>JARHVA010006231.1:640000-805000 GCA_037957365.1 Torreya grandis | reverse complement strand
ATTCATCATATTTCATGATTCCTAGGATATCAAGTTGTGAAAGGTTAGTGAGCATTGTCCCAAGGAGATTTTCAATCATTTCTACTAGTTCCTTATCATCATTTTAAAGTTTCTATAGATCCTTGAACCAGGTATTTAGATTTTGGACTTTGTCAATAACTATTTCCATAATTACATTTAAAATACCCAAACTAATTGTTTTGAACCCAAGAATCTAAATTCCAACTAGTATGTTGATTGAATCTATTATTTTATCCTTTGAATATTACCATTGTTATATTAAAACTTTAGCCACTTTATTCTATTGTGCCAATTGACTTGGCCTTAGATTCATTATTTTCAATGCATCAAACATGTCCCAGAAGGATTCATGTATCATTTTGACCATTGCCTATAGGATTAATAGTACTACCCAAGTCCCTAGATTTTATTTTTCCTTCTCCAGGTTATGTATACTTTACTTCACACCTTTAATTCCTTCTATAACCTAAGATGAATGAGCTTCAACTAGTATTTCTACATCTTCCTCAAGGATAGGGAGTTCACCAAGTTGTTGTCCCCCAAGTATAGTTAAGCCTATAAATGGTTCAACCTTTTGAAAGTATAATTCTTTAGTCCCCACCATGGCCTTTATAATTATCACTCTTTCTAAGCCTATTATTTTAGGATTGAATTGTACAATGGTAGTTGGTCATGTGTACTTTGGAGGTTTATGTGCCTCCACTTGGGTGTTGTTTAAGGCTCCTAGAGTCTCTATTTTATTTCTACTTAACCTTGTAGTGGCCACTATTCTTATCTATTCTTCCTCCTTCATCAAATCCCTTATCCATGGCTTGATATCATCATGTACATGAATATTGATAGTTTGGGTCAAGGACCATGATTGGAATAAGGAGGGGATCTTCTACATTTTACCATAAATAAACCAATCAAGGATATTTAGTAAATGAATGGGTTATTCATCATCAAATAAGTTAATTTAACTCATATTCTGAGTGAAATTCAATGTGGGCTTCTTTTACCCAACTACAAAATTGCTAATTCTACCTTTCTCTTCCTTAATGGTGTCATTGGACTAGATCCAAGGTAGGCTCTTTCCTTTTTTCTTTCTTAGCCTCCTATGTCTGGGATTTTGCTTCTTCAACATGATCCTCTTATTCATTAGACCCATATGCCTCAATAAAGACATTAATAATATTTTCCACTATCTCATTAGGCTCCACGAAAATCATGTCTACCTATTCAATAGGGGATGTTTATCTTTGAGGTAGGGTTGAGGATGGGTTCCCTAACTAGGGTTTTATTCAATATTTTCCTTGATAGGAAATTGTGTAATATTTACATAGGGATAGATCCCTTCCATTTGTGGTTTCTCTTGAGGGGGCCTTGAAGGGCCAGGAAGGAAATGGTACTACAACGGCCCCATTGGCCACATATCTCTAGGGGTTTTCTAATCATTGGCTGATCTATGCTCAAGTATAATGTTATGCCAATTCAGCCTAGCTAATATTTATTCAAAATTATTTTATTTGATATATAAGGTGTCATAAACATCGATATGGTGATCATATACTAGCATGGGTAATTACTTAGAACATTTCATTAGGGTCCCATTACTTCAACTCATTAAGTTATAAGTTAAAAGATTTCTTGTGCCTAGATATAGTAGTTACCTAATCCCAATTATATATCATAATTTTACCCATTGTCATAGAAAAGGGATGGAGGAGGACTTTCCTCTTATCCTTTCACACTTTGTGGAAACCATGAAGAAGTTGGTATGCAATTTATTACTCTACCAGCTTGATGGTAACATAGATAGGCAAATTATAAGGTTGGTTCAAAATCCCTTCAATATGCATCACTGTATAGTATAGGTATAACCAAATGTCTCCTATTAGCTGCACATATTTCTTTATTAGAGGGTTGACCCTAGGCATGGGGATCCTTATGATGGCTTATACCAGGGTTTGGGTACACATAGTCATAAATGAATGAGATCTTTTGTTTATATTTGAATATGTCTAGTTTTTAATAGTGATGGGAAACTATGAATCTGCCCTCAGGTGACCAATTTTTAATATAAGAGATATTGGTGTAAGCTAGTAAGGTATCCAAAAGATAGAACATCATGAATAATTGTGTACTAGTTTTCTTCTTGATGGCCATGAATTTTCATTTTAGATAGATGTTGATCATCTCTCTAATTGGGTAGATGTCAGATACACAAAACTTACTAACATAAATAGTTGAAGGGGCTCTAGATATTTTATTCAATAGAGTCATAATTACCCTAACCCCCTCTCTAAACTAGGCAATTGGGATATTGAAAATGGGGTCTCAAATCACATGGTTATCCTAGAGCAACTATGGCCTAAGGATGGTGTCTAAGTCATTATTACCAGTCCATTCCTTGATGGTGGGAAAGTCTACTTGGGTTTCTAAAGTTTGTAGTAACTCTCAAATGCCAATGGGGAAATGTATGAAATTATCCTAAAGGTCCTCTCATGAATAATCTAACCTTTCTTAACTATATAGTCTTTGAAACTAGGAACAAAGATGGCAATACAGTGGATTACCTCAGGTTTGGTGGTATCATGTTGGAGACTAGCCATTTGGACTTTAACTAGGTCAAAGTATCTTATTTTTATGTTGGCAATATTTAATTCTTCCTTTGTAATGGGATGCATCTTTTCAATGGTCCAAAAGAGCTTACACCAATTCTTATTACATGTGTTTAACATTGTCGTGTCTAGGTTTGTGTCCTCGAAGACCCTCCCTTCATTTTCTATATATAGATACAATTATATCTTGTCCCTCTATTGCTATCTCTAATTTGACATGGCTTTTAAACTGGTAAATCATTCACTAATATGATCAATATGAGTATAAATTAGGGTATTTTATGCAAATTTGGGGCTATTTTAAAGATTTAATGGTGATGGCTTATTCGGACTTAGGATCATTCATGCCTTAGATTTTTATTTTAACCTTTACCTTTTATACGTTTACCTTTTTGAGGACACAATATCTTCATATTTGTCATTTTGTGCTTTTATGGAGCTTATTTGGTATCTATCTAGAAACTTTCATGACATTTTTCATAAATACCTTGAAAGCACAAGCCATTATTATTTAAAATTTGCCCTTTATTTCATGTCATTAGATCATTTCCTAGGGATTAATGTGGGCCATTGATTGTGATCCAGGATATCTCATGTCATTGGCCATTTTTACATTGAGCCTCATGGTTGTGCCACTTGGTATCTCCATGGGTTTTTTGAGATATGTATGTTACACTAGTTGTATATTGAATGTGCATCTTCCACATGTCAAGCTTGTGGGATTTCAGAGCTCTATTGAATAGTTGTCAACAATTTCTTGCCATTAGATCCTTTAGTCCCAATGAAGCATGAAACATTGATCCTATAAGATGCATGAACCTTAATCAGTGCATGGTCATAGAAAGGAAATTAGGCTAAAATATTTTAATCTAAGTTTATTTCATTTTAATAAACATGACATAGGCATATGATAAAATATTTTATGCTATGTTTTAAAACATGATACCAAATGACCCCTTGAATGATATAAAACATGCCCCTTTGTCTAAGAAAAATATTTGAAGAGATTGAATTTTATGGCCTCACAAACATCAATAATTACCTCACATATGTCAAATGACATTCACAATAATGTCAAATTTAAGCTCATGAATTTCTTTAGTTTTGGTGGGCTTAAATTTGACAATCTCATGGACATCGATGATGGCCTGACAAGCATCAAATGATAGTCTTGATAATGTCAAGTTTAAGCTGATAAAATTGTTATATTCCATAGATCTTAGATTCAATTCACTCCATCCAATTTATATATGTGATGAAGTGAGAATGATTGATTACAATCCAAGTGAATGCATGCCATTGGTTTATTAAGCCTTGAATTTGGGAGCACCATATGGTAACTTTTTAGGGCTTCCAAGATTTGACTTTATTGACCCTAGGGAAGAACCATGGGGTTTTGATCTTTGTCCATGTCCCTACAATGATGATACTTGTTATCCTCATAGGACTCCTTTGTGTTTTATTACAAATACTTGCATTAGCCAAAGTTGGTGCAAGGTTTTGTGTTATGTACCTTAATTGGATCAACCTCATTAACCTAATTGATTATGTGTTTCAATTTAGTTCTTGATTCTCAAAATAATTTCAAAATTATTCTTTTTTTAGTACACATTTATTTTAGTCGACATAGTCTATTATAGACTGTCTATTTTTCCTTGTCTGTTATGCTAGGTTAACCTAGTTGACCCTATACACTTTTTTAGCCTTTGTCTATTATGATAGGTAAACCTTGTCAACCCTATACAATTTTTAGGCCCTATTTCCTATGATATATTGACCCAACTTACATTGTATAGTTTTTGTCACTTCCTATTTCCTTACTTTCTCATTTCTTTTTGCCTAGTTTAATATTTCTCCTTCATCATGAATTTTCTATTTAAAGACAACACTAAGTTGAAATAAACAAATGTGATGAGTTTTACCAACCCTCATAGGGTATCCCATATGTAGAGTAGGGATCATCTCTTGGATGAGATTAATGTTTACATAGCCACTTGTACAGTGAACTATGGTACCCCTCCTCATTTTTGGCCTTTGACATTTCAACATTGCCTTCACTCCATTGGATCCATTTTGGATGAGTGGCCATGAATTATTGATTTTAATCTAGACATCTATACATGATTTGCTTCAATAGATAATTAAATTTAAAACCTAAGTTTTAACTTAAGGTCTTATCATATCAAAAAATATAATGAGGAATTATGTAAGAACTTAGGCTTAACCTTATATTTAATAACAAGGCCCATTCAACCTTGGGTGATCTCACACTGTCTAATCTTCAATTATACTTAAGTGTACGCTATTTATCATGATCTTTGTGATGACATGGGATTGGTCTAAGGGATGAAGGCTTTAGGATATTTAATATTCCTTCACTCTATCTAATCAACGGGGTGATGAAGAGAGAGCTATTAGATCTATAAAAGGCAAAATCATCTAAGTCAGGACTCAAGATGAAATAAAAACTTAGTTTAAAGTGTTAAGATTAAGGTCTCCTTCATGTTTATAAGTATGAATGGGGCCTTATAATTAAGACTTTAGGATAAATAGTTAACAAAGGGGACCATGCTATAAAAATTAAAAGGACCATGCCAATGCGAAAGCTAGACTTGGTTATAAATATTGGAAACAAAAAGGGGGAAAATAATAAAAAGGGACCAAGCATGATTTTATCCTAGGATTTGGTCATGTTGTAAAACATGACTATGCCTTAGCATAAAATTAGGCTTAATTCAAAATTCAAAGTATTCTTACAAAATTCATTCTTTCTAAATGTAAATTTGAACCAAAGGTTTATGCTAGGGTTTTTTGAAGGAGAGCTTTCAAACTATGAAGCCAGGTTCAAGTTTTCACAAACCAAAGGCTAGTAAAAGCCTAAATAGAGTCAATTTGTAAATCCAAGAATGATCAATCAATAAGAGCTCCATGAAACCTATAAATTTAATACATAAGGACCAATTATTAACAATATTAGGAAAGCTCAAAGTAGAATTATAAGTAAATAGGCCATTCTTATCAAAGTGGATGATTTCCAAATTTTGATAATGATCTAATTATACAAAATTTTTAGTGTTAAGTTTTAAAGTATCATAAGGTTCCCAATTTTAAAAAAATGGGGTGTATGTTGATCTCAAAAAATGGATACTTTTCAGGGAAATATAGCAATATGTTATAACCTAGAGACTCTAGTCCAAACAAATAACTAGGTCATTTGTCCTTCTTAATCAGTGTCATTATAAAGATATGTTCATGGTTGAAAGAAGCCTTGCACATGTAGTATTGGGATAAAATATAAAAACATATCCATGAGGTGTGTTTTATTTGCTTCTAGTTACTATTTACCATGGAATTCAAGGGAGAAATTCTATGTTTCATGTCTTTAATCAATAACACTGACTTGGAGCATATTTAGATGTTCATGAAGAACCATGCTTCTATTTTAGGGAAGGCTTGGGCATCACTCTAATGTGATTCATGCATCCATAAACACAATATAAATTCCTTTGGATCCTCTCAAGTAATTTCTCCACTACCATCTAGGTATCCATAGCCTTGGTGGAGATTACTTGAATCACCTATGCTTGAAAAGCTTTTGATTTTGCATTGAATTTTCTTTTTTTTATTTTTAGATATTTATGCTTTAATCAAGTTTGGGAACCAAGGTATATATCTTAAGGATTTGGTAAAGTTTTTGATCTTAAAAAAATAACCTATGGTTGTAACCATTGTCCCAGGTAAGGATGTTTGTTATGTGTAAGCATGACTATGCCTTCATAGATTAAGCTTTCATCCTACAAGTGAAAATATTATTAAAACTAATTTTATGTCAAGAAAATGTTTAAGCTCTCATATAAAGTTAGCCACTTCCATTATTCTTTAATAGTTTCTTTAAATAACATTATTAGGCTAACATTTTAGACCCATGGTCAGCATATGTCTTAGGTTCATACCCACATTCATTATATTTGGAGTTTTAATAAAACTAAATAAAATTTGAGATGAGGATTGCCCAAAAGGACTTATTAGAAGCCAAGAACAAGGAAATAAAAGCAAACACACAACAAAATAAGCAAAATCGAAGACAAAAGAGAAACAAAAAAATATATATATTCTTATATATAAACAAGGGACAAGAAAGAAATAACTAAAGGAAACTAACTAACCTACCTAAACTAATTCTAACCATCTTAATGATTTACTCTATGAAGACCTCAAAGGAAAGGAACAACAAAGTAATGCTTAAGGTACTACCCATTGGTGGGTAGAGTAAACTTTGTTCCCTATAAGTATTTGAGTCTAAAGGTGTTGTCTCCAAGTACGACTATAATTTAATAGGGGCCAATCCATAGAGGTGTGAAATTTCCATGCTTACCCTTAATCTTAGATGATTTGTCCCAAATAATAACCAAATCTCCTTGTCTCAACACCTTGATCTTTGATCTCTTATTAAACCACCTCTTTATCATGATCTAATGTCTAGTAAAATTATAAAAAATCCTTTTCTCGTGCATTTTCCAATTGGACAATGTTTAATAGTATTGAGTTTTTAGATTATTAGTCCTCCTTCATATACTCTAGCATAAACTTGTAAGTTGGTAGCTTGAGTGTGATGGGGAATATAGGTTCCTAATCATATACTAGAAAGAAGGGAGATGCTTTAAGACCCTACTTGACTCTTATTCTATCCACCCAAAGGGCATACTTGAGAAGCTTGTGTCATGTTTTAGGATTGTCTTCAACATACTTCTTGATTTATTTCATTAAGTTCTTGTTGGTAGATTCAAACACTCCATGTCCTTCAGAATAATGGTTGGATGAACATGTAGAACCAATGCCATTATCATACGTCCATTCTATCATATCTATGGATATAAATGCAAATCTATTATCACACATAAAAGAGACTATAGTTCTAAATATAATACATGTGCTCTCCTCTAAGAAATTGTTCACTTCTTTAGTCCTACATTATTTGGTGGTTAAAACGTCAGTCTTATTTGGTGGAAATACATATGAATTTTTCATGAATTTGGGTTGATTACCCATACAAATTAAAAACCCCATTATGTAAAGGGTTTATAAATCATGACAAGTTGTAAAGGCATTATTTCCTCATGATCTTTTGTGCAGAATATATGGCATGAATGGCATTCCCTCACATGTTTATGAGCATATTTAAAAATAGTGGGCCAATAAAAACTAGCCCTGAAGATTTTGTGAGCTATGGTTCTATTATATGGATGCCCACTTCCCAAATTCTCATGGAAAGTGCTCATTATTTTAGTGGATTCTTCATTAAAGAGACACCTCAGGTACACACATTCAATTTTTTTAGTATAGGATCCTATTATTGATGAGGTGGGTGAGCTACCTTGAGCCTTAAATCTCTTCTCTGCTACCTAGTTATCCCTATAGGATAGGTGTCATTGATTTTTAAATGATTGATGAAATCATAACACTCACTAGATTTGAAGTTTTATCGATCAACTTGCATATACTTAGTTTAGGGTTGGTATAAGTAATTATTTGGATCAAACCTTGACACATTCCTTGTTTTATAGTCTTTATTTATATGTCATATTCTTGAAGAATAGACATCCATTTACGCCTTCATTTTCCATGTTTACACTAGCTTAGCATTATCTTAGTAGCTAGATCTAGAAGAATAACATGGACCTTATTCTTAAGAATGTAGTGCCTAAATTTATTAACAACTTTAACTAAGGCAAAGGCTTGTTTATCACTTTGGGAATAGTTTAACTAGGAATTTTTTAGACTAGTAATCATAAAATCAATTGGATGGTCAGACCCTTATATTTTATAAGTTAACATAGCAATAATAGTGTAGTTAGAGGAGAAAATATAGAGGCAAAAGTCCTTTAAAATGTCAGGACTTATCAAGATTAGAGTATGGCTGATTGCAATTTTAATGTCTTCAAAGTCATTCTTGTATCTTCATTCCATGAGACTTTGGCATCCTTATTTATCATGTCATTCAATGGTTTTACCATCTCTACAAAGATATAAATGAAATTTCTCACAAAGTTGATCTTGCCAAAAAATGATTTTAAATCCTTTTTATTATTAGGAAGCTCTATCTAGGATATAACTTCCACTCTTTTAGGGTTTATATAAATTCCATCCTTAGTGATGACATGGCCCAATATTTTACCATCAGTAACACAAAAAATTCTATTCTTAGGGTTAAGAGAGATTCCATACCTTTTACACCTTTTAAACACCTGATGTAAATGCATGAAATGGTCTTCCCTATTTTTGGAAAAAATAGTTATATCATCTATGTAAATAATAATACACTTACCAATATGGCCTTGGAAGGCATGGTTCATGGCCCTAATTTAAAGGTGCCCTACTTAGTCATGAAATTTGTCTTCATTCTATCTTCCTTGTCAACTATCACTTGGTTGTATCTTGAAAAACCATCAAGAAAAGACATCATGGCTGAACTTGAAACAATTTGTATTACCTATTCAAGAGAGGGAAGAGGATAATTATTCTTTTTAGATGCTTTATTAAAATTTATAAATTTAATACATAGTCTAATTTCACCATTCTTATTTTTGACTAGCACAAAATTGACCACCTAGGTAAAGTGCCTGATGGGAAATATAATTTCAACATCTAGTAATCTCTTGATTTCCTTGAAGATCATGGGTTCTAAAAAGGATTCACATGACTTTTTTTTTTGTAAGGGTTTATAAATTTCTTAAAGAGGTATAGTGTGGGTGATGACTCTCAGTTTAAAGATCTTCAAGTCATCATAAGACCAAGATATGACATATTTATATTTTGTCAAGAGATCTTTAGCTCTCTTTTTTTAGCACTAGTGTAATATTTTCTGATGTTAATCATCTAAGGTTGCTCTTAAGGTTCAAGATCAACAATATTTTAGTCTTTCCCACTACTTTATGGACCTTTGAAGTTTCAACCATCTTGTTTTGATCAAATAGACTCTCGAAGGTAATCATTCCTTTAGGGATCTTGTTGTCATTTAGTTGAATAATTTTACCACCAAATTTATGTTCTATAAATTCATTTTCATCAACCTCATTAATGATCTGAGATTCAAATTCTCCTAAACTAGTCATGAATTTTAGGATTTGTTGTTCATCACTAAAGACCTACAAATGGTTCACATTATCTAGGATAGAAGGGCAAGATATAATCTCAATACTAAATTTGGGTAAATCTTGGTTGGGCATGACATTAGCTACAATAGAGGCAAGCTCATCAACAACCTCAATTTATTCCCTAGGGACATAAATAATATTGATGTCATCAAAATATTCCACAAGATCTAAAACTTTAAATTTATACCTCTTGAGGTATGATAACTTGCATTGATACTTACTTCTCACTTGGTTCACTATTAGTTCTGAGTCACCATAAACTAATAGGTTCTTCACCTTATTTTTGATGTCAAATTATAGACCTAAGATGAGGGATTCATATTCTACAAGGTTGTTGTTGTAATGGAATAGGAGTTTATAGGATGCATAATAATTATTACCAATAGGGTTAGTGAGAATAATACCTACTACAAATTTAGCCTTACACCTGGCCCCATCAAAATGTAGATTCCATAACCTAGGTACAACATTAAAATCTTTAAGATCACTAACTTTGGCAATATCTAGGGTGAAAACCCCTAAGTTTGAGTCAATTATGTTGACCCTTTCATTGATGATATTATACTCAATGACCATGTGTTTCATTATTGGTTCCCTTTCAACCCTGATTTGGTTGGGAAATCTCTTCAAAGGAAGCCATAAGTATGAACAATCTATGGACATGTATCCATCCAAAGCCTTTATCCACTCTCTACTTAAAATTACTCCATTTGCATCAGGGATATCTACTACTTGGGTATCCATAAATTGGTGGACCCTTGGCTTATAATCTAACTACATGTGGACATTTAATATCTCTCCAAACACCTTAACCCTAGACTTATATAATTGGGTGACAACCCTATCTAACTTAATGGGGTCAATCTAAGCTACTTACAGAAACTTATAGGCATGATATTTGTAGAAGAACCAAAATCCACTAAATAGTTATTCAAGTTCTTGCCAAACATTTTGACTATAAGTAATAAGGGTGGAGACTCTATTTTAGCTTTATAAATGACCACATTGGCATTATAAGTCTTGGACGTTTTGCTATACTTCTTGGATAAAAATTTTAGATATATCCATTTGTTCTATGATTTTTGTCAATTCATGTAAGGTAATATTAGATTCTATTTTATTCATGTCATCTACAATTTTATAACCAATCTTATTGGAAGAATTGAAAGCATCAACACTAAGTTTAGAAGTACATCCCTTATTAGGCTCTGGATTATTGTCTGAAGTGGTATCCATAAGAGTACCAAATTTGTTTGTAGGAGTAGAAGTAGTCAAAGGATACCATTGTTCTCTATTTATTATAGGATATGTATTCTTTAATAATTTCTAGAAGGAATGAACCTCTTCAAGAACATCATCTGACTCATTGTCTTCTTGGAAGGGGAAATCAAATGTTTCCACCATGAAGGTCTGGTTAGTAGGCTTAGATCCTAAAGTACCTATGCCATTATCCTTGGTTGGAGCTACTTCAAAAGTTCCTAACTCTTCTTGAAATGCCTCAAAATCTTTAAAAAATTCATTGCAATCAATATAAACATGCTTAGAAGTAAAATTGACTCTAGAATAATTAGGCAAAGTAATATCAATAATTTTAATATCCATAGTCTTGTTTTTAGAAGAGGATATGTTATTATTATTGTTGTGGAATGGATATATTAAACCTTTTGAAAGATAAGTTCCTACCATATGGCTTTCCAATATTACCAACCTATTTTTGTAACTACAGGAAGCCAATTCTTAGCCTTTGGACCAAATTTAGAATGGCCTCATTATTAATTGTAGGCATTTATGAGTTATGAAACTAGTTGTTATTAGTATCAATGGATAGTACCAAGGTCCTTTGATCAGTTACATTAAATCCATTATTTTTGGGGTGGTTCAATAACCCAAAATTTTGATTAAGAGCAACATGTCTTAGAGGCAACTATTTCAGATTTAGGAGTTGGTTAAGAGCATTCAAATTTTGGTTATTATTAGGAAATAAATTCAATCTAGGCATATATGGATGGATTTTGGGAACAAGATAGGCTATCTGACCTTGGGGTTACATCTAATAGTTTATAATCACAACCTTAACATAAGTTAAAGCTAATGTGTTCATTGGACCTACAACTCTCTTGATGAACAATGAGGTCATAGGATCAAGAGCATCTTTATAAATTTCCAAGTCTAAGGCTTGATCAAGTTTATAAGGGTCAATGGTTATAGTGTATATAATTTAGAACATAACATTAAAATATCGTATGGGTTGATTGGTATCCCTATTTTAGGTGGTAAATTATTGATACATGGGAGAAGGGTTCATTATTTTGCTAGATTGGTCAATGAAGATGTTATTAAACTCATCTTAGGTAGTGATGCAATCATCAAGAATGTTTAATAACCAATCATATGTATCATCTTTAAATTTAAAATGGAACAACCTACATGCTACATCCTCATAAGTTACATTTAGTAATCTTAATTCATCCTTAAATGATTTAACATGTTACTCTATTGTTATAATACCACTAGGACTAAAAGTTGGCAAATACTTATAAAGATTATGAGGGAGATCATGAATTAAACCTTGTATGTTGATAGGAGAACTTCCCAACCAAGCCATAATTATATGAAGGTTGAATAGAGGAATACCTTGGAGTGGTAAATCTAGCAATGACTTTGAATGCCTATGTCTACCTTTGTCCTTTCTAGTTTTCCTATGGATTTCCAACTCAAGTAGAGGATCTCTTGTCTCAGAGTGATATCTTGTTCAACTTCTTGGTATTTATATCTTGATAATATTGGGTCTTATTTGAAATACAATGTGTCCAACTAGCCTTTACATAGAACATGACTCAGATTGACACATTAAGCTAATTTTTCAAATATACATGTAAAGAACAATAAAGGGCATCAAATTTTAACTAAGATAGCTAAAATATGTGTCTAATTATGAAAATATGGCCTATATTTGAAAATATAAGATCAAATAAACTCATATATATGAAATATACACCTATCTTTGATCAAAACAATCTATTCTAACCTCAAATACTATGGATTGTCAGATCTTAAGATATCTTTACCAAAATTAAGTATCCAACCACAAATAAATATGATTTGTATCTAAAAGAAGCATAAATATGGGTCATAGACCAAAAATATTAATGTTTTTTATGATTTTAAACAAATAATTATGCAAAAGTCAAAATATAACACCAATATTAGATCAAAACATAGTAAAACTAGCTAATATTCAACAACAAGCAAAAATAAAGGGTAGGGTAGAAAAGAAGTGTGTGATTATTGGTATTTATCTCAAACATCATGAAAAGGCTTAAATTTTAACCAAATATGCATTTAACTAGTATATAATGCAAAATAGCATAAGCTCATAATTTCACCATACACTAGGCAAACTTCTAAGGATAATATGAAAGCATACAAGTAAGAACTAGATTTACTTTAAATATTTCTTACCAAATTAAAATATCATTAGCACATCTAAATGTAAAAAAAATGAAATAAATCAAATTCAATATTCTTCAACTAATCTAGAATAAAAACAAATTAGCAACCCTGTATTAAAGATGCAAGTTCATAATTTGTAAAATCCATTAAAATTCAAGATTTAAAAAAAAATTGAGAGAAAATCCACATTAACAATTGATATAACCAATTTGGACAATATTTTTAGAATTCATCAATTGTATTAATTTCTCAAAGTATATAAAGTTTTGCTCAAAATTTTCTCTTTACAAAATGGAAATACTTGCCTTTATAAAAGGATAAGGTAGTATGAGAGTAAGTTACAAGATACAAATATACAAGGATAAGGATAACTATCCTTGTTTACAATTATAGAATAAATTTTCTATTCCAAATAGACTAACCTAGAGGCAAATACGCTAATAAACTAACATATGCCTTTACAAAATAATATTCCTCTTTCAAAATGTTACAAAAGTTTATAAAATGTAATATTATTCAGCTAGTTGGTGGGTCCTATGCCTAAGAACTCACTTGCTACTACTAGAGGATGTTCATGGCCTTTTGGTTTTGCTCATTAACTAGATCCAAATCAATATCTAGTTTTAGGAGACATTCTTCCTCTTTGTCAACTACCTTATTCAATTCTTTATCATTTTTTGCCATGGATTCTTTGATGCTCTTAGCCTCAGTTATCCTTTCTCCTACATTAAAGATCATGTCCAGGATCTTAAATTTGTCTACCCCAGATTGGCCTTGATTTTTAATTCTTATTTCTTATGTCACCAAAGTAACCTTATGCTTGAATTCATAATATTTCATGATTCTTAAGACATTGGGTTATGCAAGGTTAGTGAGAAATATCCCAAGGAGTTATTTAATCCGTTTTAGTAGCTCCTCATCAACCTTTGGGAGTCTCTCTAGATCTTTAGTCTAAGCATTCAGATTCTAAACTTTGTCAATAAATATTGCTATAATTTCATTCAAATGTCCCAACCTAATTGTTTTGAACCCAAGAATCTACCTTCTAACTAGTATGTTGATTAACCCTATTATTTTATCCTCTAAAGCTTTCCATTAGGCTATTATACCCATAACCACTATATTTTATTGTGCTAATGTAATTTTATTAAGATTTTTTTTCAATACATCAAACATGCCATAGAAGAATTAATTTAGCATGTTGACCATTGCCTCTTAAATTGATAACATTGCCTGGGTCTCTAGATTTTTCTTTCCTTCTCTAGGTTATATATCCTTTTCTTCATACCTTTGATGCCTACTTTGAACTGAGTTAAATGAGCCTTAGCTAGGATTTATACATCTTCCTCATGGATAGGGAGTTTATAAAGATTTTGTGTGTTAACTAGAGTTAAGCCTACAAATGGATTAACCTTTTGAAAGGTGAATTCTTTAGTCCCCACCATGGCCTTTCTAGTTGTCACTCTTTCTAATCATGATGTCTCAGGATCAAATTTTATAGTGGCAGTTAGATCTATGTACTTTAGAGGTTGAAAAAATCCATATGGGTGATATTTGAGGCTCTTAGAGTCTCTATATACTTTTTATCTAACCTTGAAGTGGACATTATTCCTCTCTCTTCCTCCTCCTTCATCAAATCCCTTATCCATGGCTTGATATCATTGTATACATCAATATTGATAGCTTGGGTCAAGGCCCATGAGTGGGATAAGGAGGGGAACTTCTTCATTTTCCCATAGATGAACCAATTAGGAATGATTGGTCCATGAATGGGGTATTCATCACTAAATAAGTTTATTTCACTTGAAACATGAGTGAAAGTCAACTTGGTCTTCTTTTTTTGAACTAGGACCATTGCCAATTCTTCCTCTCTTCCTTAATGGTAAAACTAGGACTAAATCTAAGGTAAGTTATTTCCCTTTTACTTTTTTAGCATCCTCATTTTTGGATTATGCCTCTTCAACATGTTCCTCTTCTTTATCATACCCATATGCCTCAACAAGGACCTTGAGGGCACCTTCCACTATCTCATTAGGCTCTAGGGAAATCATGTGTAGGTATTTAATGGGGGATGGTGGTCCTTGAGGTAGGGTAGAGCATGAGGGTCCCTCATCAGGCCTTTCTTAAAGCTTTTCCTTACTATGACCTTATGTAATATGTGTTTAGGGTTGGTTCCCTTCCATTTGTTGTTGATCTTGAGTTAGCCTTGAAGGGATACATAATAAATGGTATTATAGGGGCCCGATTTTCCATATATCTCTAGGGGGTTTCTTATCATTGGCTAATCTATGCTTAAGAATAATATTATGTCCCTTAATCCTATCCAATATTTATTAAAAAATGTTTCTTCTATATATAAGGTGTCATGGAAACTAAGATAGTACTCAAATATTGGTTTGGGTAATTGCTTAGATTTCAAATGTTTACAGACTATGCCATTAGGGTCCCAATACTTCAACTCATCAATTTATAAGTTAAAATATTCCCAATGCCTAGATATAGTACTTACCTAATTCGAATTGTTTAGCATAGTTATACTAAAGGTCATAGGAAAGGGATGGATGAGGACTTTCTTCTTATCCTTTCACACTCTCTCACACCATGAAGAAGATGGTATGTAATTTTTTTCTCTACCAGCATGATGGGAACATAAACATGCAACTTGTAAGGTTGGTTTAGAATCCCTTCAATCTAGATCACTATATAATCTATGTATAACCAAATGTCTCTTATAAGCTCCTCATATTTCTTATCTAGATGGTTGACCCTGGCATGGGGATCCCTATGATAGCTTTTACTAAGGCTCTGTACACATAGTCATAAATGAATTAGATGTTTTGTCTATATTTGAATATGTTTAGTCTTGAATAATGATGGGAAACTATGAATCTATCCTTAGGTGACCAATTTTTTATATAAAGGATCTTAGTGGAGGCCAAAAAGTCATCCAATAGATAGGAAATCATGAATAATTATGTACTAGTCTTCTTTTTGATGGCCATGAATTTTCAATCTACATAGATGTTGATCATCTCTCTAGTTAGGGGAGTGAGCTTTTTTTCTACTATGAAGTAGATGTAAGACACCCAAATCTTACTAACATAAGTGGTTAAAGGGGATCCAAATACTATATTCAATATATTCATAATTACCCTAACCCCCTCTCTAAATTAGGCAACTAAGATATTTATAATGGGGTTTCAGATCACATGGTTCCCCTAGAACATCTATGGCCAAAGGATGGTGTCTAAGTTATTCTTTCCAGTCCATTCCTTGATGGTGGGCAAGTCTACTTGGGGTTTATAAAAATTTTAGTAACTTTCAAAGGCCAATGGGTAAATGTATAAAATTCTCCTAAAGTTCCTCTCATGCATAATCCAACCGTGCTCAATTTTATAGTCTTTAAAAATGGGAGAAAGGATGTCAATACAATGGATTACCTTAGGTTTGGGAACAAAATGTTGGAGACTATCCATTTGGACTACAACTAATACATAGTATCTTATGTTTATAGTGGAACTATTTTATTCTTATTTTGTGGTGGGATACATCTCTTTAATTGTCCAAAAGAGTTTGGACTAGTTCCTATTACCTATGCTCAATGTTACAATGTCTAGGTCTATGTCTTTGAAGATCCTCCCTTCATTGTATATATATAGATATAACTCTATCTCATCCTTGTGTTGTTACCTCTAAGCTAACATGGATTCAAAATTTTAAATGGTCTCTACCATGGTCTAAATGGTCTCTGGGTTAATTCTTTCATTCTCAAATTGTAAGTTGACTCTTTTCAACTTGACTGTGATCAATTGAAGTTCAAATTAAGGTATTTTATTCAAGTTTTTGGCTTTCTTGAAGATTTAATGGTGATGGATTTTTATTAATTAGGATCATTCATGCCTTAGATTTTATTTTGACCTTTCCCTTTTACATTTTTGCTTTTTTTAGCACACAAGATCTTCATTTTTATCATTTTGTACTTGCATGTCACTTATTTGGCATCTGGAAACTTTCATGACATTATTAATAAATTCCTTTAAATCTCTAGCCATTGTTATTTAAAATTTTCCTTTTATTTCATGTTATTTGATCATTGACTAGGGATCAATGTCAATTGTTGATCATGATCTAAGAGTTTTCATGTCATTGGCCATATTTGTATCAAGCCTCATGGTTGTGCCACTTGGCATCTCTATGGGTTTTCTAAGATTTGTATCTTTCACCATTCATATATTGAACATATATCTACCATGTTTTAAGCCTAAAATATCTTAGAGCTCTATTAAATAGGCATTAATCATTTCATGCCATTACATCATATGGTTTTGATGAAGCATGATCTATTGATCCTACAAGATGCACAAACCTTAATCAATGTATGGTCATAAAAAGGAACTTAGGCTAAGATATTTTAATATAATTTTATTTCATGTCAATAAACATGCCATAGACTTAAGATAAAATATTTTATGCTAAGTTTTAAAACATGATATCAAATGACACCACAAATGATATACAACATGCCCCTTTATCTAGGTAAAATATTCAAAGAGATTGAATTTGATGACTTCATAAATGTCAATGATGGCCTCATTTATGTAAAATTACATTCACAAGAATGTTATATTTAATCTCATAAAGTTATCTAGGTTTGGTGGGCTTAAAGTTGATGGTCTTGTGGACATTAATGATGGTCTCATGAGCATCAAATGATGGTCATGAGAATGTTAATTTTAAGATCATCAAATTATTATATTATAGAGATACCAGATTTAATTCAACTCCATCTGATTTATATTTGTGATGAAATGAGAACCATTGATTACAATCCAAGAGAACACATGCCATTGGTTCTTTAAGCTTTCAATATGGGAGCACAACGTGGTACCTTTCTAGGGATCTTGAGATTTGACCCTATTGACCTTAGGAAGGACCCATGAATCATTGATCTCTATCCTAGTCTCAAAGATAATGACACTTGTCATCTCATAGGAATCATTTAGCCTTTAACATTTCAATGTTATCTTTTTCCATTGGATGCATTTTGGGTAAGTGGATACAAACCATTGATTGTAATATAGACAATTGTACATGATTTGCTTCATAAGATAATTAAATTTGAAACCTAATTTTTAAGCTAATGTCTTATTATATTAAAGAATATAATGATGCCTTATGTAAAAACTTGGGCTTAAGATTATGTTTAATAATGGGGCCCATTTAACCTTGGGTGATCTAGCACCATCCGATATTCAGTTCCACTTAAGCATGAGACATTGATCATGATATTTGTGATGATGAAATATTAGTTTGAAGGGTGAAGGCTTTAGTATCTTTGGTCTTCCTTCAATCCATCTGATCAAGGGGGTTGATGAAGCATGAGCCATTGGATCTATAAAAGGCAAAATCATCTAAGTCAGGACTCTGGAAAAAAAATAACTTAGGATAAATCATTAAAATTAAGGTCTCATTAATGTTGATAAACATGAATGGGGCCTTATAATTAAGAGTTTAGGCTAAATAGGTAATAAATTAGACCATGCTATAAAAATTAATAGGACCTTGCTAATGTAAAAGTTGGACTTGGTTAGAAATAAAGGAAACAAAAAGGGGGGAAATAATGAAAAGGGAAAAAAAATTATTTTAGGTTAGGGTTTGGTTGTGTTTTGAAACATGATTAAGACTTAGAATGAAATTATACTTATGTCAAAATTCAAATTATTCCCACCAAATGTGTTCCTACCAAATGTAAATTTAAACCAAGGGTTTAAGCTAGGGTTTTGTGAAGGAGAGATTTTAGAATAAAATTAAGATATACTAAATTAGATAAAGAAGGTCTATAATGAAATAATATATAAATTATAAGCACCCTGTGATTCCATATAGTCCAATACATATACATCAAGTGCATAAAATATATAATAGGGAGTGATATCAAAATGGGGTATCACACGATAAAACTAATAATGGAGTAAAAAATATAATAAGTCCCACTTTAAGTGGTATGAAAATGTTCCTTAAAATTTTCTATCTATTAAATTAAAATAATTTAACTATATTGGGTTTATACATCAAATCCTCATGTGTATATCCAAGACAAGTAAGGAGCGTCATAGTGATTTTTTCACTTGAACCATTATCTACCATGAAGTTATGTATAAGTTATAAATGAATGTATGCATATAAAAATAATAAATCAAGTGTAAATATAATAATAATTAAAAATATTACTATCATCAAATGTACTTATAGGTCAATTTACCACTATGTTTGTAAGTTTATGAATAATACCATCTGATGGATGCCCATATGTCTATGGATGAGGTTTTGCATTATAAGTCATATGTAAGTCATGATTGGTTTGAATTTATATTGTTGCATTTTTAGGAAAGGGATAAAAAATTAATATTTAATTTACATTAGGTTATGGTCCTCAATCATTTTTTGGTGTTTTAATCTTAGTAATGTTATCATTAACTAAATCTTAAATCTTATGTCTTATCAAAAATATTTTATTTGTAGAATGTTTGTCACATTGATAATAATAAAAATATGAATTAATGTCTTATCCCTTAGAGGATTGATCATATTAAATTACTTTTGTTTAGGTATAGATATAAGGTTGCATTCAATTAACATTTATAAGAGATTATGAGGAGGTTCAAGTAATCATGAAAATTTCCTCCTTGGTGGAGTAGATAATACAAGCCGATTAGTAAGTTGTGACATTGCATTAGTTAATTTTTCCTCATACTTAGTATCATTTTTTTGGGAATTGTAACTTGGTTTATTTTGAAACTTTTTAGTTTGAGTGGTTGAAAATTATATACATATTATAGTTTATTCAATTACATGAGTTTAAATTTTTATCCCTAATTGTATGGCATAACTCATAAAATCATTTGAAACTCTTGAACATAATAGACTTGTGGAGAGGGTAATCTAAAATTTTATTTAATGTATATTATAGCTCATTTTTAGCTATGATATTTTTCACCATAGTAATCATAGTCTTCTATCAAATCAAATAGTTAGTGATTAGTTCATTATATCCTTGATTAAGTTTTTTAATATACACACAAGAAAATTGATCACTGATATTGAATGAAAAATATGCTAAAAATTGATTATCCAAAGGATTAAATTATTGAAACATTTAGAATTATTGTTCATAGAATAAACACAAATCATAGTAATTAAGGATTAAAAAAATAACTTAGTCAACAAATTGTCATTACTGTAGGTAATAAAATCTCATCTTTAGTATTTGAAAATGATAATATTGACATGCTTTTACCACTCTTGACTTGATCTTCTAAACAAGGTCTTAATTTATTATCTTTTCAAACTTTCATTTTAGCTTATAATCCAACCCTTCCATTCTATTGATTATACACCTACATGGACCTAACTATATCTTTCTAACTATATATATATATATATATATATATATATATATATATATATATATATATATATATATATATATATCCTACACATACATCTCTAGACTCTCAGAGCAATCCATGTATATGTTGTTTAGTCTTGATGGTTATGGTCATTATCGCCAATTAATAATAACTTCCACTAGTCTAAAATGTCATACTCCTAGTAAAGACTATTTTATAAAATAAACCGATCTTTAGGGTCAGCCTATAAGCTTAGTGTGTTAATGGCATGAGGAAATATTCAAATATATCCCTATATAAGAAAATTAAGGTCTCATTAAAAATAGATCTATGAAGTATCTTATATACATTAATACAATATTTCATAAATGTTAATTTTATCTATTTTCCATAATTTTCAAACCTATCACTAGGATAATTCATAATCTAAGTCTAAAGTAGTAAAAATACTTTTAAACATTTTCGATTAGCAAAAAAAATCTTTACTTGAATACACATAGTAAAGAGAATAATTTCAAAATCACACTAGGTGAGAGAACTACATGTGTCTTGATTTCCTTCCTTGGAGTATTAGGTACAAAGATATTGGCTAATCATCAAACATGGGTGAGTAAAGTCAAATGTACCCATTTTTATAATTTTATATCCCTCACAAGAACATCTAAGTTTTTAAGGAAAATGAGGTTTATTTATGAATCTTCACACATCATCAAATGTTTAGGATCACAAAGATAGAGAATACAAATATATTTGTTGGTAGCTAGATAGTCATTGTGTTGCACTTACACAAAGTTTAGTTTTGACCATGAAGTCAACATCAACTAATGATATTAACTTGATCCTATATAACCAACCGAATTTATACAAAATAAATGTTCCTAAATGAAGTAAACCATATGCATGATTATCTATAATTTCCACTTCCAAAATGTATTCACATTCAAATATTTAGCCACAAATATTAAGTATCATGATATCTTTATTAATTTACATATTTAACATATGAAATTATGTAAATATAAGAGTTAATTATTAATATTTTACATTTATATGTATTATTTAATGATATATCTATTAATATAAATTATATTTCAAACACACACACACACACACACACACACACACACACACACACACACACACACACACACACACACACACACACACACACACACACACATATTAATTACATTAATATTCATCATTAATGCAAGTTGGGTTGAAACTATTAGAGGCATAGTCTAAACATGATGTGATAAAGGATCTTATGTGTTTTTTTGGTCACCTTACCATCATATAATGTAAGTTTAGGAATAATGAAACATATAGATAAGGGATAATCATAAATTTCATAGCCTAATGGATTATGAATCAATGTAGGAAAAAATAACAAATGAGTCACTCTAGAAGCACCTTTCTCTAACTACAACACCTTAAAATACATATCCATATTAATCTACATGATGGATTTTTTATTACTCATTGATGATGATTTCAAATGATAGGTGATTTTAGTACATGCATAAGTCTTATTTCTATGTATGAGAAATATATTAGGATAAAAAAATTTTGTTTACCCCACACCTTTGGTGGGAATCACATGTGTAATAATAGGTGTAGACATAATAAGCATAATAGTGGTAGTAGTGGTATAAGAATCTATTTTAGTGTCATTAAATCTAAGATGTTGATGGATATTATTGAAGGGGTCATGTTGTTCCTTAGATGTGCTAAACTTTGCATTATTTTTATTTTTAATTTCACATTTAGTTAATTTTATTAATTAATCAATAAAATGTTTGTTAATACTTAAATATTGAGATAATTGATTTCTATCTATGTAATTAAATTCACAATTCATAGTATAAGTTTCTTCTTCATCAACTTTTTCATATTCAAATTTAATAAATTTTAGTTAATAGAATGAAATATATCACTTGGGATAATGGAAATAATGAAAGGTACATAATTTTAATGATTAATTTTACCCTAATAAATACATAAATATCTTACTCATGGTGTTACATCATTTTAAAATATTTTGTGAAAAGGATAACATTTACATATTCTAATAATAGTTTGTGTTACAAAATGGAAACTATGTATATCTATTATAAACATGATTAATTCTTAAATAAGGTAAAATTGGAAATGAGGTACTAAAATTAGAATTAAATTAATAATTTTAAAAACTTGGTAATAAGGGTTAAATCCTAAGGACAAATATAAGGTTTGATGTGCACAATATAAGGAACTTGTTCACTAATATATTTCAACTTATTTTGGATTAGTGTATGTAAATAATATATAAAATTTAAAACTATTTATATTGTATAATATATATAAATAACACACATATAAAAATTCTACATTAAATTATGATTGAATAATTGAAAACTTTTATTTCTATAAAGTAATAAGAAGAATATAGTACTTAGCTTATTCAAAATATGTGTGGGACTAGGACTATGTGTAGGTGATAGAAAGAGATGGAAATGAAACAATAGTAAATATAATAAAGAAATTATGAATCTAGATGTACCTATATAATCACATCATAATATGGACACCTACATCAATTATATGTGTATTCTTTTCTTGGATTAATCCATGTGAACTATGCCTCAATGTTTTGGCATAGGCCAATTTTCCTTCTTGTAAACCTCTATATTATGTGATATCAAATTCTCACTATGTGTATAAAATGTATAATATTTTATCCTTTACTTAAAAACCATATATACACTTTCAACACAAATTCAACCTATAAAAATGAGGAAGAATGATGGGTTGACTTGACCCAAACTAGTCACCAATGAATGGCTAATCACTACCTATATATCCAATATTTTTAGGCTGGAAATCAATCGAAATTAAATTATTAAATTTATGTGTATGTGTGAAATGGTGATAATTTTAATCATAGATAATATGATCTATATTTTGAGTCTTGATTATGGAAAAATAGACTCGACTTAATTACTTTAAAAAGTTTTTAGGGCCTACTTCTTTGGACTAGTTTTTATTATTTGGGAGATATATTATAGTATTTAGCAATGTGTATGTGATATAATAGAATTTATTTATACTTTATTGATATATGATAGATAGGGAAATAGGATTAGACTTATTGTGTATAAATAAATGAGTTTTTGGCTAAATTCTCAAACCACTTACATGCGTAGTGTGTGGGCTAACCCCTAAATATTTTTTGAATTTTTAAAATGATAATCACTTGGCCCATAGATGAGTATAGAAAATTACGATGGTATTATAAATATGGGTCCATTTTATAATGGTTGGAATTTTCCACAAATATAGGAATAATGATTCAATTATTAAGACACAATATGATAATTATAATAAGTAGATTGGACACAGTTTAGATAATTCTTGTAGGTGATTGGTAGTAAATCAAGAAGGTTGACCCCATATAAGGAAAATAGATATCAGAGAAGGGTTTTAAAGAAACATATTTGTAAACATAAGTCATGTTAGGTGATAATAGGTCAAGACTAAAATTCCAAGTGTCTAATACTATATTTTAGTGATTACAATCCCATTCTAGATCATTATTAATAAATCCTTCCCATGTTATTTTTGTATCATTAGTAAGGTTAGTAAAAATTTATA
The DNA here is from genome assembly GCA_037957365.1 of Torreya grandis. Lineage (NCBI taxonomy): Eukaryota > Viridiplantae > Streptophyta > Pinopsida > Cupressales > Taxaceae > Torreya > Torreya grandis. Next base: position 780,727 of record JARHVA010006231.1, on the reverse strand, counting down.
AGGTTCCATAATAAATACTACTAATTTATAGATTTGTTTTGATCTTACAACTAGGATAGTATAGATCTAAAGTTCAAGATTTGAAGACCCTTTCTCAAGTGGTATTTCTTAGGATATTTTAAGCACTTTATGGGGTCACATGGATTTGAAGTGATAATTTATTAATCCATTACTATTAAATAAATATACTTCAAAATTGGAAAGGTATTTTAAATAAAGGTATGATTCTAAGACCTATGATTGGATAGAACCATCTAGGGTCTTACTTGAGCCCCATAGGTGATTAGAGTGGTTTCTTTGACCATAGTTAATTCCATAAATTTTACCATGTAAATTATTGGCTTGGATTGAATATTCCAATTTTTGGACCCTTCTATATGTTTTTGGTTCATTTTAGGCCCTTTAAGTCACTTTGGGTTCATTGGTATAGATGAAGTTGAATGGGTATTGCAACGACCATATGATCTCCTATTCACTGAAAACAATAACTATGTGTTTTCATTTCATATTTATACTTATTCACAAAAATTACATGGCATATTTAATGTGTATTCTAAATTATTTAAATAAATTATTATTTTTATTTATGTATATTTCCTAACATGACACTTTATTTCATACCATGATTATAACACTAGGAATTATATATAGTGTTATTTAGTTGTATATATTCTATAGAAATATTAATAAAAAAACAAATGTGATATCTTTCTTAGGAGATATTTGAAATACATAGAAATAGTGCCATACATACCAAAACACATGGGGCCACATATTGTTTAGTATAGTTAGTGGATGTTTTATGTTCATGAAATTTCACTTATGACTAAAGAGATGATTCTCTATATAAATATAGTTTAATAAATACTCACACAAATAAGGCAGAGACAAGGGATCTCATGCAAGATCTCATAAGACTTCATCCTTTGATTTTTTTCACATTTACAAATGGCCTTATTATAAATTCAATCATGTTTCCATGTATGTTTTTGGATATGATTCCTTTTCAAATCGTTGAAGAATTATGCATCCTTGCCAAAATAAATGGATAACATTGTGAAATTGAGGATGATCAATCCCCAAATTGGAATTTGACTAAATAAAGGGACATTGATTGGAATATAAATGTCCCAATGAACATCAAACTATTTAAATAATAATATTATAACCCCAATATGTAAGTAATAAACCACATAATGGGTTTGTTATGGATACTACCAGGCCATTGAGTATCTTTGAAACTTAACATACAATACCTAAAAAAATCAAGAATGAGCCAATGCATACGGACTTATATATTTAGTTTTTATCCACACTTGAAAACACCTAATAAATGAATAAAAAAATTCAAATGTGTAAATGTGCATTAACTAGCATCATAGTCCACTAAATTGGTGCAAATTTTTAATCATCATTTTGTGCATGAACCAACATCATACCCAAATAAAATTTAAAATAGTGTGTTTTTTCATGATGTAAGGAATGCATAAGAAAATTTTGTAACTCAACATGTTAAATAAGACATATAAATATATAAATTGTGATAGTGTAACCTCTGTAAGTAGATGCCCCCAACATTAACATGACCCCTAGGTACAGGAAAGGTCTAATATCCATGTGTCCATGTATGATCTATTTATCCTTCATTACACTCATAAACCTTATCAAATTCATCTTTGTTATAATATAATATGAGATATACCAAACATGTGATAAATATCATATACAAATATTTTAATCTGACAACTCATGTCATGCTCAAGTTATGATTTCTTTTTAATATTTCAATTTTTTATAGTTTTTGAAAACTTTAATTATTTGTTAGAGTAATTTAAGTCCAAGTAGCAAGACTTAAAAATAGAATAATGGAAGGGATATAAAAAGCCCACGATGTGATGTCAAGGCATAATGTGAACTAGATGTGATAGCATTGCAATGTGGAAAAATTGAAAACATGTAATATTCCCCCATTGTATATATGAATCATAGTAGTGTATCTCAATAACATATGCTGAGATAAGGATTTTTTAACCCCCATTGGGAAAGAGAAGATGTGTGTTCATGTAATATGTAGAAGTAAATGTATGTGATTGTGTAATCTCAATGGAAATAATATCATGTATAAATAGTCAATTTGAAGGACTATAAAAATAATATTCCAAAAAGGAAGTGTGGTATAAATATTGTAGGTTAAGTTTCATGGACATAAAGATTAGGTTAAATAATAAAAGGTGGAGGCTAAATGAAAAAAAAACAAGGGATATAATAATTCACTATGCAAGTGCATACTTTCACATATGTTTCAACATCAAAAAATACAAATAATAAGTAAGCAAACATTAATAATGTATCTTTAAACTAATTGGGTATCTACATATAGGTCTAAGATCGATTACTAAAATTTTCCTTTGTTGTGAAACTATATTTACCTTATTTTTCTCATGTTTCTTTGGTGATTGGATTACTACCCTAATAAATTACTTGTGAAAACCCATTCAATTATTGCTTTCTCTACTCTTGTTAGTTTTATTTCTCTAGTTGGTGTCATTGACTGGTAGGGTAGTTGCCTTTTTTTCTAATATAGGTAGATAGAGGGAGGTACAGTCAATATTTCATTGATTTTCCCACCTAGAGGGAAATATCACATATTACTTAAATAATAGATATAAATAAATCCCCCCTCCCCACCCATAGAGTGGATAGATAAGATGGGAGGAGAGGATCTCTCAAGGGGGGTCAATATTTCATTGAGTTATATAAAAATTAGTTTGGGATTTGTGGTTCTTATATAAAAACAAAAATTAAACTATCAAGGTAGGTGAATGAATTTCATATCAACCTCAACTCATATGCATAATTTGTTTGATTTGATTTTACTTCATCAAATGTTTTGATTCCAAAAAATTATCTATATGATCTACATGAATTATTTGATAATAAAAATAATACCATGATTTGTTTTCAAGATATATAGGAGGTAATGTAATTAACTTGTTTCAAAGTGTTTATCTTAAAAAATAATTTGGAGTCTTATTAGTGTTTTACAAACAAAATGTGTCATTGATTTTAAATGATTGTGTATCTAAAAGATCCATATTATTTATCAAAATATTCCCATAGAATATGGTAGAATTATAGATATACAACTACTGTCATTTATAAGTCATACTTGATTTTATAAAATATTTACCTAATGGCTTATGAGTCAGAGGAGAAACATTTAGTGATATAATTACAATTTTTATTTTATTTCAAATTATATTAAGTATCAAATATTATTGATTTTTCTTTATACTTTGTATATTATTCGTGAGTATAAACCTTTGCATTATGAGTGTGTTTTACATATGAATTATCTCGATACTCTCACAAACTAGTATGTTTGAACATATTATGATACAAGTATTCATTTGGATCAATAGGATTGAAATTTATCTTATGAAACATATCATTTTTGGGATCTTGAACACATCCTCATCACTATCTTAGTAATCTTCAATTTTATAAGTATATTTTTTTTGAATTAAAAGATGGATAACTTTAATTATATCTTATTGATGTATGGTAACATGTGGTTTAATCATTGTAGCTTCAATATGTATAATTATTTTATTTCCATTTAATTCACTTCATTTACCCACCTCATATGTATACCTCTAATCCCATGGGATAGGTTAAACTATTTGGATAATGGAATAATTCCCAAAACATACTTGATTATAATTATTAGCCTATATCATCTTATAATATCTAAATGGATTTTCATCTACTATAAATGAATATGAATAGGAATCATGTATGAATTCAATATATTTTTTCAATGTGAATGGTATTACTTGTATGGTGTGAATCCATGGTTCCCAAAAGTAAATTCTAATTATTAAGCATGACCCAAAAAATTTTGGGTACTAATATTATGTCCAATGTTAATTACATAATTATTTGACTTGAGAAGCTATAGAATCCTCTTATGCTTTTATCTTTTTTTTGAATAAAATCCTTTTTTTTTAAAATAATAAGTTATCATTACAAATTTTTAAATCTAAATAACTATCTATCATCACATGCTTGACTATTTTGGTTTTAAATTCAACATGGATAATTAATGGAATATTTTTATCTATAATGTGCTTAGGAGGTAGGTATTTTTTCTCAAAGGTAATAAAGCAGTTTACATCCTTAAATGCATTCAATATATAATCAAAATATGTCAATTATAAAATATTATGATGAGTTGTCTTACATAAATTTTCATATTAAATGTCTTTGTAAATAGTTTATCTCTTCAACAATTCAAGGATATAACTATTGGCATGGGTATTATTTACATGATAAATGATTTCATAACCTCTGGTTTACTTGGATTGATTTGTGTGAGGTGGATGAGGTTGGGGAGGAACATGTTAACTAGCTTATTTTTTGGTACCCTATATTTCCTATTATTAACGACATGGATTTTGGTCCCCAATATAATTCATGGGTTAATTAGGGGTAGGATCGAAGTTATTAAAACATCAATATGTATAACTAGGAGGGATAAAATGAGTCATATATTCACTTTGGTGATTAGTGGTAAAAGGTAACAAATTAGACTAGATATTACATCACCATGAATTAATAAAGGCTAAATATTGTTCATTATTAATTTTAATAGAGTATATAAATACGAGATTAATAGAACCATGACTTGATTCAACCAATAGGAATAATTAAAATTTATTAAATTCATATGTATATTTTTAATGTGAGGGAAATCAAAAATCATGTCTACAAAAAACCCTAAGGTAAAAATTTGAAAACCTTAAACAAGGTCTATCCCTTAAGATAAACCCAGGGTTTGGTATTGTTCAATTAATATAAAAGTTCACCAATAAGTTTACCTTATTTTTATATTAATATGAATCATAATAGGATAAACTAGAATAGTTAATTCCTATGGTAATATACAACAGTTAATCATAAATATGAATTATCTAATTAAGATTGATCAGATGATTAATTTATTACATTTACAAAGTACTAAGGAGATCAAGATAATTATATTCACTATTTGATGTGTTAAATATGACTATGTTTTAAAATTTAGAAAGGAATAAAATGTGTCATGTGATTTTTTGAAATATGGAACTATGTCTTTGAAATATGTCTATGGAATATTCACTAGTTTTGGGCTTGGTGTGAAATAATTAGATGTAAATTACCAAACACTAACATTATTATCCTAAGATATTTTTAGTATACATAACCATACAATATATTTCACCTAACTAATATATTTATGTATATGAAATCTTTGAATCTTTACTTCATTTTAAAATATATAAATTAAGTTCCTTCTCCTTGAAACCCTAAGTCGAAGTGTGAAGGATAAAAACATATAAAAACTTATGAAGTATAGTTGTCTTGAGTTGACCCTAATCACCTCCTTGATGATTGATTATTTCCTATGTTTATAAAAATATAAAGAGGGTGTTAAATCCACATGTATTTCTTCTTCTTAGTGTGATTATGTAATTGTTGTATTTCTCTATATGAATACACCTAGAAATTTGGCTTTGATCTTGACAATGTTGACTCTTGACCTAGCTCATTGTGATTTAAACATGACTGACGATTTATTCTTGTGACAAATTTGTGATTTGGGAATAATAGTTTATATTTTCTTGATGTGTAGTACTATATTTGATAATTACTTGTTAATGATAAATAAATAATAATTTTGACCTTGATTTGTATTTATATGTGCTTAGTTGGGATATTTCATGTGCCACTGACACATTGGGTGAATGGGTTGACCTATGGGAATGATTTTGATTTGAAAAATTCCCATTTTTAGGTGAAATATATTAACATTAGACTCAATAATGTCACATCGACATTACTTCTTAGGTCTGACATTATATTTAGGAAACATGAATACAAATGTAGTGATCTATAGATGTTTGCATATAATATTTAACTGATTTAACATAAAATGGGAGGTTTTATAGGTCATTTATAACAACATGGAATGGATCAATATCTTTAATAGTTTTCATGTGTGTGATAATTTTGGATAATATATATTTATAGATATACACTAGTCAGTTAAGATAAATGCAGGTCATGATTGACATTTTCAAGTGTCAAATATAAAATTTTATTATATTCAAAGATACATGATATGTATCATGGTAATGCACACAAATAGAATAATGTGGGTGATGGATCATATAATCAAAATTTTAGTAAAAATCATAGATATATCCACATAAAACATACATACTCATAAATTTAAATACAATTTCATAGTTATAACACACATAATCAATCACCAAAAAAACATTATTACACAATGTAAAATATAGTAAAAGACAATAAAAAATCAAAATAGAATAAGATACAAACACAAAATATATTCATAAAATTAAAAAAATATATCATATTGACTTATAGACAATAAATAAGGGGCAATAAAATGTAATAAATAAGCAAGAAACACACCACGTAACATGAAACAACATAAATCATGTACAGAAAAAGTAAGGATAATCTACGTAATTAGTGTATGTCATCATCAATTATAAATATATGTAGTTTTAACAAAATCCATCCATGTGTAATTAGTCTAAACTATCTCAATATGATCACCGAAATGGTCATAAAAAAATATAAAATGTGTAAGATGTTCCAAGATTCCCCTAGCGTCATCATGTCCCCAATTTGATAAGGTATCCCTTAGGTGTAGAAAAGTCTTGAATATATATTCCCATATCATATAAAACATGTATGTATTATATCTTAATCAGTTATACCATGATCATGTGCATAGATATATTAAAATTATAATCTACAATATGTTATAAGTACATAGAAAATTATGTAAACAAACAATAGATGTGATGCATAAGCCTTTTTTTTTTCTTTTGAATTTAGGCTATTTTGATGCTATATAATTTTCCCATTAATTAGATCCTCAAATGTAGGTCTTGGGTCATTTTTTTATGAATGTTACTTATTGTTGGAAAGTAGAAACATATGTATCTATATCATAGCTTGAGAATTAATTTATTATTTTAATAGATCCCTCATGGTTATCATAGACCATATGATCCTGCGTATGTAATTTAACTCTATTAACCATGGTATATTTTATAATGTGTTATATAATATGATAATGTTTTGATTTCATTTATGAACCAACTATAAACCAAAGGGGACAATATGTGCCACAAAATCATGAATTGTATAGTTTATTTTATAGATCTAGATAATGTGATCATCAATTAAATAATTATCTTAATTTGCAAACTATTGCACCTATTAGTTTAATGTACTACGCATTTATGATAATCATAATATGTTTCACTTTCAAATCCCTTATATGGTGGAATATTCATGTCAACCTATTTTTAGGGAGGGAGAGATATGATATTACACTCAATTAAATTTTTTTGTATCTTACTATTAGGTTTAGGTAATTATTTAAAATATCTTTTTTGAGGAGATGATAAATAAACTAATTAGTATATTGTGACATTGCATTATCTATGTTTTTTCAATTATTCTATGGTTGTTTTATTATGATAATATCTTAATTTTTAAACTTCTAAATGTGTCATCATAATTCCTAACAATAATTTTTGTGATGCCTAATCATATTATGGTAAGAATAATATGATATCCCTTTTTGATATTTTAATTAGTCATGTTCTCTATGTTTAGTAGTGGGTAAAGTAATCACATGATTATCAAGTAACATTAATAGTATACTACATGTTTTATCTTGTATCTTCATAATTTCTAATATGATAAATATTTTTGTATTCATGAATTATACATTGTTTACTAAGTTTGTCATAAATTCTTGGTGTGCATCCTTAAAGTATTGTGTCATGTGGTATGCCTCTTGTTCTCCAGTTATCCTAGATTTGATATTAAATTGATTTAGTGAAGATATTATCATTAAACTATGTTTTAATGAAATTATATTAAGATAAGTATATTCTCTTGTATCCTTATTAGTGTTTTGAAGGAGTGGATTCCCTTTATCTACTTTTGTAATGCTTACTACATTGTAATAATATTTTTACTCTCTTAGACCAATGGGTGTAAAACTTTTATGAGACAAATAGTCATCTATGCTCTATGGGATGTCATTTTTATCATCATCACTACAATCTTCTTCCATGATAAAATGACGTTGTTCCCTTGGATTGAATAATAAAGGGACAACTCATATGTTTTCTTATTGTTTATAATGTACTATCTTTTATTTCAATAATGTATCTATAACTAGATATTTTTAATTAGTTATTATTTATTCCCCAATTTCATGTGTATGCATAGTTTATAGTGGTATTATATATTATCTATGTATTAGTTTATATGTAGAATAATTTTATTGTCAACCATATGCCTCATTAGGTTTTGTGACTTTGTAACACTTAAAATATTAATTATCTATGAGACATGTATATAAATAACCTTAATGGATAATGTTTTTTCACCAATAAAAATTAGATGTCACATCTTCCATCACATGAATCCATTGTCTTCCTAAAATTATATTATATAGTATATGATTTGGCATGACATAAAACATAGTAGGTATCATATGACCTAGTTTAATATCCAAAGCAACTGATCCTACCACCTATAGAGTGACATTGTAAAAGAATATAATATTATTATCTAATTTTTTAATAGAGACCATATTAACACCCAATGTTTGTATAAATGTGATGTTACATATATTTGATATTGGTCTATTATCTATCACTCCCATATTTTTTATTCTTACTTGAATAAATAATGAGAAATTTTGATATATAGTATGTAGTGTAGAAAAGTAATATTTTTAAAAATATATCATATCCTCACTATTATTTAATGTATTGACAATGGATTCAAGGTAGTGTGTCTCTACATCATGCAATGCCACATAAATGATATAATTGGAAATAGTTGAACTCTTGAGTATCTATAACATGGATATCTTATCTTGGGTTTTCTTAAGATGGTCAATTATATCATACTCTTTATATGTATTAATTATCATTATGGGAGATTGAGGGGATGAGGAGGAACATTTTAACTTCATTTCTTGAGACTCGATTTGTCACCCTACCTCTTCCAGTTGTAATAACATGGACTCAAGAGTTGAATATAAGCCTAATTGAATAATAGGAGTGGGATGGTATTTATGATGATACTAAGTTCATTGGTATGGGGGAGGAATGAAGGGATTCATACATTCCCTTTGACATCTAGTAGTAACTAGAACCATTTGAGATTGAATATGTAGACAATATGAATTATCAAGGAAAGCTAAGGATTGTTCATCATTAATTTCAATCTTTACTTTATTACATGTGAAATTGACCCATTTCATTACATGATATTGAAAAATATTACATATTTCTAGAAATCAACATGTAATTATGATTATCATATATTTAATTAGAAAACATAAACTATGTGTATCCATTACATCCATTAAATAATGATAAAAATAAAGAACCAACCACCCAAAACAAAACATGTTGAATTTTGGGTTAAAAAATTGTTAGATACCATTATATGAACATAACCCATAATTTTTTTAAATGTGTCTTTCTTCTTATAGGCCAAATTTATTAAAAATAGTAAAACTCTAAGTCTAAAAAATCCATAAATTTTTTTTGGGAAATAAATGTCTTTGATCTAATACATGTGGAATGAAAAAAACTCTAAAAATTTTAAAAATATATTCGTTATAGATTAGATAGGATCTAAATATGTATGTTGACAAACCACAACCTTGATAAAGGAATCCCTCATAGTTAAAAAATATGAAACACTAAGGCAAAAAGAAGGAATTTCAAATTTTATTGTATGATGAGGGGAATAGAAACATTATGTCTAAAACCTTAATAATATATAAGGAAAACCCTAAAGGAAACATAAGGTTTTTATATGCTCAATGAAAAAATTAAGGTTTTGAAGGGTTGAAACCTTAAGAGAAAAAGATCACCTAAGAGGGTAAAGAATAATTCAAGTCTAAAATATAAATAATATAAAAAATGGTGGAGTATCAAGGAGAGTGTGTTAGGGTTTGTAATGGAGAGTATAATGGTGGAAAAATAAAAGAGGGAGGTACTAAAAAAATCAATAACAAGATTGTCTAGAAGGTGTCTTCAAAGGTTTAGATGTGGGAACTCATTCCCATCATATGAGAGTGGTGATATTGACTTGCCCTCCCAACTATGACCCTAACAAAATTTCATTAAATTGTATTAAAGTGTTTTGATGTGTAACCAAGATGCAAGTAGGTTAGGGCAGAGGCTACATGTTCTATTATCCAAGAAGTGGTTAATGATGAATGGAATAATGAGCCTTATGAAAGTTAGAAAACTCTAGATTCTCATCAAACAATCATACAAAAATCAATGGAGGTAAAGGAAGATTTGGAATATGATCAATTTTTATTTGATAATATGCCATAGAGATCAACATTTGTAAGGAGTAGATTGTCTAAAACTGTAGCCCTTGGTTAAGATTATAAAGTGTTTAGCAATATGTTTGAAGGAAATAATCCAAAATTCAATCAATTAGTGTACCAACTATTGGTGCACTCTTTTTCAAGATTTGCAAAATGCATGTCGGTTAAAGGATATAGTTTTTTATATATTTAAAATAGATTCTTGAGGCTTCCTTAAGTGTGCTAGCTGAGTTTCAGTGTTTGGTGTACTAGGTCAAAGAATTAAAGGTTTTTTTAATGTTGTCTTTCTATGATTTTTTAAAAGACTTGGTCATCTCCATGTCTTCAATATTGTAGGGAAATGTGGAAGTGAAACAATCATCTCCCCCTAAACATGTATCCTTCAAAGATGTGGTCAAAAATATTACTTCTAAGCCAAATTCTATGAAGTATCCTCCTCCTCCTCAAGCCTATATTGTTGAATAGGTAAAGGAGTTACCTTTGGTGGAAATTTTTAATGGGGAAGTGTATGATTATTTTTATTATTTAGTAGAGAATGAAGTTATCTATATATTCAATGGCTTGTGGCCTTTATCAACTACATTATATTAATGGGTTTATGAGAAATGGTCAAATCAATGAAAATTTTCTCTTTGTTCTAAAGATTTTTTTGTTGTGAACTTTTGCAACCAACAAGATTATTAGAATTATTTCTAAGAAGGCCCTTAGTTTTTTGGCAAAGTGGGCTTGTTTATCACTCCCTGGTTCTTATAGTTTTATCCTAACACTCTTTTATTAACTAAGATGTTAGTTTGGGTTCATCTGCCTAATTTACATTTTTTTGGCATTCTTATAAGGAAATAGGTAATGCTTTGGGGTTATTTATAAATAATGATCATAAAAGAGATATTATAGTCTTCTATACTTATGCCATAATTTGTGTAGAGATTGATCTAAGAAAATAGGTTCTAAAAAATGTCATTTTAAAATATATAAATGTTCTTCATGTTCAAGCTCTTGATTATGATAATACCACGTTTAGATGTCATAATTGTAAAGTACCAGGTCATATTCATGCTTCTTATTCCAATGGAATTCTCAAGTAGTGAATAAAAATGGGGAGAAGTCCAACTCAAGAAAATGGAGTTTGTAAGATCTGATGGTAGTGGTTGAAGATGATTTTGAAGATCTAAAAATTCAAGAAAATATAGATTTGGGAGATAGTAATAGAGGAGTATATGATGATTTTGATAAAAAAGTAGTGCCTAATGAGGGGAAACTTAAAATTTTCCACTAAAAAATATATCTGGGGTAGTGAAGAGATGACATGAGTCTAAAAATTTATATTTTGATAGAGATGCTTGAAAATATGAATTCATAATTCTAGAGTCTAGAAAAATAATTAGTTATAGTGAATCCTAAACAAGGAATGTGGTATCAGGTTAAAAAGATAAAAGATAAAAAGGGCAAAACACTTAATATGTTAGACTAATTTATCACTAACTAATGGATTTGTTTTTGGTTTTGGTGTTTGGTTGGTAGATGGGTTTTTTTTTAGTTTTCTTAAGGCCCTATGTCTATTTGGTGTAATTGGATCTTCTTTGTCCATGAAATTTTATCTTGGATTGTTTGTGTAATCTCTTTTATTAATATATGGTAAGGCTCCCACTAGAACTAGTAATTATAAAAAAAACAATTTTAAAAAATATATTTAAATATATAAATGTGAACTCCTGGGATATAATAAATAAACCCTAAAGGAACCTAGGGTTTTTTGTATTTTAAAAAAATTATAGGTTCACTAATAAGTTTTATCTAATTTTGGATTTAGGTTAAATAAGACAAACATAGATAATATTCATATTGTAAAAGATATAATAGTCCACACAAATATTTGAGTGTAACTAGTAAAATATTTATAATTTATTACAATTTAATATGTATAAAAACATTAATTTGATTGAGTACTTAACTTTTTTATATTTTATTCTACTATATGACATGGTACAATAGTTAGTAGAGGTTTTTAATGGGTTTTTGGTAGCTTATATATAAAGAGTGCATGCACCTATTGGAATGAGTATGATGCTTTTTTTACATGTGATAAAGTGGAAATATATATATACACCTTATATTTTTTAATTTATCACTTTACTAATAGTCTCTCTTTTATGGGCTTATCTATGCATCAATATCCCTCAATGTGTGTCCCATAGAGTGTACAAAAAATGGGGTGGAAGACACTCATAGTAATTTATGGGATATTTTTTAATACTATAGTATCATACCTTTATTTCTATTAGTTCTAACTCCTTTTATTCTCTTTTCATCTCACCTCTTCCTCTAATTTCCATTTAGTCTTGATAGCAACCCTATATTCCTACTATATTAGCTAGGTTGATATACCTAGTTTCATGCCTAGATTTCCTTTTACTTTAGTAAATTGAATGATATAATTTTGAGTATTTTTCATTTCAATTTTATTATATTATCCCACTATATATATTTATATGTCAACTGACATATATTCTAGTTGTATCAACGTATCCAATACTCTCAGCTTAGAATTGAGGATTAGTTTTGGGTACTGGATTCAAAATGCATATGTCATATTATCATTCACAAAAATATAAAATATTCATAAAATCTAAGTGCACTCAAATTTATGATATTAATTAGTAAAAAGAGGTGATATAGGTTAAAGTCTTGATCTTTGAGGTCTAGTCTTATTTTTTATCTCAATAGGAGGAGTCATGCCAAAGAGTTGTCTTAAAATTTAAAACTCCCCGCATAAGGATATATAGGTATCCTTATTTACACTTGAGGTATTCAACCTAAAATATCTCTTAAAAAGTTCCACTTGAGTAAAATGGAGATATTGATTCATAAATTATTCCACCCAAAGGTAAGTATCTTTATCCCTATTCTATTTAATTCATTTACCTAGTAGATAAACTTGATCTGGGTATTTATATAGTGGATTTATTATTTTTATCCTTATTTATGTTATTCATATAAAATAAGATGGTAGAATTTTATGATTGCTTACCTTTCCATTATGACTTTAGGTTGCATAAACTAACCATTGGTTGAGCATTTCACCACTTATTTTATTATTAGTTTATTATGTTTCATATGTCTCTGATTTCGGTTACCCTTGTTTATCACTTCCTTTCATGTGGTATCCTATTTATATCCTTGATACACCACTTTATTACCATTTTCACAACCATGATCTATATTTTGGCATAGTGAGAGGCATACATTATACCATAGGTGTAGGATTTTGAACCCTCTCTTAATGACTTTGAGTGTGGATTATCTTATTCTAGGTTTATGTCTATTCTAGGTCATTCCCTAATAATCTAATAATGTGTTGGATCTATTATATGATCTTAATTTTATCTTAATTTATTAAGAGAAATAAAATTGTTATTGGACTTTTGATCTTGTGAGTACATTTTATAATTAGTATTTTAACTGTTTCATAAACATGTTCAATTTTTTGAGACTTTAGGTGATTTTGCTTGTGCTGAGAAGTTATTCATGTTCATTAAAATAATTTTGATCTTGAATAGATATATTCACTTTTCTTATCCTTTCTACAAATCCATAGATCTATTTTAAAAAATAGAGTTTCCTATAAAAATAGGTTTGTGGTATGGGTTTAGATAACCCCAATCACTCATCACGAAGTGACTAAGCATTGCCTACATTCTAATACTTAAAAGAGGTCTCAAATTGCACATATCTTTCCAACCGATTTTAGTGTGTGAAATTAGTGTAATGTTAGCATTCAGTGCAATCCTAAGTATGGCTTTAAATATTTGAAAACCTATTATTTTAACCTTGAAAATGTAATCAAACTTATATTATATATTATCCTTTAAGGGGTTTTAGATTTTAAATCTTTACGACAATTCCTCTCAATGTAAATAGTGGTTTTATGTGATAGATAAATGTTTTCTAGATAGGTTATATAAAGGAATAGGATTATTATTTATTTTAATAATTAAATAAATATTTGGAAAATTTCTATTCATATTGACATGTGTATTCTATGATCTGACCCTTGTAAATAATTTCAATTTGTAAAATCCTTTATTAAAGGGTGTATTGATATAAAATGCAAAAATTGGTAAAATGATCATGGTTAAAGACACCCAACCCTTAGATACCTCTTACTTACTCTCTAGACTCTCTCAGACTTATTTTCATTGATTCCCAATCATTCATTGCCTTTTGAAATTTACCCTAATTGAGATAGGAACCTCTCTTCATAACCAATCCATCCCCTTAGGCCTCATTTACCCAAGATAATAGCACCAAAGTTAGACAGTAATGATAGACCCTAGGGTGTCCCCTTTTTAACACTCATGTCCAATCACATTTTGATCATAGGTTACCATTTTCTCTGATTCCTCTTGACCATTATGTCAAGCTCATCTCTTTCATCTAACCCATGACCAATATATTTCTATAAAATACCGTTCAAATATCATTTGGAAAGGGTTAGGAAATATCATTCAAAGAAGTAAAATACAAGCAAGACCACTCAAATTATCTTCCCTATTCTTTTCATACATCTAGCCTATACACTTTCAAGCTAAATAAAGTCTTCAAACTAGTCCCTAACCATCTCAAGCATATCCAATTTTATCATTTCTTGTTTTTCATTAACTATTTCACCAAGCACTCTTAAATGGGTAACTACATATGGCTTGATCACTCCTCAGAGTATTGGTATGTAGGCAATGAGCACACACATGTGGTGTGAAGCATGTCTAGTAAATATTACACACACTAACCTATTTGCCATATTTTCCCAAGTTAATTAAATTTCATAAAAAGAGAAGTAAATGAATAATTATCTCTACAAAGAGATCTATTGATGGCAAGGACTTGAAAAATGGTACACAGGCTCATATTGAGTAGGTGGACAAAACTGAGAAATCTTAGATCTTGAAGACAATAGTTCTAGAAAAGGATAAAACATTAGATCCCAAGGTGTCTATTTTTGGTTCTCCTATCTAATAAATGAAAAAAATTCAAGAACCTATTTGCAATGGTGTCCCAGTCCTGCATGCAAAATTCTAGACTTGTCTTAGTCAAAATAGTCCAAAATAAACTATGTTTGATTTTAACTCTCTCACTTCTATTTTTAGAAAAGGTATAATTGTAATTCAATTTCTCAAATCAATGGATTTAATTAGGAATATTATTTACTAATTTATCCTACTCAAACTTGTTTATTAAATAGGAATAAAACTCGATTATTCTAAAAAAAACTAATCATTTGGTGAACCTAACTTACTTCAAATTTCACATAAAAACCATAGAAACCCTATGGAAAATTCCTAACATATTTTTTCCATTAATTTTTGAATTTTTTTATTGAATATTAAAATAAAAAATTCCCCTCAAATTTTAAAATTTTGTAGTAAATTCTAAAATTAATTTATTTCAAACCCTAGTTATATCAACTAGCTCCCAGTAATTTTCTAGCATTAATCCAATAATTTTTTGATTTGTTTACTTGCACATAAATCAAAAAAATTATTAAAATTCTCAATTTAAATAGTAATTTAAAAAATAATTTTATTTCAAACCCTAGTTCCATCAACTAGCTCTCAGTAATTTTTTAGTAATTTTCCAATCATTTTCTAAATTTTTAGTTGCATATTAAAATAAATAACCACTTCAAATTTCAAAAAATCATAGTAATTCTCAAAAATTTATTTTTATAAAAACCCTAGTTGAATCTACTAGGTCCCATTAAATCAAACACTTTCCTATAAATTTTTGAATTTTTACTTGCATACTTAACTTAGAAATTCAATTTCAATTTCAAAAATTCATAGTATTTTGCAAAAAAATTATTGTCAAATCCCTATTTGCATATACTATAACCTATTTTATTCTTGAGGTATTACCTTACATTCATAATCAAATTACAAAAATGAGTCTCGCTTATGTAGAAATTTTTCTTACATTTATTGCATGTAATAAGGAAACCATAGTGGGCCCTATCATGTATATGAATGATGAAGTCTATCATATGTTAGTATAAAGTTTCATCCTTTGAATTTCATGCTTATGTTTCATTATATGGGATGATATTACAAAATTAATTACCAAAAATGAACAAACCTTCAAAACTCTTTTTACATATTCTCTTTTGCTCATACGAAATAATTACCAACTCCATTTTGCTAAATGTCAAAAGCTTATATGCCTTTATGCAAAAATTCATGATCTCTATCCTTTAATTTATATCATTCATGTGGAATAATTTTCAATTTTATCATGCTAAACATTTTAGAAATGTTATGATTCATGTCAAAATTTTCTATACATTAGTGTTAAGTTCCATGTTCTTTATCCCTAGTTTGCTATCACTCATATGGAATATACTATATAATTATATTTCTATACAACTTATAACTCCACTTACATAAATTTCATCCCAAATACATTGTTTCTACCTATATATATCTAAATCCTTGGCTACATGGTTTTTACATAAGGTAACTACCACTAGTCAAGTTTCAATGTCATATCTTATGCACATCAAAGAAATTCCTTCTCCTCTCCCCCAAGAGGGTGATAACTACTTTCCCTATATCCAAGTCCATATTTTCACCCATATAAAATGTGAGGAAGCCTATACTATTATTATTAATTCATACATTCATCCTATATCTTATTCAAACCCTCTTCAACATATGTGCTTACATGTTCAATCAACATCAACTAAGTTTTGCACTTGTGAGACTCTAATGGATCAAATCACTAATATGAGAAAGATAATTTAAAATTTACAAATGTATAATTAGTGATTACATGAAAATATCACAACATTGTAAAATTATATTATAGTATAAAACCATCAAATACACCCCTAGTGTCAATCATGCATATGCACCTTCACCAAGTCAATTGGTTGCAAGCAATGTCACATATCAAAACAATAAATCACAACAACGTAACTTTAAAAATAGTGAGTAAAAAAGAATTTAAATATACAACAATATTTCAAGTGAGGTACTAAGGGAAATTATTAAATTTAAGTTGATCAAACTACCTCCTCTACATCTAATGAGAAGATCAATATATTATTGTGTATAATATAGAATGCATGGACATCACACAAATTCATGTTTAGCATTGAAAAAAATATACAAAAAATAATTGATAATAATGACCTTATATAAGGTAAATCATTCAATCAATCCATAGTGACAGAGGAACACATTCTCAAAGGGTCAAATTTAGAAACCATATAAAAATGGTTACCAAAGTATAACTTAGAACAACAAAAAGATCAAAAAGCAAAATCAGAACAACAAATAGTACCACAAGCATAGGTAAAACATGAAAAATATACAAATATACCTCTCCAAAATAAGGCTCAAATTTCAAAATACTATGGGTTTGGTTATAAATATATACAATAATTTGATTATTAAGGTCAATGCTTGGGCAAGCAGGATCAAGGCATCACTACTCCTATTCTAGCAGTTGATAATGTTTGACACCAAGGTTTTGGATTTATGGAAAAGCCTATGTAAAGTCATTCACAAACATAATTTATAAAATAAAAATATCTAGATACAAAAAAACTCAACACCAAAATTTCATTCATTCAAAATTAAGATGATAATGATGAGTGGAACAACACAGGATATTATGATTTCCAAAGATACTGACAATGAATCTAGATATTTAGAATCATATTCTTAGCCATTCCCTCATGCTTCACAATCACACATGATTCCTTTGTTTGATATAGGACACCGTGATATGGATTCTTCCGTGAGACTCATCAATTAGTATCATTTCTCCTTAGTAATACATATACATATTTTTTTTGCTTACTTGTACATAGTCTCCTTATGATTGATTTCACATAGCTTATATCAAAAATTCAAACACAATTCAATATCTAAAAAACAAAAAAACATTTTTATTGTATGCATCATCCATGCTTTACATTGCTAATATCATGCTAGGACTTACATTCTATTATATGTAAATTTATCTACATTACCATACTTCACTTGATCTTCTTTGAGTGTGTGCAAAGACATCTATCTACTTGATTAATTCACTCTACCCATTAAGGGGACATACTAATTTTACATTCAAGACACACATTGATACACATACCCACTAGGGGCACCTTCTACATGACTACACCATCCAGGTTATTTCATTCCTACACTACATAATCCAAGCTATCATGTTGATGCACATTACTTACTAGATTACATAGATTACTATATCAATATTTCACTAGTATCTAACACTTTTTTATCTCTTAGCATATACCTATTATTTTACTAAATATGTCTTGCATACTTTCACTCTTTCTTTGATTAGTTAGATGTGATTTTATCTTTCCAGTTACTACATGCTTTCTCTTATTATTTAACATAGTTTTTTGGATTGTATTGCTTAGTCCCTATTTTTATCTTATATGTGCCTTAGGAAATTTTCCAATATCCTTTGATTTTATTCATGTGTGTGCCTTAAGACATTTTCCAATGTCATTTTCTTGTGCTCTTTTATGTGCCTATGGCCCTTATTCCAACATGCTTGTTTCAATTATATGTGCATGAGGCATTTGAACATGCCTTACATGCTTGTTTTCTAGTTTGAGTGGCATGCGCCCATGTACCTTGTTTACTTGGCCCCTTGGCCACACTTGTATGAATTTTACTTCTTGCTTTGTGTGCTTGTTGCTTGATTGATTTTTATTACTTGTAATTCCATGATCCATATCATGTATTTTTCCTATTTTCTTGGATGCCATGATGGATAACATGCTCCATCCCTCCAAATAATAACTAATAAACTAACAACTAACATTTATACTTTTAAATCAATTATAGTATCTTTAAAATGATATTACATTTTTATATCTATCTAGGCATACCATTATTGATCTAATAATATCTTAAATCAGACCATGTTATATCCTGAGATATCTTGTTGATTATCATTGCTATATCATGTATATTTATAGATTAACACACTTGTAGGGATTCTTCTTCTGAGGTTAGTCATTGCATAGTACATATTCCTACCATAAAAAGAGTGGACAAAAAACAATGGTCTTAATATAGAGATCAAAGCTCTTATCAATTGAAAAAATCTAGTTTTAGACCAACCAGTCATCAAACCACTTAGAACAGACTAGGTAGATAGCTAAGATTCCAAAATAATGATCAATTTCAGCCTAAGACAATAACATTGAGGCTTGATTATAGAACTAGATGCCAAGGTTTCCTATTTTTATCAATCCTATCCAAACAATAAAAATGGTAGGTTTTCCAAAAGGAGGCAAAAAGGTAGGTTTGGCTATAGTTTTGCATAATCAACCCAGTTTAGATCAATAGTTTTTAGTAAAATTTTCTTAGAGAATCCAAACATAGGGGGCATCATGTGTATCATGATTATTCCTCACTTCCATTTTTAGATATGATAGTTGGTAATACTTCTAGATCATAATCCATGTTTCAGACACCAGTGATTGGGGGTAGATTACATAACACTTTTACTTGTCTTATTTCAGTTTTTAGCGTTACCTATGCATTCTAAGTAGTTACATTCCTTATTCCATCTATAGGTGGTTGGCATCATTTTAGAGTGGCTTTCATAACATTTGAACCTCCAAATTCTGGAGTACCTGAGTTCCTAAGTGGCTTCCACATAAGCCAAATTTTTAGATTTGAAGTGGTTTTCATACAAGCCTAATCTCTATAATTTTTGAGTTGGCCAACATCAACCTAGTTTTTAGTACATATACGGCTATCCATGACACATTTTTAGATTTATATAAAATTCAAGGGATTTAAGATCCATCTCATATGACATACTTCTTCATATTAGTATAAATTTATAGCTTCACTTCATAGGGTAATGATGGAGCCAAAGGGCCAGCCTTTACATTCTTAAGCCACCTATTTAGAGGGATTAGACACATGGTTCAAACATGGATTAATACATAAATGACCAGCTAGATTTAACTAGTGGAAATGATGGATCCAAGGGCTAGCCTTTGTATTCTTGAGCCCCCTACTCAGAGGGATTGGACACATGGTCTAACATCAATTATCACACACATGATCATCTCGCTTCACGTAGTAGGAAACAATGGAGCCAAAGGGCTAGCCTTTACATTATTGAGCCACTTTGTAGGGAAATGGGCACTCAACTCCATTCATGATGTAATTATTGGTACATCATCATCTAGTACATCCAACATTACTAAACATTACCTAGTATCATAATAGGTTTTATATTAATTCACATACTCAATGAGGTGTATTCTTTCCTTTTTCTTCCTTTCTCTCTCTTTATTACCCAACTTTATATGTTCTTATATTATATCTCAAATAAAAATAATTTCTCTACTTTTTGTTTCCTTTCTTAGATTCACACTTTCATAATGTGCTCTCTATGCACCACCCATCATTACTCAGCATCACACAAGATTCATGTGATTCACATTTGAATCTAAGTTTAGGTATGCTTTCTATTTTCCTTTATCCTGGTATTTTGATTTTCTACATCACTATAACAAAGGTGGGGGGGGGAGAAATTTAGTCATATAAAATGCAAAAACTAGTAAATTGAGCATGGCTAAAGAAACCCAACCCTTAGGTCCCTCTTGATTACTCTCAAGACCCTCTTAGGCTTATTTTCACTAATTCCTAATCATTTGTGGCATTCTAGACTTGACCCCAACTAATACAAGACCCTATTCTCATGACCAATCCATCTCACTACATCTCATATTCCTAGGATAATAGTGTCATAGTTTGAAATTAACACTGGACCCTAGGGTGTCATATTTTCAACACTCCTATCCAATCACATTTTGAGCCCAGGTTACTATTTTTACCTAATTCCTCTTAACCATTATGCTGGTCTAGTCTTGTTTCATCTAGCCCATGACTAATAGATCCATATAAAATCCCATTCAAATATCATTTGGAAATTTTTGGTGAATATCATTCAAGCAAGAAAGAATAAAAACATGACCACTCAAGTGATCTTCCATATTCTCTACATACATCTAGCCTATACACTTTCAAGCTATATCAAGTATTCAGACTAGTCTCTAGCCATCTCAAGCATATCTAGTTTTAGAATTTCTTACATTTCATTTTCTATTGAACCAATAACTCTTAAATTGAGAACCACATATGGATTGATTTCTCTTCATAGTATTGGTATGTAGGCAGTGCACCCACACACAGGGTGTGAGACACATCTAGTGCATATTACACACATTAAACCCCTTTTCCTTATTTTCCCAAGTTCATTTAATTTAATAAAAAATAAAATTACATGAAGAATCAGATCTACATGGATCTTTATTGAAAATAAGGACCTAAAATTTTCTACATACACTCACCCTGAGCAGGTGAACAAAACCCAAAAAGCTTACATCTTAAGGATAAAAGCACCAAGGAAGGAGTACATCACCAATGCTTAGGGTGTCTAGTTCTGGCACTCTTGTCCAATCAAGAAATGAAGTCTAGGAACCTATTTTTTATAGTGTCCTAATCCTACATGCAAAATTTTAGACCCTGTCTCAATTAGAATAGTCCAGAATAAGCTAAGTTTGATTTTGTCTCTCTCCCTACTATTTTTACAAAAGGTCTAATTATAATTCAATTTCAACAATTAGTGAATTTAATTAGGAATATGATTTACTAATTTATCCTACTCAAAATTATTTATTAAATAGGAATAATACTCCATTATTCCCAAAAATAATGAATCAAAGGACATGTAAATAGATTTGGCGTAAGTGAATAAGTTCGGCTTGTCTTAGCCATATATGGAAGACTAGAGTTACTTAAAAAGTAGTAAAAGTAATTTGAGATCAATAAATAGTCTAAATTAGATAATAAGTTATTCAGGTAAATCTCAAAAAAAAAAAAAAAAATAATGGTAATTTGGGAAGATTAAGATCATAAATATGATAATGGTAAGGAGAAAGTGTGAGAAAAAAGTTGCTTATGTGCATGCAAATCACATATACAAAAGCTTATGCAAAAGTGGTATATTGAAGTGTCTTCATTTTCTTATGTTATATTCACAATCATAAAAATCTCCTTTCTATTTATTTATAATTCCAAAAACCACTATCCCTAACAAAATTATCAACTTATTGTTAATAAGGCTAGGGGTGCCTATCAAATTAAAAGGTATAAATAAATTATTTTTCATTATTTAGTGCTTAATTTTATCACTCACTTTGTTGATTTTGAGATTGGTAGAATTTAATAAATATATTATTTAATTTAGATTATATGGCTAGTGTTTCCTCCCTTATTCCTATTTATATTATAAATGATCATGTTATATTGGCAATTACATGATTACAAAAATTAACTATTACATTACTAGATCTAGATGAGCTAGGTATATTTTCAATTTCATTTGGTATAGATAAATAAAAATGGTATGTGGATATATAAATACATATATCATATTATATTATCCCTCATCATATTTAAATAAAACATAAAATAAAATTGTGAAGAGATGTTATTACATATGTTTTTATTAGATATGTCATTTTCAACAAGTCTTTGATGGGAAATTAGTTAGATTCATTAGTCATTAAAAATCTAAGATATCATTAAGAGAAGATATTGTATACAAATTAAAATGTATTTAACCTATTAATTAATATTAACATAGATAATATAAATCCTACTTACACTTCTTATTGTTAATACATTAGATATTTAGGGTAATGACCAAGATGGATCTGCTAGACCTAACCAAGGGATCTCTTACCAAAATAAAATTGGGATCATACGAATTTGACTCAAGATATGAGGTTATATCAAGTGTTAGTTTTCATATAAAATAATTAAATAAACACACTAACAAGCATAACATCTCTAGGCCTAGATCATAGAAGGAATTTAGTGAACAAAAAACAATTACAAACATAACTAAAATGCAAAATAAAAAAGATATCCTACCTTCCTTGAATTATCCACATTATATGTTCATTTGGATTTTTATTCCCTACCTCATAGCCTATTATGGTCACCCATAATTAATATTTTCTAGGAAAAATCAATGATGGTTTGGAAAAACTAATGTCGATTATGCCTGACTAATGCTGGTCTCTGTGTAGATCTGAGTTAGTTCAAAAATTAAAAATATCAAAAAACAAGGACAAAAATACAATTTTGAATATATTAAGGCATTTATTTAAACATTTATGAGTTTTATCTTGGTCTTCTTGGTATATTGGATGCTTCATGTCCCATTGGTATTGTCATTTTTGATCATATGAATTTGACTCAAGAGAGGAGGTTAGATCAAGTATTAGTTTTCATATCAAACATTGAAATAAACTCACTAAAAAGCATAATATATGCAGGCCTAGATCATAAGATGATATTAGTGAATAAATAAAAAATACAAACACTACTAAAAGGTAAAATAAAGAAGATCTCTTACCATCCTTAAATGCTCTAAATGATGTGTTCATTTAGCTTGCTCAACTTTTGTTCAAAGAGTCTTTGGTAAATATAATTGTGTAGCTACTTATATCCTTGGCACTATTAGATTGGATTTATTGGTATGGCTTATGATTTTGTCTTAGCTTGTGATTTTGGAATTATAACACTATAGATTTCAATCTTTCAACAAAACCTGCAATATAAATCTACTATGCTCCAAGCTCTCATAAATGAGAAGCAAATGCTTGTATTTATAGATTTACAATCAAACCCCATACCAAGGTGAGTTAGAGTGTAGTTTAAGCTTAGAATGGGTTCAAAACTAACCTAAATGAGTTAATTAACCCTAATAGATTTAAAAGGTGTCAAAATTGCATGATTTATAAGGAATAGGCATGGGTGAGATATATTAGGATATTTGACAAGTCAAAAAAGGTAATGATAAAACACCAAGATATTTACATTTTTTAATTTACTTTTTTCATAATTTCATAAATGTCTCATGGATAATTTAACTAGTCCTTTAATTAAGTCTGGCATGTTAATTAATTCTTTTTAGAATTTTTAGCATTTCAAGATTTGATTTAATTTCATGTGTGGAATTTTTCCCCATTTAATATGTCTATAGGCCAAATTACATGTTATGATGTTGTATGATAACCAGAGATGAATCCATATGAGGTTTTTTTGTTTATGGTAGGATACCCCATTAGGGATGTCTCAATGGGATTCTGAGCTTTGATGATTAATGCATGAGAAGATTTAGGATGTTTATTGATTATTAGGCTTAATTTGAAATGGATAGTAATAATCAATCTAATGTCTTGCATGAAGCCATTTTTAGTCCATTTTAGGTGTCTAAAATTTTCCCCTATTTTGGAAGACATTGTAAGCTATAAGCATAGTGACATCTTATCAAATAATGAAAATGTCTTGTATGCTTATGAATTCAATGGCAATAGATGAATTGTATGGTGCCCCTCGAGGGATTGGTTATAAAAGTGGTTGGAAAATGATCCTTAAAAATAAGGAAATAACTGGACCAAATATATGAAATGGGGTGAAAGAGACTAATTTACCCATAAGTAGTTATAAGCAATGGCATATAGAGTTTCCCTAGTTATGACAGACAAATAAGATGATTTTCCCACAAGTGGTTATAATCATCGACATAGGTGGGATAAAAAAGGTGATGATTTTAAAAAAGGAGTTTATAATCATCTAAAAAATGTGTAGGGTAACAAGAGATTGATTTAAACAAAGGTGGTTATAATTAGTTAGAGGGAAAACAATGATTTACCCCTAGGTAATTATAATCTTTGGCCGAATTAAAATATTCCCTGATTGGATGAATAAGAATAATGGTTTGACCAAAGGTGATTATAATCATTATCCCAATCAAAACATGCCCCAATTAGGTAGAAGAAAGAGAATGATTTACCCAAAGGTAGTTATATTCATTGGTAATGTAAATGAGATAGTATACAATGATTTGCCGAGAGGTAGTTATAATCATTGGACCCTGATTATGGTAAACATGATGGGAAGATTATGGAAAATTGATATAGAGGATAAAGATGAATTTTGTACCCTTCTAATAGGTAAATTCTCATTTGAATTGGCAAGGAGGAAAATCCTTCATTATTTAATTAATCTTTGTATCATGTGATTTGGATTAGATCAGGAATGTTACTAGTGCCAAGGAGATATATCGTTATTGTATTGTCATGGAGACTCCTCGAAGCTAATTTTTGCTTTAGCACATGATGATAAGAATCATGGTATAAAACTATGATAACTTGGCCTAAATATGCATATGAATTGATATGAGATCCAAAAATCAATTTAAAATAATGCACCAATGATAAAAACCATGATGATAGTGTTGATGTATGAATATGGATGGATTCAAGAATAATGCACAAGGAACCACCTAGTGAATGTACAAAGACTAAATCAATATACAATAAAAAATCAAACAAATAGGAAAAAAATAAAACACTATAAATAAAGAACAAACAAAAAAAAAAAAAGAAAAAAAAATAGAAATAACAATAAATAATGGTTAATCATAATGTTACTACAAACAACATGACACAAAACATGATGATAAACATTAACCCTAAAAAATAAGAGGCAACTTAAAAAAAAAGGGGGGGATATAATAAAAGGAAGGGGGTTTTTGAGTTATTTCCATATGCACTAGGAAAGTGAACATTGCCTAAATAGTTCTATGGACATAAAATCCAATAAAAAATTTAGGCCAAAAGTAGTTCTCTTAAGAAATGGGATAGAAGAAAATGATTATAAGGGAAACATGATGGATGTTATACAAGAATATGGGAATTGTCTTGAAAAATGGAAAGTGCATGGGATAAGAGGGCCACTAAGGATGGGGAAACTAAATGACAAGTGGTTTCTTGTGACTTAGTTGGGGTTCCCAGAATCCTTAAGGTAAAGAAGTGGTCAATGTTTTTGGTTTTTCTAAATCAATTTGAAAAATGTTTTTAGAATTTTTGGATCATCTAAACTCAATCAAGAATGATGAGATACTAAACAATATAAGATCACAAAACACTAAGAGAATTAAAACTTATTTTCTCATAAAATAGTGAGAATGTTGCTTAGGTTGCTTGTAAAATGGTAAGAGCATTCAAACTTAATAGATTGATCATAAAATGGAGAGAGTATGGCTAAGGGTGACTGAGCTGACCTCAATATGAATTGAGCATTACCTATATAGTCCTAGGAGGGGAAATCTAGTCATTATATTTCCACCTTATAATGGAGGAATCTAACTAGTGTAATAGCCAATTCAAATAAAACATACAAAGTTATCATAATGGCACAATATAACATAGGCAATAAGATGGTACTTTAATGCATGATAAATAAGTGTAGTAGTTATAATAAGGAAAGAATGACATAAGTCAATAATACTAATTTGCCTATAAGTGGTTATAATTAGTATAAAGATGGTGAGAAACTGATTTTCGCAAAGGTAGTTATAATTAGGTACACTTGGTATAGAATAAAACAAGATATGAATGATACAACTATTAAACCTCTATCATACTATTCCAAAATACTTCCTCTATCTAGAATACGTGAAATAACTAGTGAAACTAATATGAATCTTTGTGTTTAAAGTGGCCTTGTAATTATTGGAATAGAACCAATGTAAAATGGGCTAGGTTGGGAGGGTGAAAATAACTCGATCGATAGAAAAGGTATGGTAGAAAGGAATGGTGAAATGAAAAAATTATAGAATGGTATGGTACAAATAAAAAAGTTGATAATATGGTACAATTGAAATGGTCCTCATAGATGATACACTACGTCATTCTAGTGAAGTAATGCTTCAGGTGTATAATGTTCATCAGATCATCAATTTCATCCCCATCTAGTGTAGCAAGATTGTATGCTCCAGTACCATAGTTTGTAATGATGATGAAAGGACATACCCAATTGGGTTTGAACTTTCCTTTATGCTTCTTCAAATCCATTTTACTATTTTGGTTTTATTTAATAATAAGATCACCAATCTCAAATTATTTATGTTTCATGTGCCAATTGTAGTGGCCATGAAGTCATTTCTAGCATGCTTTCAAGTTGTTTACTATGGCCAAGTGTTTCTCATCAAGTAACTCTAGAGATTTTATGAGAGATACATGATAGTATTCATCATATAGAACATGATTCAAAGAGAACTATAATTAATTTAACTTAACCTAAATGGGAAGAATGGATTCAACGCCATAAACAAGTGAATATGGAGTAGCTCCTATTAGAGTATGACGATTGGTATGGTATGCCTAGAGGGCATGGAATATTTGGAGGTGATAATAATGGTTGACATCATTGAAACTATTTTTTAGGATGTTGACAATGATTTTATTAGATGCTTTTACCTAGTTATTACATTGTGGGTAATATGTCATGTAAAAATGCTGTTTAATCTTATACTCAACATATTGTGATTTGAACAGCTTAAGATTATGTGGTAGATTGCTTTGTGTAGAAAACATTTGAAACTATTTTTTTCCCACCTAGTAGGGCCCCCTAAGTATGACTAGAGGAATCATAGATCCAATGGAGGCTACTACCAGTGGTAGTGCCTCTGGGGATTTGATCAAAAATTTGATAGAGGATATTCCATCCAACAGATGGAAGAAATCACTTACAAGTGAAAATATGTGCCCCTTGAAAAGTATATTGAGCCTCCCTGTTACCTCTAAGGGCACAGTTTTGAATATCCCAGATGATCTAGTGGAGGAAATTGTGGCATCCACGGACCTTACGTTGGTAGGTAATTTTTTCTCATTCTGTCCTAATATTGAAATGGTTAGGAAATGGGTTTTGTCTAGGTGGAAAGTTAAGGGTAGTGTTTCGATCACTGCCATGGCAAGAGGCCTATTCCTTTTTATATTTATGAATAGGGAGGACATGATAGCTACTCTTGCTAGAGGACCATGGCTATATGGTCCACATTCTCTTGCCTTATGATCATGGAAACCAGAATTTGATCCTAACTCAGACCTTAATAAGTCTACTCCTACTTGGGTAAGACTGTAAGGGTTCCCTTTGAAATTTTGGGATGAGAAAATCTTCACAGCTATTGGAAATTCTATTGGCCAATATGTCACTATACATCACACAACCAGAACAAAGTCTAGATGTGTGTATGTTAGACTTTGTTTTAATGTTGAAATTAATAGAACTCTTCCTACGTACATATATCTAAACTCTAAATATGAAACTTGGACTTAGTTTATCACATATGAAAATTCTACCACTTTATATCAAATATGTAAGAGAAAGGGACATTTAATGACACAATGAAAATCAAAGCAAACGGGAAGGAAAGATGATTCCCAGGTTGAAGGGGAGGATCAAGCTCTCAACTATACAAAGAATAGCAAGCAGGAAATGGAGATTAATGTGGAAAATCTCGACAATATAAAAAAGGTAGAGGAGGAGATGAGTAAGGAGGATATCACTAGTAGTGAGGGAAAAGCTATCCCAAAGGAAAATATAGTATCAGATGATAGTCAAAAGGCTATATTAAACATAGCCAACCCTCTAGACAAATAGACTAATATGTCTAAGGAAGGAGAAAGAGGTAACCATCAGATAGAGGAAGACAATGCAAAATACAAAGTTCCAAGAGATGGACAGGAAGAAGTAACTCCAGAAATATATCTCACTAAAGGAAAATTAGACTTACAATTAAACACAGACATTTTCGATGCTCTAGAAGTCAGTGACCAAGCAGGAAACTATTTAGCAATAGGTGAAATAGGACAAAGTGGTAGTAACGAATAGGAGGAATGGGTTACCCCAAAGAAAAAGAATTGAAAAGGTAAAAAATATGTAGATGTTGGGACTGAACCCAAACAAGGGAGACCAACCCTAAGAGAAACAAGACAAAGAGAGATTGCTAGGGAGATTGCTAGTGGTAATTAGAAAACACTAGAGACCCAACCCCTCAAACCCTCTAAATGAGAATATTATCTTGGAAATTGAGGGGATTTAACAGTCCCTAAAAGTAGTTTGAGGTTAAAAACTACATTTTAGATAATAAATTACATATTTTATTACTCCAAGAAGTTAAGATGAATGAGGAGAGTTTTAGGAAAATTGCTAACTATATATGGCCTAAGGCAGTTATTGGCATTAGTCTAGCTGAAGGGGCTTCAGGGGCATTGTAACTATGTGGAATAGTGATAAAATCTAGGTGTCTCTTATGGCTTATAACAAGCACTTCCTGATTATCAATTTCTCTATGAAATCTTTGAACTAGTCATTGATCAATGTCTATGGACCAAATAACAGAGCTTTGAGGCAAAAATTATGGATAGAATTAAGCAATTTCAATAATAATCACTAGAACACTAGATGGATGATAGCTAGAGATTTTAACACTCCTCTATACGCTTCTAAAAAATAGGGTGGGATTATGGATTACTCAGACAACATGTTCAACTTTGCCAAATTTATCAATGATCGAAGATTATTGGATATAGAAATACAAAACCAAAATTTTACCTGGATCAATAGAAGAAGAGGAGATCAAATGATTTATGTTAAATTAGATAGATTTCTTATCTCAAGTAACTAGAAATATTATCATAACATGCATGTGCAGGCTCTTCCTAGAACCATGTCTGACCATTGCCCGATCTTCCTCAGTTAGAAAGAATAGGGACAATCTGGACCTTCCCCATTCAATTTTAAAGTTATGTGGATCAAACATAAATACTTTAGACAAATGGTGGCCCAATGGTGGAGAATTCCTATTCAAGGTACTCCTATGTTCAAAATAGTCAAGAAATTTTAGCACATTAAACAAGAAGTTTATGGATGGAATAGATACCGCTTTGGGTAAGTCTTTCAGCATAAGAAAAATATAATGGGAAAACTCAATGATATACAACAACTAATAGATAAAGGGGATGACTCTGAAGACACTTTAGAAGAAGAGAATGTCATATCTTTTGAATGGAAGAATTTTATGGAAAGAGAAGAGGTTTTTTGGAAACAAAAATCTCTTGTTCAGTGGCTTAAAGAGGGGGATAGGAACACTACCTTCTTTCATCTCTTAGCTATGAAACATATGAAAAGCCAACTTAATAACTAAGCATGTTATAGATAATGGTGTCATTATAACCAAGGGTAATGAGATAGGGGAAAAATCTAGGGATTTCTTTCAGAATCTGATCATGGAAGAAAATAATAATGATAGAATTGATAGACCTATGAACCAATTCATTAATAAAATCCCCTGTTTGATAATGAAAGAAGATAATCTGGAGATGTTAAAGCCTATTTCCAAGGAAGAAGTCCATGTTATTTTAATCTCCATGGGTACTTTAAAAGCCCTGGGTCTTGATGGCTTTCCTACTATATTCTTTGAGGGATATTGGGAGATAGTAGGAGCACATATCACAGCTACTATTCATGATTTTTTTAGATCAGGTAAACTTTTGAAATAAGCTAATAATACCTTCATAGTACTTGTTCCTAAAAAATCACAACCTTCACACCTTACTAATTTTAGGCCCATTAGTCCATGAAAAACTATTTATAAGTTATGTACTAAAGTGCTAGTTATGAAGATTCAACCTTTACTAGACAAAATTATTTCTCCTGCTCAAAAAGGTTTCATCCTGGGTAGGTAGATTCTTGATCTTGCGATCACCACACATGAGACTATTCGTTCCATGGATAAGATTAGAATCCTTGGTATGGCTCTCAATATAGATATTTCTAAAGCTTATGATAGAGTCTCATGGACTTTTCTGTTCCAAGTGAATAGAAAATTTGTGTTTAATGATAAAATGTCTTGCTTGATATGGAACACTGTCTCTTCTGAAAAATTTTTGATGTTGGTAAATGGTGTACCTAGAGGGTTTTTCTCATCTTCAAGAGGAATTCATCATAGAGACCCTCTCTCCCCATACCTATTCATCATTATGGTAGAGGCACTAGGAAGATACATACAAGCAGATATAGCCTCAAAAAAGCTAGTGGGCATCAAACCTACCTCCTCCCTTCATCCTATGGTGGTGCAGCAGTTTTTGGATTATACCATATTCTTTGGCATCTCATCAGTGATTGAATCTAGAAGATGGAAGAATATCTTAAATAATTATGCCAGAGAGTTGGGACAAAGGATAAATTTCCAAAAAAATAATGTGTATTTCTTCAACACTCCTAATGAACTTAGACATATAATCATTGATATATTAGAATGTGCTAAAGCTACTCTACAAGCTACCTACCTGGGTCTCCCACTCATGTTCAAAGAGGTATCTCCTAGTTTTTGGAATGGAATTGTGGAAAGAACATAGAGGAAAATTCTTGGTTGGAAAGGGAAACTACTTAGTAGTGCTGGTAAACTACAACTCCTTCGGGCCTCACTGCAAGGTATTCCTACATACTTCCTGTCTCTTTTTAAAATTCCTACATACTTTTCTAAGAAACTAGAATAGATCCAAAGAAAAATTTTATGGATGGGGGTGGAAGACAAATAGAGAATGTCCTTAGTCAGATGGGAAAAAGTGTGTCTTCCAAATCTCATGGTGGACACAATATTAGGTCTATCAAGAACATGAATAAAGCCCTTCTCTCCAACGTTAGTTAGAACCTGATCCATAAAAATAATGATCAGTGGGAAATAATGTATACCAAATAAATGCATAGCATTGATGATTCCAACTTTCTTCAACATACGAGATTACCCCAGGGATCTATGATATGGAATAAAATGATAAAAAGTAGAAGCCTTCTTAAATAGGGAATTAGATGGAAACTTGGAAATGGCTGGCATATTAAATTCTAGGATGATATCTGGTTAAAGAACAAGGCTCTCATCACACAAGGAAATTATGGAGAGATTTCTGACTTGGCTACTTAGTTTTTTAGAGATAGGGTCAGTGATTATATGGAAAATAAAAATGGGATGAGGAGGTGGAAAAATCTATTGGACTATTGTGGTCACTAGCCTAAGCTTTTCCCTAGAGTGTGGGAGATCTAGTAGTGCATTTAGGAGATTAGAATCCCTCTCTTCCCCTGAGAGGATAAATAATACTGGTGGCCAGATAAGAATGGATCATTCTCTATCAAATCTGCTTATCATCTGCTCATTCCTGAAGCTCAGAATAAATATGTATGGAAAAAGGTTTGGAATCATAAACTTATTCCAAAAATTAACATGTTTTGGTGGGCTACTACTCATAAAAAAATCCTAACTCAGGATAACCATCAAAAGAGAGGGTTTACACTAGTTAATAGATGTTTCTTGTGTGGTTCAAAAGAGGATTCAGTTTCACACCTCTTCGTCCACTGTGATTTCACTTGGGAATTATGGGGCACAATACTTTACAACTTTGGTATTGAACAGGTTTGTAATTTTGAGCTTAAATAAGTAATTCTCAACTGGAATTCAACCTTCACACATCCCTAGCTTATGGAATTATGGAAGCAAACTCTACTATGTTTGAGCTAGATTTTATGGAAAGAACACAACCACAAAATTTTCAGGGACACTGCTAGAAATGCATCTCAGGTGTTTAACTCCTTTGCTAAGACCATTATGAAAAGTGTCACAATAAATCATATTCATGTTTTGGAGAAACCCCTATCTTAAATTGAAAACCAAATTATAGCCAAATGGAAGGTTTTAAACTAGATCCCTGGGTATAATAACTCCAAAATACTATAGAGACTAAATGCTAAATGGATCCCCCCAAAGCCTAACTAGATGAAACTCAACTTTGATGGGGCATCCAAGTCAGATGGTAAAGCTAGTGGAGGAGGAATTATAAGGAATGATAAAGGATGGATGTCTGCTATAATTTCTGGTGGAATTGGATGCCAGAGCAACAACTATGTTGAAGCAATGGCTCTATTATGGGGGTTAAAGTTAGCTAAATCCCTAGGAATAAGGAACTTGAGTATACAAGGAGACTCCAAAATGGTCATAGATGCAGTTAATAAAGAATCAAATGTGGGAATTAAGCTAAAATACATCATTAATGATATTCAATTTCTTTTCCAAAAAAATTTTGGAATAGAGATTTCCCATATTTACAGAGAGGGAAACAAGGTCGTTGATGCTTGTGCCAACCTTAGTCAGCAATTTTCAGGTTGTGGGCATGGCAAAAAGGTGTTCATATTCCCTTAAACATTAGGGAGATTATTCAAAAGGAGATGACTTGTAAAGAATGAGGTGCATTGATGACAAGGATAGCTCTCAGAGGTGGTCCATTGGGAGAGGGCCATCAAGGATCTTAGAACTTCATAACCTTGGTACTTTTTTGACAATCATTCATGGTTCATTGTATCATGAGGTTGAGGCATGTGGATCTCATCATGAAAATAGATGGGAAATAATTTCCAAGCATGGGAGTAGACAATGTCATCTCTGTAGGGTATTTCAAATAATGAGCCATCATATCTTCATTATGCATAAACAGAAACAAGGGTTAGCAACCATTTCAAAGTTGAAGGTTGAACTTAGGAACTCAATGGTTTCTGTCTACAAATAAAAAATGGGAGGAGACCATATTTAAACTAAACCTATCTCCTATTTTGAATTCAAATATAATCCACTGGTTTGGCATTATTATAAAGAAGGGGGTATCAGCCCATATCAAGAAAGGTTTAATGGTTATGATGAAAACTTGTGTGAGCAATTTTTGAGATCATGGTTAAATAGGCAAGTCACAGTGGGTGGAATTAGTTTTGAAATCTCTAAAAAGTCAATTTCTATGGCCATGGGAATGACCATGCAGGGAATAAAACTTCAAAGGAAAACCAAAACTATGGATCTGGCAAGCCATAACCTGTTTCTAGGTGAGGGAGAAGAACTCATCTCATATCAAGGAGGATTCGAGCATGTTAAACTTCCAGAGCCATGGGATGGAGTGTGATTCATTCTCATGAAGTACTTCACACTCAAAGGCTGATTTACTAGGTTTTATAATTACCACCTACCTTGTTTAAATCACTTCAGGTGTAATGTTATTATTAGTTTCCCTTTTTACCTGCTCTCCTTTTTGGAACACTCTGTCTTGAGGATGAGAGATAAAATGGATAAAAATATAGATATGAACCCTATTCCCCTACACCAAGGGCTAATTTTTTTCTTATAAAACTATCACCACACTCTAGATCCATCCAAGACTATCAGAGTTGATAGTGGAGACATTCCTTCCAACCCAGTGTCTAGAAATGCTATTGATGAGTCCTATTTTTCCCCTGCTACTACCAAAACACAAGATGTTTCTTTCTCCACCTTAGAAGAGACCCCTGTTGATACCCCTGGCTCCTTTGTGAGAAAGAAGGGTAAGAAGAGAAAGGTTGATGAAGAGGAAGAGAATATTAAAGATACCATGGAGGGGACCCATAAAAATCTGGGTAGGGCCACAAGGGGTCATGGTGGTAAATCTCACAAGTCTTCCAAAAAAAATAAGGAAGGATTCTCATTAAAACTGTGAAGGTCAAGGTAGATTACTGGTAAACCCACATTGAAGGCTAGACTTATTGACTACTCAGAAAGTGCTTCAGAAGAAACAACCCATGAGGAAGAGTCTAAGGAGCTGGAAATCCAAGAAATTTTGGAGGACACTGGAGGGAAGCAGGAGACTAGGGATTTTGAGGTTACTGAGGAGCATGGTGTTGACACTATGGAAACTATTGACACTATGGAAACTATTGACAATAAGGGCAAAATGTATGTCGAGGAAGCTGGTGAGGATATTGAGAATGAGACTGATTGGAAAGCTGAAATTGGGGCCCTGAAGGATTGTATTCAGAGGTTATAGCAGAATTTTGCCAAAGGACTCTGGAATACATTTCTACTGAACATGTCTATGCTGAAAGAGGTGGGTAATACTGGGCATGCTGACAACACAGAGAATATTGAGAAACTTAATGATATTCTCAAAATAATGGTTATGTAAGGAGAGTCCTCTTTGACTCTGGTCTTTTTGTTTGTTGTGTTTTGTTTCTATATCTGTTGTTTCTCAGCTAGTGCTACCATCTTTCTGAAGGCATATTTTATTTAATTGCCTTCTTGCCTTTTTGCTTGTAATGGGTTCAGCCCCTAGATTTCCACCTTACCTTATCAAAAACATATTATGATTCAACATCTTTATTTTTTAATGATCCACCATTATTAGATATAATGTTAGAGGGGATACCATAGTGGTAGATGAGATAGTTGAAGATGAATTTATAAATTTGATTTCCATTCATGTAAGTGAGGGTATAGATTCAACTCACTTAGTGAAATATTTAGTAGTGTTAAGTATATGTTTATGGCCATTAGATGAGGTGAGGTTTACCTTACCAATGATATTAATTCCCCATGTATCAAATCACCATTATGTTAGCATTGGTTCAAAGATTAGACAAGGGCATAAATCAAATTAGCATGCCATTGACATTTATCACACATTTTTATATATACAACTACATCTGCATCATCATTAGCCAATCATACTCACTATGTAAGATCTTTTTGTATAGGATGGACCTATTGGTGTGGTCTCCACATGCTCATTCATGAACTTCCTATAATAATAATGTAGATTCTGACAAAGTCAAACAATGAAATAGAGTTCCATCCAAACTATGGTGGTATTGGGTGGGTCCAAGTAAGGTATATCATGTAGCATGATGGATAAAGGCTTTGGATTATTTATGGGATAGGTTTTATAGCATATTTTGGTCATATAGATAATTTTAAAGGTCTGAATTCCAAGTAGAGTTGGGATAAATAATATCATAGATTGTGATATTTGAAGGTTCCTGAACTAGTGATAGTAGATTTTCAATGAAAAAATATTATTCCTTGGCCTTATCTAGATTTTGAATCAAATATCCAATGGTATATATGGCATCTATTATTATATTATTGGCCCTTGGTATATGGTCAAATTATACATCAATAATTTTATATTTGAGAATATTGACCACGACCTTATACAACATCAATTTGACATCCTTAGTCTAAAAATGGTTTTTAGCATGTTTGATGATTAATTAAGAATAATCATAAGCCTTTATATGTTGTATGTTTCATTATACTTCCTATCAAATCCCTAAAATGAATGATTCATATTTGGCCATGTTATTAGTATAAATAAATTTGATCTTTCATGAATTAGGGATTAGATCCCCCTAAGGCATAATGAAAAAAAGACCTGCCCTTGATCCATGTGTTGTAAATGATCCATCAAAATATATCTTCTAGTGCTTCTAATCAAGAATTGTTTCAATGATGGTCATAATAAATTCATCAAAAAATTAGAATGTTAATGGTTTTATATCTATAAGGGGTGCTCCCACAAGTTGATCTACAAGAAATTGTCCCTTGATGGATTTTTGGTTGACATACTCTATCTAAAACTCACTAAGAAACATGATCCATTTGGCCATGTGGCCTTGTAACACTATTTTAGATAGTATATACTTGAGTAGATATACTTTTGAAATGATCATGGTCTTGTTATTAAACATGCAATATTTTAATTTATGAGCTACAAAGACCATAGCTAGATAAACTTTTTTAATGGGTTTATCATTATGTTCATAGGTGACTTGTGTATAGTTTATATAGTACACAACATGCTCTTATAGAAATATTATCATCATGTTGATATATAAGTGTTCTAGGGATTTGTTGATTACTAAAAGGTATAATAAGATTGACTTTTATGATATAAGAGGCAATAAAATAGGTGGATATTCTAGATAGTCCTTGAAACATTGAAAAGCTTTATGGCATTCATCATCCCAATGAAATTATACCCATTTATTCATAATGTATGTTAATGGGTGGCATTTTTTGGCCAACTAAGATATCAATCATCTAATAGATTGTATCTTTCATTAAAAACTATGGAGCTACTTCAAATTGGTTAATGGTGTCATTTTGGTTATGGCCTGTAGATTGGTTGGATTGACTTCAATGCCTCGATGAGACATAATGAAACTAATAAATTTACCATAATTAAAACCAAAAACACATTTATTAGGGTTAATCTTGTTTTTATATTCATGTCGTTACTCAAATATCTTCCTTAATGCTATTCGAATCAGCCCTAGTCTTTGATTTACCTAGTATGTCATCGATGTAGTCTTCAATAATGTGATGCATCATACCATGAAATATGAAGGTCATGGACATTTTTAAGGTGGACCCATATTTTTTGAGACCAAATAACTTAACATGATAATATAATATTTACCCTGAAGTGGTGAATGTTACTTTATGTTGGTCTTCTAGCATGATTCAAATCTAGTTGTAGCCTAAGAATCCATCCATCAGTGGTAGAATTTAATAACCCATTGTGAAGTTGATAATCATGTCAATGTCTAGTAGAGAAAATCCATCTTAGGGGTAGGCTTTATTTATATCACATAAATCAATGTAGATTCTAATTATTTCTAGCTTTCTAATAATTGGCACAACATTACAAATCCACTTTGAGTAGTCAATTGGTCTAATAGATATCACTTCCAAGAGTTTTTTAAACTCTTTAATTACTAAACAAATATTGTGAGGATGAATTTTATGCAATTTTTGTTTCACATTTTTGGCATCAAAATGTACCACAAGGTGGTGTACAACAAAGGTGGGTTATAATCTTAGCATATTAGAGTAGGTCCATGTAAATATATAAAAAAAACCCATCAATATGGATATAAAGACTTCACACTCATCCTTAGTGACATACACCCCTAATTTGATCCATTTTAGTTCATATGGAGTCTTGATGTTTACCTCTACAGTAACCTCCACTATAAAGGTTGAAATGTCTTCAAATATAATGGGTAAAGATTTTAACTATCCTTGAATAGTAGAGTCCTTTATTAAGACTGTCTCATTGAGTTCTCCTAGGCATAATGAACCAAAATACCCTAAGGGTAGGGATGGCCATGTGACTAATATAGTTTGAAACTCTTGGATTATTTGATCAAATACTTGTTTTTATTCAAGACTAAACTCAAATCCATAGATAAGTTTATCATTAGTGGTCTCTTGGATGATTTGATTAAAATCCTATCATTCTTCAAGACTAAACTTGGACTCATATACAAGTTAATCATTTTTGGTTTCCCGGTTTATGTTTGAGGAAGGTTGAACAACCCCATCTGTTGACACCTAAAACAAGTTGTCACCACTAGACTAGCCTTTATCTTTACTATTTCCCTAGTTTAAAATCACCTCGAAGAGGTTTTCACAATGGGACCTCAATGTTTTATTTAATTTTGCATGGCTAAGGGTGTTCACCCATTCTCCAAAATAGGCTTCAGGATCTAGTTTGATTGAGAACCCATATTTGTGGTCCCCCAATGGAACATTGTCCCTAAGACCTATAGAATCATAGAAGGCCTCATCATTATAAAACTTATCAACTGATATGTTTTATTTTAATTGGCCCAAATATATCAATTGGGGATAATATAATGGAAGTGGGTTATGGAAAATATCTAATTTAAGGGTAAACATTGGTATGGTCTAAGTAATTGAAAGGGTTATGATTAGACTCTAGCTCTCTATCGGCATTATCATCACTAGTTGTTGGCATTGGAACTCAAATAATATATGTGGGGTCAACCCCAAGTGATTTAAATCTAATACCATATGTTCCCTTATACTGAGTGATATAAATTGGTTCAAGTGTTCACTATTGATTTGGCCTGAGGCCTCCTCCTTTATAGGCTTGGTTCTCCATGATCTGATTATCAATGGGGTATTTGGAATTTTTGTAAAAATCATCTAATTTATCATTCGACAACCATACTTCATCATCTGTAAAAGGGTTCTATTCTTGGTAAGAGGTTGATATAAAGGTGATAGGTGTTGGACTATTTATTTTGGCTTTGCCCTTTCTTTTCCATCTCATTCAAGGTGGTTTGGGTTTTAGTCTTCCAAAGTACTTTGGGTTTTGTGAAATCTTGGCAATGTGGAATGTATCATGGGTTAAATACTCTCTTGAACCATTAGTGGATATGGTCTAATGATTAGATGTTTCAAGAGGTGGCATGTGGGAAAGTAAATCAATTGTATAAAGGTCAATGTAGGTGGCCTTTGGTGAATTAATAAATATTTCCTTACCCTTCAGTAACTAAATTTAGGCCAAATTAATAGTTATAGCTTTTAAACTCAGCTTTAAATGCTTATAATGCTTGTATGGATGCAAATATCTAGGAATATTAACCTCCATACCTAAATGGGAGAACTTGATACATTAATGTAATTTTGATGGGATTTAATGAATTTCATGTATCCAAGGTGTACCCAAAATCATACTATATGACAAACTCAGGTCTAACACATGGCATAGTGTATCATGGGTCAAAGTCCCAATAATAAATAACAAGTTGATGGTGATTTATGATTCTTGTTATTCATTGTCATAGGATTTGATGGTGATTATTTCTATTTGAAGATAATTTTCCATGCACCTAAGAAGTTCGATGACCTTTAGAGACATGATATTTACACCCGATCCATTATCTATGAGGACACACTTAACTTTGTGCCACATTATGAAAACTTTGATATAAAATGGATTTTTATGAAGTGGGCCAAGGGATGATATGTTTATCTAGTTGAAGGTTATTTATTGGCCTAGATCTAGATGTACAACCAAAACATGAAATTTGTCTGGAGATATGTAATTAAGAACCTGGGATTGGCCAAGGATTTATATCAAGATGTTTTTGTGTATAGTAGATGTACACAACAAATCCAAAATGGAGATTTGTGTGGGCATATTTTCTAATTGTTTCACAATATCAAACATCTTTTCTTGTACAATAGTAAATGACTTATTCCTAGACATAATGGGTTTTTGTATGATGGGTGAAGTGGCAGATAACTATGAGCCTAGTATGATACTATTTGACCATCGAGTTGTGATATACAATAAAGATTAAGAATAAGACCATTAATAATAATAAATGATGATGGAGGGAGACCATATAGGATAATTCTTGGTTATCGATGCACTTTTGTGTGGTCACAAATTAATGATGAGTTATCGGTATAAGGTCTAAAAGTGGGAATTCCTACTTGTTAGTTACTTGTATGTAGTCCCGAGTTAAGGAAGGATTACCAACATGGGTTAGTTGATTGGGAATGATTAACAATGGTCTTATTTTATTGACACTTGGTCTTGGATTGATGGAAATGGTGTTAAAATAACCTCTAGCATTATGGCCTACAACCTTGTTGCAGTCATGTGCAACTGTATGGTAGGTATATTGGTTGTTGGCATTATTTTGGCCTTGGTTATATCCATTATTTTGATGTTTTTGGTTCTACTACTGATTTTTTTGGTTCTTCCTTAGTTTTTGATATTGTCATTTTTATTTCACTAGTCACTTTTGTTATTTTTATTAGTTTTTGTGTTCATTATTATGTTAGGGAAAGGGGTTTTGATATATTCCTAGATTTTGATTAGATGTGGAAGCTCTATTAGCCAATGTTAGCTCTATATTTTCCAACATATTCTCAATCACATGTTTGATTTACACATATTGATGTGATTTAAGGCCATTAACCTGATGTTACTTATATAATTAATTTGGCCTATACTAGTCTAGAGAGTCAAGGCCCTTCGGATAGTGCTTTGAAATAGGATAGCTAATCAAATTAGCTATGGCAATCTGATGAAACAAGGATTTAATGGGTTGTCTGAGGTCACAAAAAACATGATGATTTTTCATAGTTGTCCTTGGAGGAGGGTTTTGTAAAGGCATAAGTTTTTGTGTTTGTTATGTTGGTCTAGGTTGTTGCACTTGTTATGTTTGTTGCATTTGTTGAAGAGGTTATTGGTTAGGAGTAATTTGCATATGTGGTGTAATCTAAGTAGGTGATTTTTGCATCATTTAGACATGATGCAACTTTATTACTCCATTACAAATAAAATCCTTATTGTGATTGAATTTATTGGGTTTGTCATAATTATTGGCTTGGGTTTGCTACAACACTTACACTTGGATGTGGTTTTGATTCTAGCTCAGATTTGATGAGGTAAGTTTAATGATCCTTTTATTAATAATGTTTATTTAAATCAAAAAACCTTTGTAAATTATTTCCTTAAAGGTATGCACACACTGCAACTCCAAATTATAAGATATCTCACTATGTAGACTTTTGGTGAACACAATGGGTAGATGTTTGTCTAGTAGATTGTGGTAAATCAGCTTACAAGTGTCCTCCATCATTGCAAATAAATTATGAATCTTTCATTGGAATTTTTTTTCTCTTACATCAACTCTAACAATGAAATCTCATGTTCAAGATAGTATAATAAGTGTTGCACAAATTTATTTTAAAGATCATCAAAGTCAAATAATAAATTATTTGATAATTTTAAGAACCATTATAAGGGTTTTCTTGCTAAACTCCTTAGAAACAACAACAAAAGGTATATGTCATTATAAGCCAATACTTGACATGTAACAAATAATTCTATCAAGTGGGATTTGGGATCACCATTCCCCTTATATTTATCAAACATTGATGGTTTATACCTAGAGTAATTGATATTTGTAAGTACTCCATGTTGAAAGGGTAAGAACAAACATCATCCAACTTGAACTTCTTGGTCTACTTTCTAGCTTGAATGAGGGAAATTTCATCATTTATTTGTTGTAGTTCATGTGCAAGGAAACTAGTGGGATCATTGGCCTAAGGTAGAGGCTATGCGATCATAAGTGGATCGCTTTGACCAAGGTATAATGGAAGAATTTTCTGGGGAATGTTGGATTGGCTAAGGAATGGAATAAGAATATACATGCATGGGTTAGGTTATGATTTTTGAAATTCCACATGTTATGGTGTGATATTCTAGTTGGGATTGGGTATATGGGCTTTGTTTTTAGGAAATTATGATTGGGATAAAGGAATATGGATATACTATGTATATTGAGGTTGAATAGGAATATGTTATTGACTAGTAAAACCTTGCTAATGAAGGGGAACTTGTGAACCAAGACTTTTTCATTGATCATGTGGCACATTCGGCACAAAAGGTACTTATGGAACATTGGAACCTTTTATTTTGCATGAAAACCTATTGGTAATTAGATACATGTTGGATATTTATCATTTGTCACTGACCAATACTATTGCATTGTTAATCAGAAATCCTTTGGTTTTGGATCAGCATATTAGTCTATGACTTAAGAGGTATGTTCATCCCTACCTAACATAGCGTAACATTAGTTCCCCCTATTGATGTGGAAATATGTTTTTCCTCTATTACATGGGTACATTGAATGGTGCTTGTTATTATGGAATATTAGTCATCACCATTTTTTGTGGTATGACACTGGTCATTGGTTGAATACTTAATCTTTTATGCTATGTGCTTGAATAAGTAGCTAGTTATGGATTAGAGGTAATTGTTTGAGGTTAGGAGGTAGAAATTCCTAATGCCTACATTTGTAAACCACTAATGGTACTATCTAAAGTAATGTTTTGTTTTTTTCTATTTGTTTATGCATTAACATCATTTTGGTTTATATTATATGTTACTTGTGTATTTCCCATTATGTTTTGCTCACCATTATGCATGAAAATAAAAGACACTTCTTCAATATTTGGGGTACTGAACATGTTTTTTATTGAGTTGCTTTACATAATTAGGTCTAACCCCTAATTTTATTAGTTAGTCAATTCAATTCAGACTCCTATTAAAGGAGCTAACTTAATAAAAGGAGAATTTGAGATGGTCATATTATTAAAGTTATGTTCTATGTTAAAATATGTATGGTATGATATCTACATTTGAATTAAGTGGTGCTCCATTAGACCCCATTTATGTGACAAGCATACAAAGATATTGATATCACATCAGTACTATAGCATGAGTGTTACTACAAGAGGCATTTTCATTATTATTATTGTAAGACATGTTGTAAGGCCCTCTTACTAGTCTTGGTAAGTTTTCATGGGGAAATTCTGCTAAAAACTTAGCCCCTTTATGTGGCTCTATTTAATACCTCATCTTTTTTCATTAAAAAGTGAGTATCAACTAGATAAGGGTCATAGGTTGATGGCATTTTAAGTTAATATAGTTTTTTTTGGAATTTTTATACAACTATAGGTACATTAGCTAAATATTTTACCATTTACTCTTGGTTCTGCTCTGAGTATGAAGGTATGCTAACCAAATAATAGGCTTAAGGATCTTAAATTTGTTCCCCTATTTGAGTTTTGTAAGGCGGATAAGATTCCATCTCACAAACAAAATCATATTCATAAGGGTCTTGAAAAAAGTCCTGTTATGTGACAATATTTATATATCCTATAATATACATAACTCCACTATGTGTATAGTGAGACATGGTCAAATCAATGGTAAATGTTTTGTGATAAGAGGGGTTAGAGTTATACAAACTCTAAAAAGTAATGTCTAAAAATAAAAAAGGTT
This sequence comes from Torreya grandis, assembly GCA_037957365.1. Lineage (NCBI taxonomy): Eukaryota > Viridiplantae > Streptophyta > Pinopsida > Cupressales > Taxaceae > Torreya > Torreya grandis. The sequence goes on along the minus strand of JARHVA010006231.1, from coordinate 736,820 downwards.
CAAACTATATCTAAATTAGTTGAGGGGAGATGTATCTCAAAAAAAGTCTATGCAAAGACTTGGTAAAAATAGTATTTTGTCAAATGTCAACCATTTAATGTCTCACACAAACAAGGTTAAGGAAAATGGACTAAAAGTAAAATGCCAACCCTAGTTCAAAAATATTCCAAATATGTCTAATCTAAGAAAGGTAAAAGTTGCTAGGTCTTTTGGGCACATGTAGCATCAAAATCTAGGCTAAAATGAGGCATGTGCTAGGACTTTATTCCAAACATGACATCAAAAATCTAGACTTGAAACAAAGGGATGAATTTAATCCAACAAACTTGGAACATTTTGGCATAAACTACGCACTTGATCTTTAGACATAAACTTGATCAGAATGGCACGAGGCACTAAAAAAAAGGCACTTGGAGATAGATTTATTTTCTTAAAATAAAGGCACAAATAATAGTTTTTGAAGTGGGTGATGAATTAACCTAATTTATGAAACCCAAAAGAGAAATATCTATTTATGAACCCCTGTAAGATGAGACTTAAACAAAAATCAATCAATGTTTGAATTCAAAATTGTCAAAGTTAATAAAAAAACTCATCTTTAAGAAAATTAGGGGTTTAATTGACCAATAAGATAGGAAAATTTGAATTGCATAATAGTAATAAAAAATATCCAAAAAGGCACATGGTTTGGTTTCAAAAATGTGAAACTTAAACACAAGACAAGACAAGACTATGAAACCATTTAATTGGCATAATGATGTTATTTCTCTTTAAAGGTATAAATAATGTTTTGTTTAAAAGAGTTATAAGGATAAAAAATTAATTGATTTGGATATAATAACATTACCTATTTCAATCAAGTGACACATATAATGTTTTTGACATAGGGTTTTGAATTTAAAATCACAATGTCAAATGGACATCATAATGCCTCCTCAAACAATGGAGTGGTTTAGACACATGACTCATTTTTGATGTGGTATAAATAAATAAATTTTTAGACTCAAAGACTAAGAAATAAAGGAAAAATTACAAATACAATTAATGAAATCATCATAAGACCTAAACTGACAATGTGTGGCAAGTTAGGTTGATTAAAACTATAGTTTTTGAACATCTAAATTAATCCCAATTTTGATTAACACTAAAGAATCATCACATCGATTAAGTTTATATTGGTTAACTTGTTATTCAAGGGTTTATTATTTTTCATAATGATTCCATCCATGGGTTTCTTAGAGGAATCCCCTACTTAAAAAAACTTTACTTGGGCCTTTGTTATGAAAGTAAGGGTTATCATCTCGACCCCTGGGCTCTCATAGTATGTATACCTTGATTTGTATACCCTGCCATGGAGTAGACTTAAAACACTACCAAGTGATGAAGCCCCAAGTCAATTCTTCCCTAAAGAACAAATGAATAGGAAATGACCTCCCCTCCCAAATCCAAATTACATGAAAATAATGACTAAGTGGAAATACTTTAGGTTTATTTTTAGATCACCCAAACCATGCAGGTTTTGGGGAAAGCTTAAAAAACTTTATTTCCATGTCTTTGACTATGCATAATTTGTAAGTGAAAAGGTGATTTTGGTCACCCAAGCTCCCTATAAAGGATGGGGGAGAGTATACACACACTCTTTATTTTGCACCAAAAAAAAACACATGAGATAAACACTTTTAATAATTTGAAATTTGAATAACTATCAATTCTTGTACCAATTGAAATTTTTGATTAAGTTATTTTCTTGGCCCTTTTGGCTTATATTTGTATAATATTGAAAGAATTATCAAAAAAAAATTAACACAAATCACCTAGGTTCACTTTAAGACATAAAATACAAATTTTTAGGATTTAGCCTAATTTATTTTTAAACACCAAAATGAAGTGTTCAAGACTTAAGAATTCATCTTAAACACCAAGAATTAATTTTTAAAAACATTATAAATTTTATGTTCCTTTTAAGACTTAAAGTCAAATGTTCAAGATTTAATTAATTCATTTTAGCAAAAAAATGAAGTATGAATGACTTAGCTAATTTTTTTATAAACACCCATAATGAAATGTTCATAAGACTAAAATTATAAATTCATGTCTTATTCCCACCTTGGACCTACAAGGGTTAGATAGTTTCCCATAGTTATAAACACTTTCAATGGTCAAAAAATAAAGTTTTAAAACATATCTCTAGGGTTTTATCTTAAATAACACTAAGACTGATGTTGATCATCTATGATCGATGTCAGTTATTATGTAACTAACTTCAGTTAGTGATAATTGATACCAGTTGATAAGGACCAATATTAGTTACCTATGAACCTGAAATCAAAACCAACACAAGATGAAAATGTTAGTTATTCAATAGTTAAGTAAAGACTTTTTAAAACCTACAAGGAGATGATTAGACAGGAAATATAAATATCAATGAAACCAAGAAATCATAATTAATAATGCTAAAAATATTCAAAATTTGAGTTTTCTAAACCATGTTACCCCCTTCCTCTTGATCGATGATGGTCACTTATAATTGATCTCAGTTAGGCAAAACTAATGATGGTTTGGTAGAACTGATGTTGGTTATGCCTGACTAATGTCAGTCTCTATGTAGATTGAGTTAGTTCAAAAATTAAAAATATGAAAAAATAAAGACAAAACTCTAATTTTGAATATATTCAAGCATTAATTTAAACATTTATGTGTTACATCTTGGTCTCCTTGGTATGTGGTGTGCTTCATATCCCATCAAACATGCCATTTGTGATCATAGAAATTTGACACAAGAGAGGAGGTTAGATCAAGTGTTGGTTTTCATATAAAATAATGAAATAAATACATTAACAAGCATAAAATCTCTAGGCCTATATCATAGGGGGATCTTAGTGAAAAAATTAAAAATTAAAAATATAACTAAAATGCAAAAGAAACAAGATCTCTTACCTTCTTTTAATTCTCTAAATGATGTGTTCATTTGGCTTGCTCTACTTGTGCTCAAAGAGTCTTTAACAAATTGATTTGTGTGGCTCCTTCTCTCCTTGGCACCATTGGCTTGGCTTCTTTGGTATGGATTATGCTTGTGGCTTGGCTTGTGATTTTAGAATTATAAAACTATAGATTTCAATTTTTCTCCAAAAGATGTATTATAACATTACTATATTCTAATCTCTCATAAATGAGAGGAAAATGCTTGTATTTATAGGTTTAGAAACTAAACCCAACCCAAAGTGAGTTAGATAATAATTTAAGCTTGGAATGGGCTCAAACCTAACCTAAGTGAGTTAATTAACCCAAATAGAGTTAACAGGTGTCAAAAGCTCATGATTTTTAATGAATAGGCATGGGTGAGATATTTTAGGATATTTGACAACTCAAAAAAGGTAATTATGAAAATTCTAGGATATTTACATTTTTTAATTTATTTTTTATAATTTCATTAATTACTCTTGGATAATTTAACTAGGCCTTTAATTATTTTTTTCATGTTAATTAATTTTGTTTAGGTGTTTTAGTATTTTACAATTTTATTTAATTTCATGTATACACTTGACCCTTTTAATAGGTTTATAGGCCAAATTGCATGTTATGAAGTTGTATGATATCCAAAGATGAATATGTGAGAGGTTTTTCTTGTCTATGGTAGGATACCCCAATTAGGGATGTCTCAATGGGATTATAAGCTTTGATGATTAATGCATAAGCATACTTAGGATGTTTAGTTATTCTTAAGATTAATTTGTTATGGTTTGGAATAATTGATATAAAGTCCAGTATGAAGTCATTGGTGGCCAATTTTAGGTGTCTACAAACATCACTAGAGAAGGTTCAAAATCATCTAGTCAAGAAACACTATGAAATAACCCTAGTAAGGTCTTATGTTTTCATATTCACAAAGTAAATTCAATTTAAATTAAAATCTAATCTATTTCTCACCAAAGCTTGTGGCACAAAGTGAGGGTAATAAACATAAAAAGTAAACATGCATATGAAAATCTTAATTAAGTTATTTATAGATAAAACCCTCATTCATGGAGAGAAATATATTCAAAAGTAATTAATAATGTTCCTTATATATAATAAAATAGAGGATTAAATTTAGATATATATTCCTTGAAGATAAACCTTTCAAGACTCAATCTCCCCCTTTGCCAAACATGCTTAACAAGAGGATATTATTATTTATAAGTATCAATAAGAAAGGCTTAATAATCCAATAATTTTACATGAGACAAGATTATTCTCCAATTATCAACCCTAGGTAATAAATCCTCAAGTATAATGGTTGATGAGAAGATTTTAAAGAAGTGAAAATGAATAATTATCTCTTATCACTCCTTAATCAATGGATAAATGAATGCATATATATATAGCTTAATCTAAACCTAAACCATTTTGAAATTTTATTCCATAGGGTCATCTCAATAGACTGTATAATTAATTGATAAAAATAAGTTATCTCTTGATATAGGTTGCCTAGAGATGACCTAGACCCATATCGTGTTTCAAACAATTTGAATAAAGGGTTAGCTCAAGCTAAAAGTGTAATGTAAACTATTAAAAAAGGGTTTGAAGATTATCAAGAGGCTAAGTAAGGTGGTGAATTGATTGGAAAAGTTTGAAAGAGAGGAGGTAAGGATTAGTTAATTACATAGGATAAGGTTGTGTAGAAATCAATTAATAGTATAGGGGACAACAATCCTACAAAACATCAATGGTCTACTCACCCTTTTCCTTGTACCTCATTTAAGACATGCACTCATAGAAATTGAGAATAAATTGGTTCTTTCAATATAAAGAGCATCAATAAATTATAAATTTTCAAAATATTTTTTATACATATGACCCACTCAAAGTTCATCATGTGTCACTTAAGTGTAACATGGGATGGTTCTTCGACGCAATAAAATAGAAGCACACAATGTTGAAGTTAAATTAATTATAGTATTTTAAAGCATAAAATAACTAAAAGTAAATGATTGAAAGGTAAATAAATGAAAATAAAAATCATGTATTCCTACCTTGAATTATCTTTATTCCTATATGGTTTTCTATTGTGTTTGTAATTTTTATCGTGAAGGGCACAGATTCTACTTTGGATAAATATAAATATACAAAACCAAAGATAAAACATAAATAATTGTAGTAAAGCCAAGATAATTTACATGGTGTAGGAAAGATGTAATTGGAAATTTGGTAAGCTAGGGTGATAAATGCTAATTTAGGACTAAATGAACAAGCCAAATTTTTAGATTAAATTAGGTAACCAAAACTCTAAGGCTACTAAATGACCAAAAAAATAAAACAAGTAAACCTTATGTAAGAAATGTAAATAAACCAAGTCAAATGAAGGATAAAATTAAAAATGGTAATATGAAATCAATTTGAAAGCAATATCAATCCTTAAACAAAGATGGGCAAAAAATGGTAAAATAATAGTGATGAGTGAGTAGTAATATTTTTTACTCGATCATCAATGGAAAAAGTATATAAAAGGGAAAGAAACATTAGTGAGTGAGCAACAACAAGCCAACCTCACTCAATAATGGAGAAATTACATGAAAGATAGAAATAAATGTAGTTGTCTAAAAAAAGGAAGATAATACCTATAAAAATGGAAAAAATTTAAATAAACAATGGAAATCCTATAAATGTAAAGCAATGGTGTAAAGAAAACAATCCATAGTCATTTAAGCATACTTTTATATTCTAAAGATAGATAAAACCAAAAAAAGTAGTACTGTCATGTTTTAAGATATGAAGAAGAGAGAAGGTATAAATGGTAAAATATATTTAGAATCAAACTTTCATATTAATGTGGGGAATGAAATTGGTGGTTGGTAAAATGAAGGATAAATCAAGGTAGAGAAACTCTTTATCAAAGTCAAGACACATAAAATAGGTTTGTCAAAACAAGAGGAATTTTGAAATTAAGGACTCTAAAGAAATTTTCCTAACCATGTAAATATCAGGTCACTAAATTAAGTATGAATATCATCCCATGAAGTCTATATGGATGAAAATTAAAATGGACCTACCTTCCCACAACATGTTCCCCATTCTTCAGGACCCCTTAAAGATTTTTTGATTTACTGTGAAGATTGGGTATTTATGTGAGAAAGTATGTAGCACCATAGATTTGTTTTATTCTATTATCCTAATACACTATACTATCACATCCCAATAGACCTTGACTGTATCATGAGGCCAACTTTGGATTTTGAGATTTTATTGGAGATAAATGTGTAATGACTCACATATTTTTATGTGATTTTGAATTTTGACTTTATATGTTACGTTTTGATGATTACCTTTTATTTCGAATGATTTGCATTTTAAATTTTTAAGGATTTTTATATTCCTCTTCCATTTATATTTAGAGACCCAACTATCAATGATAAAAATGTCTATCATTTGAAAATGTGGGACTTGGTTTCTAAGAAAGATAACTGAGATAGCATGGTGTCTAAGAGTCTCATTAATTCACGTGAAATAAAAGTTATATCTTGACTTTGATCTAGTTTTATCCAAAATGGAAATAAAGGAAGGGAAATCAAGGGGATTGAACATGAAAAAATCTTAATTACCTCAAATTACAAAAAATGTGGAAAGGGTGAAAAAGAGGATACAAAGATAGGTAAGTATGATTCATCATCATAATAATCTATGTAAGTGTATGGAAACATGCTAGCAATATTTGTTATGAAATTTTATGTACAAAAGAGAAAAAATACAAAGTTGAGAACAAGGTATTATAAGCTTGTAACCATTTCTTAACATTATATAAAAGGAACACTTATATGATCAAACACATTTTTTTGAAAAAAAATGGTGATTATATAAGGAGATGGTAGTCCTATGCATGGTCTTAAACTATAAATCATAAAATAGAAACCCAAGTGGGTGACATAAAGGAAAAAAAAGTATTTATGAGGAAGTCATAGTCCTATCTATGGTCTTACATTGCAACTCACAAAAGAAAAATCCAAAAGTGTAAACAAAGCATGTGAAAATAAAAATGGTAGAAGTGGTATTTGTGAGGAGGGATTGGTCTTATCCATGGGTATTACACTATAACTCATAAAACATAAACCTATGAGGGTAAACAAGCATTATAAAATATAACGTTAATAAAAGTCAAAAGAATTCATGAGGAAGACTATGTCCCATTCATTATATACAATATAACTCATGAAAAAAGGAAACCAAAGGACCAAGAGAAGGAACTAAGGTTTCTATAAGAATAAATTATTATAAAGGGTGAGACCTATGTATAAATTTATAAAAAAAATTAGTAGGATAAAATATATTAGGATAATAATAAGGGAAAGGTCTAAGCAAAGTATTTCTTTTAAAATTGTGCATTGGTGGGATCTTTGAAAACATGAGCTTCATTAGTTTGGAGGTGATAGGTGTTAGGAGTAAAGATATATTTAAATAAATAAGGGACCCACCTTTTATGGTTTATTTTCCTTATATTTCATGGGTATAGTGTAATTTAAGGACTAGATCACAAACATTAAAAGTACAAACATTAACCTTTTTGTTATGTTACGTGGTGATACAAGCCTTGTATTGGTGATTATGTTTTAGAGTGGCTAGATGATGTTTATTAATAATATCAAGATCATGAAGTTAATCTTCATGTAATTCCTCATTGATAATGATCCCATGAAGATAAATACATAAGGAGTGAAGCTCAACTTCTAATGGGAGGATAAACTCATAACTATAGACTAGTAATAGTGTTGTCCCAATGCTAGTATATATGCTAGTGTGATAGGCCCAGAATGTAAGATATAAATGAAAATTACACTATATGTGTATTTCATGGATGGTTTTTTGAAGTATTTTACTAAGAATTTTGTTGGTGGCCTAAGCTTGGACATTGTATTATAGATGATAAGGTGTGGAAAATTTGTGGGATATTTTGAATTTAGCACATAATTGTTTCACATACTTATTGTTGAAATTACCACCATTATAATAAATGATGGTATGGGGAACTATAAAATGAAAAACTATTTGGTTAAGGATAAACATGGAAATATTATTTCCCATGATTTTAACATTATGACTAGTTAGAATACAACCTACCCTAGCTCCTTAAAGGCATTTGGCACTATCAAAATGAATGGTTTAGGTGTCTTCATGTAAATTGACATTAATTTATACAAGTTATTCAATAACTACTTTATATTTAGTAGTATCAAGAATGACATAGTAATAATCTTGATTACTTGATTTTAAGGTAGTAGTGAAATTTTGATAGTAATATTAAGAGATATAGCTTGATTAAAACCCTCAATATAGAGAATATTATAATCAAGGAGACTATCAAAAAGATTATTGGTAATGGGTATGGGTGCCATTGTAAGTTGGATGGAAATGACTTGTATTTTGGTGGATTCTTACATTCTGATGTGAAGGTCAAATTCCATTAATATAACCATCCACTCATCGACTCTATCTCCAAATATAAATGCTTTGGAGAAAAACTAATGAAGTGGGTTAGAATGAACTATGGCATAAGTTGTTTGATAAAGAATGTAGTGAAAAAGATTTTTAATTAAAAAATAGATAGAAATTAAATCATGTTCTACTTTTTAATATATTTTGTGTAATTTATGAGGCCTTAAGTAATATAATAGATAGCATATTCTCTTTCAATATCATCTTTTTGGGAAAGCATTGTCCCAATTAATATGGGTGTAGAATACATGTAAAAAATTAAAGGATGATAATTAGAAGGTGGATGAAGGATTTAAATATGGAGAAAATATTATTTCATGTTTTCAAATGTCTTATGACAAGGACAGGTCCATTATAAAGCATTACCTTTCTTAAGAAGGGAATCAATAGAGTAAATGTGATTAGCCATTTCAAGGATGAATTGTTAGATTGCCACGATCTAGTTGAGATAAGTACTAATGTCTATAATGGAATGAGTAATATTAATGATAATTATATCATTGATATTAATGATATCAACATCAATATTATTAATAGAGATAAAAAAACCTAGAAATTTACCAAATGTAACAACAAAAACACATTTACAAGGGCTGAGTATAAATTTATATTTGACGAGTTGATCAAAGATGATAGTGATATAAAAAAGATGAGTTTTGTGGTTTTTGGCTTTGGAAATGGTATCATCCACATAACCTTCCACAATATTATGGATAAGGTCATGAAAAATGTGGGTCGTATCCCATTGCTAGGTAACTCTAATATTTTTAAGATGAAGAACATTTTAACATAGCAGTAAGTGCCCCATTCCATGGTGAAAGTTGTCTTTTATTGGTCTTTATGGGTAATATACATTTTATTATATCCCAAAAACCATCCTTGAGGGATAATATTTCAAATATATATATATATATTAGTGTAATAAATGATGCCATCTATTGAACGTAATGGAAAGTTATCCTTCAAACAAGTGAGCTTGAGGTTATGAAAGTCAATGCGAATAAGAATGACCATGGTAAAAAAAATTTGAATAGGGAAAATGTTGGAGAACCATTTATAATAATCCATAAATTTTATAAATTTTTCATATAATAGTTTAATAATTTATTTATGGCATAGGGTGGAAACTTTGAGGGGAAAGTTTTGTTATTTTTGTTGAATGGGTTTAGCATCAGGATATGTGATTATGTTGTGTACTATGACACTAAGATTGATTCCATGAATGTACTCATATGACCAAGTGAAAGTCTCATGATATTTATCAAAAAATGAACTAAAGTTATCATGCTCAGTTGATGAGAGTTATCTAAAAACTTTTATAGGTCAAATACATGAGCAAGTACCATATTTGATTCTTGTGGTTTCTTTAATAAGAATAACATTTTAATCTTTTAAATTATATGGTTCATTATTATGTTAATAAATAAGATTGGTTTTTAGATCAATTATATTAATTAATTTGTTAAAACAAGGGGCATAGTGCTTTAAATTCCCATGTTTGTGGCATTGTCAAGGAAGTTAAGGTTATCAAGCATAGAGAAATTCAATCATAACTTCATCACTAGGAATCATGGGTAGATATCCATAATATTCCACATCAAATTCAAGATCAATGACTTTATTACCATGTTGATTATTTTCATAATGTATCTAGTATATATCTATGGCCTTGGCATCAAGATTGAGCTCAAGAGTAAGTGGAATTGGAGAGGAAGTTTGATTGTATTTAATTAATTTATCTTTTTAATACTTGATGGGAATAGGATTTGGTAGAATAATCGATGTGATAATATGTATATAATGATCCATAAGTTTTGAAGATGCAAGACGTAATATTTTTTCAACCACCAAAGGATTATTGAGAAGTGGGGAATTTTCTATAAGTACATGAAATTTAGGTTATAACTTAATATCCATAGAAATGATATGAAAATCATGGTTAAAATCATGTATTTAGGTTAAGGTTTTTTGATAATGTTGAAAACCCAAATGTCTTGATTAATCTTGGGAAATAACGTACTTATCATCATAGGTTGGAAAAATAGTACATGGTTGTGAATTAGAAGGAAATTTAGAAGGTGAGAAGCCTAGATCATTCAATTTACATGGTGACATGGTTAAAGGATATATAAATAGCTTATCCAATCCATATTCATTAAATGTTAAACCATATTCTATATAAAATGCTTCATGGGTATTACATGGAGGAGTGAAATTAGTGATTTCATCAATAATAGGAATGGTATGATCATCAGTTAAAAAGGAAGAAGGAAGTCACTCTGAAGTGTAAGGAGGTATCCTGGTAGTATTCCATGTGTTTTGTAGATTGTTTGGCTCATCATCATTAGAATCTATAAGAGTGACTTGTAAATATATATTCTTATTGAAAAATTAGGGTAAAGGGGTATTATTAATCTTTGGAATAGTGGGAATCTAATATCGAGTTCTAAGATTAGGATGTTGAAAAATCCATGGGTTAGGATTGGCCTAATGTTTATACTATTTTCCATTATGAATCAACTTAATACAATAGCTTATATAATAGGAAATAGCCCTCATATATTTAGTTCATGGGCATCTTAGGACTATGTTATAAGATAATTGTAAATTGACGACCATAAATTTAATACATATAGTTTTTTCCCAATAGTAAGATGGAGACAAATAAAACCAAGTGAATTTTGATTGGTCTTATCGAATGTATGACATGTAAAATGAGTTTACCTAATATGATCTTTGTAATATCTAAATTATTGAATGATCCAAAGATATGTCACATTAATGAACGACCCTTCATCTACTAATACTTTGAGAATGAAGGTGGTATTTATAGCTATTTTAATTAATATGTGTGGATCGTTAGGTTAAAAGAGAATTTCATCATTGATCATTTCTTCTTCAAGGAACTCTATGGAAACTTTTAAATAAGGAAAAATTGATTCAATGGTATGAACTTTTTTTTGTTGAGACTCATGATAATTTTGTTCCTCTTTTAAGGAATAAGATTCTTAGATTTATTGGAGTTGTTGCATTAAGAATTTGTGATGACAGGTAGAGGTGTGAACTAACTCCATGAGTGTAATTTTTAAAGGAATACAATTGAGTTCCTATAATATATTATAATTAATTATTTTAGAAGAAGAACCAACATGAGGCTTAAAATGTAAAATAGGTTTAGGAGAAAGATAAATGGTCAAAGGTTCAGATTGAGGTGATAATTTGTCATGGGTTTTTGAAGATAAGTTAGTGGTAGTAGTATCATTGAGAATTTTCTCTTCTTTTTATGGTTTATTTGGTTTGGTAACATGATATTTGTGGGTTGATTTGCATCGATAAATGACCTTATCCATATTTACATATTGATAATTAGTATAGTATTGATCATAATCGATTCCAATCACATAAAATTACTTTTTTACTTTTTTGGGGTTATATGTAGAGATAGACTTTGGATTATTATAAGAATAAGCTTTTGAAATTTGTTTCTTTTATAAGGCATTAACATAATATTGATGACATATTTTTATCATGTCATCATGATTGAATGAATCACATAACATGAAAGAAGCATAAAATTTTGTAAAACCTTAACATGTTTTATGAGAAAGACCTATATTAGCATGCAACCAACAAAATTTATTAGGAACATACAATTTATGAGGATTATTAGGATATGTGAATGGTTTATAAGGTGCTAAAAATTATTTCCTTTATTGAAAATTTAATGGTCTATGGGAGGTTTGGGGATTATTTACTTTGGATACTCTTGGTTTAGGTTGAGGAGGATTCCTAGTTGTTGTATTGGTGGAATGTTGGAAAGATCCCTTGATGATTCTAGTGTTAGGCTAAAACCATTTCATTACGAAGTTTTGATTCTTATATTGGTCAAGAGAATCATTTAAAGTTTGGGGAGTGAAAGTTTAAAAATTGTATTGGAGTGAAGGTGTTAATGCCATTATAAAGAGTTCAAACATTGTCATCAGTCATGTTGTGATCTGCCTTGTGATCCAAATATTTCCATCATTTGATAAAATAATGAGCTGATTTGGGAGGATGTTTCTTAACATTCTATGTAATGAATAAGATAATTTTTGGGAAGATCATTGTGTTGGAATTATTTAGCTAAATTATTAACTAAATCCTCTAGTTGCCATATAGAATGTTGGGGAAGTTGGTTATACCATTATAATACATCATTCGTGAGGGTTTTAATTAAAATTTTAGTTATAGAAAAAGGTATTAGCTTAGATCCACTTTTTATAAATATTATTAAATGGCTTAAGAAAATATCTGGGGTCTTTAGTCCCAACACATTCAATAGTTAGAGATATATTAACAATATCAATGAAAATAGTGAAAGGGGATAAAGGATCATTTTTTATGTTTTAAATCATCTTATTGTTCATGATAGGTTTGGGATTTACATTTCGCATGACATCTCTATGAGGTGGAAGGATAAAATTTTGATTATTTTGAGGAAGAAGAAAAGGAGGTTTATTAGCCATGCTGATCAAATGATGTTGTGTTTACATCATTTGAGAGGTGTTGGATGTTTGCATGATGTTCATTTATTATACTATTTGTGTAAGAATTTGAGTTGTATCAATTGGTGGGTTGGTGTTTGTATGAGGATTACTTGAATTGGTATTAAGGGGAGAGTTACTAGGTTGTGTATTTCTTGTGTGGTTATTAGGTAACCTTATATCAATCACCCTCACATTATAGTGAGATGAATGAAGATGGGAATTATCTTGATAAACATGAAAAGGATTTAAACTAGGAATCTCATCAATCTTATTGAATTAAACCATATTGTAATCAAAGTATGAGGGAGGAGAAGAGGTGCTCGAAGAGTGAGGATACTCTTGGGAAGATTTTCTTATGAAGTTGAGAACCTCACATATAACATTTAAATGGATTCAGTTTGTCAAAAAATATTTTGATAGAGAATTTTATGATGCTTGAAGAAAGAATCAAATATCAAGAAGTAATATATAAAAATAGGTATAAAGTCAACCATACATATAATAATATAATATAATAGGTATAGAGTTGACTAGGTTGATATAGTCTATGAGAAGGGTCCAAAAAAAAGGGTGCAATAAGAAATAGTTGAGTAAGTCAATTATATTTTATAAAGGAAAAGAATAAAATAGGATGGAGAGATACATAGTTGTATGGGTCAACTATGTACTGTAGATGATTAAACTAAATAGCCAAGAAAGATACATAGTTATATTGATCAACAATGTATTTGGAAAGGGGAATTTGATCAGGATAATAAAAATACATATTTGGAAAAAGTAACCATGTACTATAGGAAAACAATATGAAAATTCTATAAGATACTATGTTGATAGCATTGATGTTGTTCAAAAAATAAAGGAATATTTTTTTAAGATGATATCTAAGCAAATTAAATTAATCACACAAGGAATTGGATCAATGTGATTTATCTTACTAGAACACATAACACAAACCTTGCACCAATTTTGGATAATTCAAGTTTTACAATACAAAATATAATGATCAAATAGAAAACAACTAGATAGTAAATTCTAATTATTCATTCCTAAGTTATATTAAGTTATAATAAAGTTTGAATTTAATATGAGGGGAAGTTGGTTGTAAAAAGGAAATAAAAAATAATATAAGGATGGTTTCAAAAAGATTAGGCTAAAAGGGATATGTATTGGTAATGAACTGGTGTGGTATTGGGGCCTACCCCGTCACTTGACAATCTTGAAGTGATAAGGGTATTAGGTGTTTTTCCAATATATACCATCAACCACATATTTATACTTCGTTACAAAACCAAGTTAGATTCCCACTTAGTGATGAAATCCAAGTACTTAGGCCTTGGGAAGATAAATGTTTAATTCTTTTTAGTGTTAAGTGATTTGAAAGTGTGGGAAAAGAGGAAATTAGTGTGACTAAATTGGTAAATTTAAAAACCACCTAATTAATCTATGTCTATTACTCTAAGCATGAAATCAATTGAAATGAAAGTAAATTAATTACTATTAAAAATAGTCTAATTCCTTGTCTATGAAGAGTATAGAATCAGTCTAGGTGAGATTATATGTAAATAATAAAGAAATGTTTTGAATAGGTTTCTACTATTATACAAAATCAAGATATGGAAGAACACAATTTAATAGATCGATTGTGTCTTCTAGATAAAATATAGGATATATAATTGTGTTGAGCTAGTTAACCTAATTAGTTTTAAGGATGTAGTTTTATAGAATGCAAACTTGTGAAAAATAGTACTAGAAAAGAAAAAATAAAATGATAGAGACAGTAAGAATGAACCTTGGTGGGTTTGAAAATGGTTATATTGTAAAATTTTATTCTATGATACTCTAGTGTTGATTCAAAAATTACACTAATAGAGTCTATTAGATTGATAGAGATTATAAAACCTATGTATTGAAAAGAATTAATGAATAGAATTGATTGGATCAACTATGATTGTGGACTTGTATGTTGACGAAGGAAAACCTTTGAACAAAGCTGACTGGTTTAACTATGTATGCAATCCTATAAATCAATAAGAATACCATGCTAAGCTGATTGATCCATTCACTTATATTTGGAGAATACCTTCATAGATAAAACATATATATTTTGGGTTGATTATGTGTTAAATCTATGCATAAACTATTATAACTATATCAATAGGGTTGATATAGTACTAAAAAAATAGAAATATATAATATGATGATAAAATGAATGTGTGAAGTAAAACCTACAAGGGTTTGATACTTTTTGGGTTCAATAGAATGTATTTAAATTAAAATGTATATGACTTATTAATCAATCCTAACTCAAAAAATATAAATCCTACTTACAATTTCATTTTTTAATACATTAAATATTCAGGGCCATGACCAAGATGGATCTTCTAGACCTAACTAATGGATATATTACCATAATGACATCACTATAATGGTTACAATGTCTATATTCAAGTAACACTATGAAATAACCCTAGCTAGGACTTATGTTTTCATCTTCACAAAGTTAAGTAAAATCTAATTTAGTGCTCACCAAAGATGGTGGCATAAACTAGGGCTAATAAACATAAAATGAAAACATGCATATGAGAATCCTAATATATATATATATATATATATATATATAATTAATTCATGGGTATAGAAATATATTCAAAAGCCATTACTTATGCTACTTATATCTACTAAAATATAGGAGTAAAGTTAGAGATACTTACCTTGAAGATGAACCCGTAGAGACTCAATCTTTCCCTTGTCCAGGGGTACTTCAAAATAGGTTTTTAGGGTTTGTAAGGATCACTAACAAAGGCTTAATCATCCAATACTTTTCTACAAGACAATATTCTTTTCCAAGTATAAACCCTAAGAAATAAATTCTCTAGTAGAATGATCGAAGAACATATTGTAAAGAAGTCAAAATGAATAATTAACTCTTTTCTATACTTAATAAAAATATAAATGAGTGTTTATATATAGACAAATATAACCCTAAACCATTTTTAAAGTTTCACTAATAGGGTCAGCCTAATCGACTCTATATCTTTAATTTTTAAAAACAAATTAGGTCTTAGTCTACGTTCACTATAGCCAAACTAGACCCGTAATGTGACTTTAACTATTAAAATATAGGGTTGGCCCATGTTGATAGTGTAATTTAAACTATTGAAAAGGGTTTTAGGCTTATCAATGTGATAGTTAAGGAGGTGAATTTGTTGGATGAGCTTGTAATAGAGGAGGCAAGGATTAGGAAATTACATAGGAGAAGGTGTTGTAGCTATCAAATGACAATATAGGGGACAACAGTCCTAAGAAGCACTAATGGTTTGATCACCCCTTTCCTAATGCACCCTTTAAGGCATTCACTTAGATATATTGAGATTCAATGGGTTTATATAAGTGATAAAGCATCAATAATTGTTAAAGTTTGAAAATATTATGTATATATAGATTGTGGTAGTGAGTATCTTGGGAATTTTATTGAAAAAGCTATGTCATACAATTTATTATGTATGAGTTATAATTACACTATAAAATAATATGAACACCAATAATGTGCAAAGGCATGTGATAAATTTCAAGGACATATCAGTTTAACTCATGCACCATCTTAATAATTGTAACTTATTGTTTTTCCTTGGACATTTTCCATTTTCCATCATCACAAGGTCACAAATTTACTATCACAACTACTGAATATTTCTAAAAATTATTTAAATTTATTCTTTTAGAATATAACATGGGTGAATACATTCATTTAGATCATATATTATTATAGATAATGGTTCATATTTTAATAATAAGATAGTAAATAAGCTTTGTTATAGATATAAGTTTTTTCATACATTTTCAAAACCCAATTTCCCTAAAAAAATGGTTAAGGATAAAAAGAATATAGTTTTAAATATTTTTAATAAAATAGTTTCTAAACGTGTGGAATATTGGCATAATAAAATCATATGTTTTATGGGCAAATCAAACATGTGTTAAGATAGTTATAGGGGCTACCCTGTAATCTCTTATCTATGACATAGAATCAAATTGATCTTTAGAGTTTGATATTCTTATATTTACATGTCACTAAATGGTATTATTAATGACAATGAACATAGATAAAAATATTACATCAATTGATAATGTTTTATGAATTATGTATTCATATCATTAAGCACTTAATTATTTATCAAAATTGTCTTAATAAGGCCTATAATAAAAATATTTAATCAAGAGAATTCCATGTCAAAAACATGGTATTACAATAAAAGTAATAAAATATAAATTAAAATAAATTGTTAAGTTAAAACCTAATATTTCAGGTCTATTCATGATTATATAGAAATGTTGCTCAAGGTCCTATCACTTGGTTATATTAGAGGTTAAGACTTTGAATAATACAATGAATATAATGTACTTAAACTAAAATTATAGCTAATTCCTTTTCCTATTAATTTCATATTTGAGTCTTTTTATTTTTTATTGGTCATTTTATTTATTTTTATAATTACCACAATGTTTCCTATATTGTATTTTATCATTTATTTTGTGTACTTTCTCATGTTTTTCACTTGTTTTGAACTAAATTATCTTACCTATTTGTGTCAATGCATGTCTTAAATTATTATATTTGTTGTGCTTCATATACTATATGTTTCCAAAGTTTAGTAAAACTCATTAGTGTACATGTATCAATCATCTATATAGAGGCATACTAACATTGTGCTTTCTAACATACATTTTTCATTTGAAAAATCATTTTATCATGTGTTTATAGATTATACATTTCTTATATTTTGGTGTAATTTCACTATATGACCATTCATATATATTATTCACATTGATTTTTATTATTATTTATGCCTCATCACTATGTTGTGTCCATATTAAGGCATATTGTTATAATAGATCATATTGATTACCCCTTCTTCACTTCGCTTATATTAATTTTACATTCTCATATTAGTATTGGGATAAATATTAATTTTTGAGTTTTCATGATGATATATTGTTATGATTATATGGAAACCAATGTAATAAATGTTCTCTAATGATTATTATAGATTTATATTTTATATACGTTACACATGGTGCATATTGATGAGCCCCATTAATGGTCTCATCTTATGTCCAAACCTTTCCTATTTTTTTTTCCTTTTTGTTATGGTTTTTATTCTAAAATACTCAAAAATATACTCATGTACATATGTGATGTGTGTGTGTGTGTGTGTGTGTGTGTGTGTGTGTGTGTGTGTGTGTGTGTGTGACACACACACACACACACACACACACACACACACACACACACACACACATGTAAATGAAATCTTACTTTTATCTATTTTATTTTTATGTTTTAAAATTTAGTTTAATGATTTCATTAGGGTTTATGTTTTCATGGATAATTAGAATGGGAATATATGTGATTTTATGTTCAAATATTCAAAAACTATTCTATAAAACATACATGTAGTCATTAATTGGTTGGACATTGGAATGTAGAGTGACCTGAATAACTAGGGAGTACCACAATAACTACCTGAATGTGTATGCATTTACTCGATAAGTGCACCCATAAAATGGTTTGTAGGTGGTCATTTTATAAATTACAATAGAATTTCCAATTTTTCAGTTATAACCATATTCCATGTCATTCAATGGTTCCCAACAAACATGAAACATGTTGAGAAGTTGTTATAAATATATGGGAATGCCATTAGAACCTTATTATTTTATGGATTATATGGTCACATGGTTTTAACAAGCTCAACACATTATTGTATTCTTATGATTCTTATCATTATATAAAATCATGTAGTTATAACTAATATGTATTTACTTAGATAATAACCACATCCTCTATCTATGTAGGGGAAGAGTTGTAGGTGATTAAAGTTCCAAATAAGATTAGTATTTCATCCTACTTCCTCTCTAAGATTAATAATCTATTGATTCATGGATTATTATGGCTATTATTTGATTAACTATTGCTTGATTATGTTTTATTTCATATGTTGGTTATGGGACAATTATATGTTGCTTAATTTACATGACTGATTAGCTATAAAGTTAGCTATAATTTTATATAGTGTACAATATGATCATGTTTGTTAATTTATGCAGCAATGTTTTATATATTTCATATGTTTTGAGCTAACTACCTTAATTGTTGTGAGGTGGATCTAGGACAAATCCATCCCTAAGATTTTGACAGATGGAGGGCATCATCAGATAGGGTAATGTAGATGGATGTGTTGGAGGATGATAAAGAGAAAGACTAGGAACACACACACACACACCATGATAGTTTAGATTAATATGTTTTATTCATTGCTTGATTTGAATAGGTTTATTATGTCTTTTATGATATTTTCATTTATATGATTACTAATATATTGTAGCTATGATCTTGTTTATTTTTTATGATCATGTGGATTCAATTTTGTGATTGTACTAATATGGTTATCATACTTGCTTATTTTGTATGATGTTATTGCATGATTGAATGAGTGAAACTATACATGACTTAATGTGACTTACCACTATCTTGGTTATAGTTGAGTGTTTTATTAATGTTTCATTTTAGATTCATTATTATGGTAATAGATTATTTTATTAATTTTCTTGATCATTTTTCTGAGTGATTATTGATGCTTAGAAACTTATTATTATAATTTATAATAAGTGGAATAACCTATATTTAGTCATTAATAAATTAGAAGTTCTTTTTAAAAATTTATGAATGAAATTATTTTGGAATGATAATAATGTGATTAATTTTATTGACTAATGATTTTTATAAACCCTTTGTGCCTAAGAAATAAACATGATTCTATGCAAAGTCAATATATATAATTTCACTGCTAAATTATTGTGTGAACATCATAGTTTTTGATTTATGGGTGGACTTGTTATTATAGTCAATAGCCTATTTTTAATCTTAAATTAGTCACATATCATTGTGTTTGATTTTTAATTTTTGATAGACTTTGTATTTGGTCAAAGGACTAGTTATTAATTTTATACTATATTGACATAGTCGTTTGAAGTTATAATGTTGATGAATTGTTATGTCCATGTTAAATGGGTTTGGTGAAGTAATTATTAACATAAATATAGTTTTAAGAGTTTATTATTATTTTATTATTTAAACTTGGAACTTTTGAGATGATTAAAGTTTTTATGGCACTGATTACTGATAACAAGGGCTTAGGCCAAAACTAAGTTTCATTATGAAATAATATGATTAAATTATTGGTTTTCTATTATTTAATGTGAGTTGGTTTCAATGCATCCATGTAGTCTTTAATAGCATTAGGATTTGGCATAGATAAGAGTGGAATTAGTTGTATTAATTAAAAATTCAACTAGACACAATGGGGACAATGAAAGCCTAGACAGAAGGGATAGTAGAAAGAGGAATAGAGAGGAGGTTTGAGCTTAAATTGGGAGAAAAAATTGAATCATTAGAATTGGCATTGGATATTTCATTTTAAAGGTTGGTATTTTTTTGAAATTTTTATAAATGACATGTTTGTATTTGGTAATAAGTTATTGGTATTTATGTAGTTTCATTTTGTTTAAATTATACATAAGCATAAAAGATTGGTTGTCTGGATGGCTCATCTATCCATATAAATAGGCCTATATCCTTGAAACCAAAATCCTAAATGGCTAGTGTTGTGTGAATCTTTTATCCTAAAATTTATAATTTTAAGTTTTAGTGGAATAAATTTTATATGTTTATCCTAATGTGAATTGAATCCCTAGCTAAGAAAATAAATATTGATACTAATGAATTAGAGTATATAAAACTAATATAATTTTGTGTTTATTATTCAAAATCTATTTTAAAGAACATTAGGCCTTATATCATATATGGTCAAGAAACATACTTGATTGGAAATTTGGGTTTTAACAACGTTACTATGAGGAAGATTTGTGTGTTATTGAGGTTTGAATTAAAACCTAAAGTTATATAAAGGAATTATTCTTGTTAGTAAAGTGTATACATATACCTGGTCAATATTTCATACCTTTTTAGGGCTCAGTTGTGTATATTGATATATAGTTAAAATAAAAACACATCTGAGTTTACTTCATTTATATATTTTATCTAAAGGATGAATATACATATTCAAGGGTATGTATATAAATTTAAAAGACTTTAATGACCTAAGTTATATACATACATATGTACACACACACACAAACACACAAATCAAGGTTTTGGATTGTGGCATTAGCTTATTTATATAAATGAACATTATGATATAAAATCATACTTCGATGAATATTTAAAACGTATAGATGTAAAGGAAGTATGTATGCATGTATGTGTGTGTGTGTGTGTGTGTGTGTGTGTGTGTGTGTGTGTGTGTGTGTGTGTGTGTGTGTGTGTGTGTGTGTGTGTGTGTGTGTGTGTGTGTGTGTGTGTGTGTGTGTGTGTGTGTGTGTGTGTGTGTGTGTCTGTGTCTGTGTGTGTATGTATATATATATATATATATATATATATATATATATATATATATATATATATATATATATATATATATATATATATATATCTATGTGTGTGTGTGTGTGTGTGTGTGTGTGTGTGTGTGTGTGTGTGTGTGTGTGTAGACACACACACACACACACACCAAAGTATATATAAACTTGGATGTGTAAGAGATAATGGTTAAAAGTTGTGTTGAATTATTTTAGAGACCCTTATCCAAATTTGATAGGGATATGTATTCGTTTAAATAATTATTATTATGAGGCATTTATGAGTCTTGGGTAGAATAATGAAATCTATATTTTGAATATATATATAATGGATATAATAACAATGTTTAGAATAAATTTGATTTGCACTTTATAAGTCAGAGGTTGAGATTAATTAGTATACTATGTAATCTTATTTTGCAAATATCATGAGATATGTATATCTTATCTTATGAATAAATTTAGATTAGATTTTATAATGAATGAGAGTTTAAAGACATTGAATATATTAATAGATTTTTTTAATAATGTCTTTAAAATAATAGAATTTGTAAATCATTGTTGGTTGAGTGATATAGTTGATTGTGTGTTTATGGAGTTTGATAAGTGAGAATCAATGAAAACTTAATTGTTAAATAATTATAGTTGGTTTAGTTTTAGTATATCACAATATACATTACCTTACAAAACATAAAGTACTATTCATAGTGACATAATAACATTTAATTACTCTATTTTGAGTTTATATTTATGATGAATAATAAATGATAATCAATAAAGGATTAGTTGGTTATATGTGATACTTTATTGAGGATATAGTTTTGTCCAAATGGATTATAATGTATAATAAGCCTATTTATTATGGTTGTTTATTTAATTAGTCTACACACAATTAATTATTTTGTGTGTGTGTGTGTGTGTGTGTGTGTGTTGTTTATTTATTTCAAATATACATTTATATCATATATGTAAATAAATACCTGGATAATAAACATTGCATGGTAAAAAAAATATGGGTATATGTAACTGAGTTCTGAGTGTGTTTGATTGGTTATTATGAAACATTTAATATAATGCATTTGAGATGGAATACTTGTCATTTTAATTTTGGGTATTAAAATGATCTTATTAATGTAATTTTAGTATGTTTTTATTAATCTATTAACTTACATTATTAAATGTATGAAATAACACATATAAGTTATATATTGATATTATGTAACTATATGCCTTGACACGTTCTTACATGGATGGTATGTTACTTATGATATTTATGAATCTATTTATTATTTGGTAATAAATTAGATAATTTATGATTCATTACATTATATTTAATTTATTAAATGTATGTATTTGATATTTTCATACATAACATATTTTAAATCTTGTAATAGGGAATATTCTATATGAATCTATAGGTTGTAATATTATTTTATATTGAACCAAATATTGAATTTATGACCCTAAATAAGTAGTGTTATGGGTTTAAATAGATTAATTAGTGCCATCAATAAAATATGATGTGTAATCCGATTGAGTGGTGTGTATGAAATTTAATGATCTTAGAGATCAATAACAATATGAAAACTTTAGCCAAAGTAAAGTTTATAGTTAAACATTGTCATTTTGTGTGTTTGATATAGTTTAATTATTTGTATGATATCATGTTATAATGGATTTATTTATGGTACACATCATGTATTAGTTATCTCACAACACATGGGTTCTAGTTTAACACTCTAGATTCTAGGACCATCATCATCTACCCACCCATGAAGGGAGGGTCATTCCCTTGTTGGGAGATAGTGTTAGGGATTGGTGGTCCATGATTCATATGCAAAATCACTAGGATGATTCTCTCCCTCTCTAATATAGTATTACACTAGATAATACACTTGATATTACCAATCGATACTTGAGTTCATTCTGACTCATGGTCCATAAAGAATTACATCATTGTATTATTATTATTGAGACATTATTATTATTTTTTGATTAAGGTGGAAAACTAGGGGTTGAACCCTATACAGTAAAAAAATTTAGGAATGCTAGCAAACAAAAGATGCCAGCACAGAAACAATGGCATAGCTGAGAAACATAGCCAAAAGCAAGACAACACTAGAAAGACCAAAGTCAGAAAGAACAAAACTACATAACTATATAATTAACAAGATCCTTAAGATTCTCATTATCTGCATTTTTAGCATTCCCTAGATTACCCACTACTTCTAACATAGACATATTCAGTAGAATGTTATTTTGAAGGCCTTTAGCGAAGACCTTTTCTAGCTTTTGGATTTGGTCCTTCAAGGCCCCAATTTTTGTTTTCCAATCATTCTCATTCTCCGTACCCTCACCAGCTTCTTCGACATCAATATTCTCCTTATTGTTAGCATTTCCCCTAGAATCATCACCCTAATCTTTAGTGACCTCAAAAACCCAAGAAGCTTGTTTCCCACCAGTGTCCTCCAAAATTTCCTAAATTTTTAGCTCTTCAAACTCTTCATCCTGAGTTGCTTCATCAGAAGCACTTTCTGAATACTCGATCAGCCTAACCTTTGGGGCTAGTTTTCTAGTGATCTACCCTAACCTACACACTCTTGAAGGGAAACCATCCTTACTAATTTTTGAAGGCTTGTGAGGTTTGCCACCTTGGCCCCCTGTGGCCCTATCTAGATTTTTGTGGGTCCCTTCCATAGTCTCTTCAAAAATTTATTTTTCTCCATCAACCTTCCTCTTCCTTCCCTTTTTGCTCCCAAGGGAGCTTGGAGTATTAACATGGGTCTTAACAGATGTGGAGGAGGGGTGTCATTGGTATTGGTAGGAGCAGGGGAAACCCATGATTCATCAATTACATCATCAAATACTGGGTTTGAGGGAATGTCTTCATTAACACCTCTGATATTCTTGTTTGGCTCAAGGGAGTGATGAAAATTGTAGAGACAAAAAATAAGCCCCTGGTGTAGGGGAATAGGTTTTATGTCTGGCTTATTGGCCATTTTGGCTCTCACCCTCTAGATAGAGTGTTTCAATGAGGACAACAGGTAGAAAGGAAAGTTGATAATAGCATTGCATCTAAAATGATTTAACAAAGGAAGGTGATAGTTATAAAACATGGTATATCACCCATCAAGAGTGAAGTATTTAATTATAATTAAATAGACACCATACCATGGCTATGGTATTTTGGTGTACTCAAACCCTCCTTGATACGGGATGAGTTCTTCTCCTTCACCTAGAAACAGTTTGTGACTAGCCAAATCCATGATTTTGGTCTCCCTTTTGAGATTTAAACCCTACATGGTCATTCCCATGGCCATTTAAATCACCTTTTTGGAGATTTCAAATTTAATACCCCCCATAGTGACCCACCTATTCAACCAAGATCTTTCAAACTACTCAGACAAATTTTCGTCATAACCATTCAGCCTTTCTAAGTACGAGCTGATATCTCCTTCTTTACAATAATGCTAGACTAATGGGTTATCCTTAAATTTGTAACAAGAGACTAGTTCAGTTCAAATAAAATCTCCCCCATTCTATAGTTGTAGACCTAGCTAATGAAATTCCCAATTTCCACCTTGAGCTTTGAAGTAGCAAGCCCTCAATTTTGTTTGCACTGAATGCACATGTGAAGGCTCATTTTATGGAATGCCCTACCATGATGACATCTATTCCCATGCTTGTAAATAATTTCCCCTTGGTTTTCATGATGTGACTCTCATGCCTCCACCTCATGATACAAGGAATTAATCATGACAATTAAGGAAGTACTAAGGTTATCATTTTCCAAAATCTGCGATGGCCTTCTCCACATGGACCACCTTCGAAAGCTATCTTTTTCATCAATGTGCATCATTCCTAATCCATAATCTCCTTTTGAATGATCTCTCTAATGTTTAGGGGTATATGAGCCCCTTGTCACCATACCCTCCATCCTGAGAATTGCTGACCAAGGTTGGCACAAGCATTAGTGACCCTGTTGCCTTCTCTGTAGGTGTGGGTAATCTCAACTTCAAAAAACTTTTGTAAAAGAAACTGGATGTTAGTAATGATGTCTTTTAGCTAGATTCCAATGTTAGATGCTTTATTAACGGCATCTATTACCAACTTAGAATCTCCCTAAATATTCAAATTTCTAATTCCTAGGGATATAGCTAACTTTAATCCCCAAAGTGAAGCCATAGCTTCAACATAGTTATTACTTTGGCAACCAATGCCACCAGTATAGACATCAGGCATCCCTCCCTTTTCATTCCTTATAATTCCTCCTCCACTTGCTTTACCACTCAACTTAGATGCCCCATCAAAATTGAGTTTCATCCAATTGGGTTTAGGTGGTATCCATTTAGTATGAAGTCTCTAAAGAATTTTAGAATTATCGTGTCCAGGGATAAGGTTTAAAACCTTCCATTTGGCAACAATTTGGCTTTCAAATTGAGATAGGGGTTTCTCCACAACACTAATATGAGTTGTTATAACACTTTCCAAGATGGTCATACCAAAGGAGTTAAACACCTAAGAAGCATTTCTAGTAGTGTCCTTGAAAATTTTGTGATTATGCTCTTTCCATAAGGTCCAACTCAAGCATGGCAGAGCTTGTTTCCATAATTCCTTAATCTAGGGATGTGTGAAGGTTGAGTTCTAGCTGAGAATTACTTTTTTAAGATTAAAATTACAAACCCATTAAATGCCAAAGTTGTTAAGTATTGTGCCCCATAAATATTTAGTAAACTCATAGTGGATGAATAGGTGTGAAACTGATTCCTCTTTAGAACCACACAAAAACCATCTATTAACCAAAGTAAACCCTCTCTTTTGAAGGTTGTCCTAAGTAAGGATTTTATTATGGGCAGCTGCCCACCAAAACAAGTTAATCTTTGGAATGAGTTTATGATTCCAAACCTTTTTCCAAACCTCCTTATTCTGAGTTTTAGGTGTAAGTAGATGATAGGCAGATTTGATAGAGAATGACCCATTCTTATCCAGCCACCAGTATTGTTCATCCTCCCAAGGGAAGAGCAGGATTTTGATCTCCTAAACACATTGCTAGATCTCCCAAATTCTTTGGATAAGCTTAGGCCTTTACACACTGCAATCTAAGAGGTTTTTCCATATCCTTATCCCATTGTTATTTTCCATATAATCACTAACCCTATCACAAAATAACTATGTAGTCAGGTTAGAAATTTCTCCATAATTTCCTTGGGAGATGAGATCCTTGTCCCTTAACCAATTATCCTCCCAAAATTTAATCTGCCAGCCATTTCCAAGCTTCCACCTAATTCCCTATTTAAGAAGGCTTCTACTTTTTAGCATTTTATTCCATATCACAGACCCCTTGGGTAATCCTGCCTATTGAAGAAAGTTGGAATCATCAATGCTATGCATGTATTTGGCATACATTATTTCCCCCCACTCATTGTTGTTGTGAATCAAATTCCAACTAACTTTTGAGAGGAGGGCTTTATTCATGTTCCTGATGGATTTTATATTAAGTCCACCATGAGATTTTGGGAGACACACTTTTAACCATCTGACTAAATACATTCTCTATTTATCTTCCACTCCCATCCATAAAAATTTCCTTTGGATCTATTCTAGCTTTTGAGCAAAATATGTAGGAATTGTAAAAATATACATGAAGTAAGTAGGAATACCTTGCAAAGATGCCCGTAGAAGTTACAGCTTACCAGCACTGCTGAGTAGTTTCCCCTTCCACCTAAGAAGACATTATTATTGTTGAAATTGTAATATTTATTCATTTTTACATCTACAACAATGGCTATAATGTTGTATCAGTTATGGCTTAAATTATAATATCACTTCTCTAAAATAAATGTAGTCTTTACTATATATTTAAAATTATTATTGTTTTGATATATCATTATTATGGTGATCATTAGCTAAATAGATTAGCTATAGAAATTTGTGAAGGTTAAATAAAATAATACATTTAGTTAAATATCATTTAATTAGGTTTCTCATGGTGAAATTTTTTAGATAAATATGTGTAATTAATTTTAAAAATACTCTAGTTTGGTAAAACCTATTTTGGTTATTAGAATTAACATAAGTAAGAAGCATATTGAATGAAGAACTATTGTAATCTTTTGTACTTTCTTCTATAAATCATTATATTGTTATAGACTTTCATTATTGTAAGAGAGGTGATTTAATATAAAGAATTTTTAATTAAATAATGGATATAAAGCACAAGTCTAACCAAGTAGAGCCCATTTTTGAGAATTTATTGTGATAATCCCATCTATTAAGTAAATACTTTTATTTAAATTATGTGTTTACATTACTAGTTGTGTGTTTTTATGTCTTTTGATTATTATATATTGACTTGATAATAAGTAAATGTTATTAAGTGTGGTTGATTAACTATCTTAAATTGAAATAAAATAATATTCCAAAATAGAATTATATTCATTTATGTATATTTATATACATTCAAACAATGCTTACATTTTGTCATTTACAATTCTATAAATTGTGTTTTCCTATTTGTAAAAATTAATATATTAACCTTCCAAAGAACCTAGTGTGTACATATAGTGATTAGATATTACCAAATTATATGGGCCCTAGGTTTATTATTTATTTAATGATCATTCTCAATAAACCAATTGGTTTTCCCTCTAGAGCACATTTTATCAGGTTGTACACAATAATATGACTACGTCAGGTTTAATTAGAGAATTGAGTTCTCTAGTTATTTTAATGCTATTTATAAGTAATGTGTCAAGAATTATAATCTCCAAGGTTTTATAAAGGTTTCATGTTTTTTAAGAAGTAAAAATTATTTCTTTCATATAATTAAAATTCTTGTTTTCTATAGTCAAAAAATTCCTTCTTTCTAGAAGTAAATTTCCTGCTCTCTAAAAGTAATGTTCTTGCTTTCTAGAATAAAATTTTCTATTTTATAAAATAATATGTCATGATTTCAATAGTGTTTTTTTAGTTCTTAAAATAGATATTAATTTATTGTAAATTAGAGTAAGTAAACACAAAAAATATTCCCCTAAGACTAACATATGCAAGGTAGAGCATAAAAATACAATAAGGAAGTGGATGATTTTATATGCAGTGTGAAAGAAGTTACTCAGGAAAAAATTTCATTGGAAACTTAGATTTGTTTTGAACAAGAATATAAAATATTTCATATAGAAAAAAGATATCACCTATTGTAACATCACCTACAGTAATAGATTTATCACCTAAATCAACATATATATCATATGTAGTAATAGAAACATCACCTAAAATAATAGATAACTCACTTACATGAGTAGACATATCACCTAAAACAAATGGATAATTCTCTTTTGTTGATTCACACCAACTATTATGGGTAGAACAAGTAGAAGCATAAGAGTTTTTGGCTAAGTTCTAAAATAACCCATGAATAAAGGCTAAGAGGATCTACATACCCTTGAGAAGGACATCTTTACAACATTTCAAATAGTGCCTATTTTTATAATCCACACTCAATGATCAAGTATTCATCTCCCTCTACCCTTTCCCAAACTCCTCTATAAAATATAATTCAAAGCCTTTATATCCCCAAATAACACATCAAAACCTATTGAAACATATGACTTAGTTAAACAAGACATCTTTATTTAACTTCATAAAAAATTTCTATAAATTCTTACTCTATCACCCCTAGTAAGAATAATTTATTCTCCTTTTAAGAAACTTAAAACCATTGTTCACTATGCACTAAGGGAAAAAGTTTTAAAATGATTTAAAAAGTGGGTGGAAAGACTCTCTCATCTAAATTAGTTTGACACATCATGGGAGACATTCATGATGAATCCTTTGAGACCATAGCATTTGAGTTTCTTATTAATAATACTATGAGATATGTACATATGAAAACATCCCTTTATCCACTTTTCCAAAATTTAGATAGCTAATAAATATTATGACATGTTCCTCTTTGATTTTCATGTATTATTTCATAGTTATGACTATGTTTTGAATGCTTAAAATTGAATCTTTTTCTAGACACACTCAAGGATGCATCCCTCAAATGTTTTATGGGTTTGGGGAAGAATTTAATCTATAGTTGATAATATATGAATGATAAAATCATTCCTAAGTATCAAGATTACTATAAATTAAGGGACTATACAAGGAATAGCATCCTCTATGTTTCATAATATGAAGACAAACCATTAGAAGATTACTTGAAAAGGTTTATCTTTAACATATATAAATTCAAAAAAACACTATCGAAAAAAGATATCAAGTTGGTATTTATGAAAAGAATTAGGGATGAATACCTTAAGTCATTGGATCTAATTAGTATTGGATATGTATCATGAGTTAAATTTAACTATATATGTGTATTATATTAAAAAAAATACTCAAGATCAATGATGAATAAAAATTGTAACAACTGAGATTAATTACATTCAATAGCTAAATCCACTAATGGATTATCAAAGGTGGATGTATTTACTAAAATACATGAATAAATAAATAATCATATATACATACATACATACATACATACATATATATATATATATATATATATATATATATATATATATATATATAGATAGATAGATAGATAGATAAAAATCACACATGGATAAAGCTAGAAGAGATGGAGCAAGACTTGACTATACACTATCTAGACTACCAAAAGAAGGGAGTTGATTATAAATATCATGATGCTTATGTGAGAGTATCCAACATAATGGAAGAATATACTAATGCATTGGAGATTAATGACATTAGATGATATTGAGATCATATATTACAAGTTTACTAACATAGACCATGAACATCAAGTCCATATAATTTAGGTATGTCATCTAGTTCTTCACATTTCAATTCATAATTTTTTGCTTCTCTTAATTGGCATGCATTTACTTCCTAGAATCAGCCATCCTGACCAAAATCAAAAAATTAGAATTATCATTGGAAAACACCTTAATCCCAAAAACATTGGTATAAATAGTAAAATCTATGGAAATAACAAAATAATATATATAAATGGAATCCAATCTCTAACCAATGGTAGTGGCCATGATGAGGAAATCAATGTTTGCTCAACTAAAACACTACTTTTAAAAATGCTCAATAACCCAAAATATAAAAACATCTAGAGTTAATTAAAATAACTCCAATTTCACCTCCACCTCCACTAATATCCCAATAATTTACTACCAACCTACACTTGATCCTAAAAATAATTTAGTATAACTCACAAATAATAATGATGTGATAACTTACCTCACTTATTCAATAAAAGTTGATAATGTTAAACTTCATTCAATAAAGACTCTTCTAAACCCCACTCAAACCATAATAATGGATCCTCATAAGTATATATATAAGATAAAAACTAACCCAAAACCATAAAATAATATTCATGATCCTAAACAAATAACATCCATCGAATAAGTATCACCAATTAGTCCTCTTTTTATAGAGAGACTCAATCTGTAAACATAAGAACCATAATTAGAATTTGATTTTGTAGTCCAACTATAAATTTTGTAAAAATACCTTTGGTTTAATATATTAAGGATGTTCTCATTTATACCAAGTCTATATGATATCTCTACCTTAATAAACCTAATTAAAAATAGAAATATCATAAGACTATTCAAGTGGTTGGATAGCTTGTGGATATCATGTTGAGAAGCATCATCACAACCAAATAATCTAATCTAACAATCCAAGTTTTGGATGCTTAATCAATGGCACACTCATTCATAATATCTTTATTGATTTAGGAGCATCACTAATATCATTACCAAATAAACCATGAGAAAAATGAAACTTGAAAGCCTTTGAGAGACACTCGCCATTATGCAGATGGCTAATAATACAAATATAAAACATGATGGAGTCATAAATACATTTATTTAATAATATAATCATGGGAATATCATATTTATTTCATGATATTACATCTAAAATTAATCTGAGGTGGATACCATCTGATCTTAGGTATACCTTGGTTAGCTACAACTAATGAATTCATTGGCTAAATATTTATAAACATGATCATTTCCAATGGAAATACCATGAATATATTGGTTTTGTATCACCCTACCCAGCCTTCATCATACTGAGAGCAATCTCCATGGGTATAATTTAAGGATTATGACCATGTTCCCTTGAAAACCTTTATCACCATTGAATGCAACCCTTTTTTCAATTAAAAAAGGAATACATATTCACTTATAATGCCATAAAAAACATATACACAATAGAACACATATTAATAGAATTATTACATGCATAAAATGTCCAAATTATAATATTTTTCTTGAAAAAGACATCCCAAACACAAAATATGATATTATAAATTATAATCATCTCCTAACACATAATGTATACCTTGGCACTCTTCTAGGAAACATTGAATTCATTAAATCCTTATAAAAACAATTGGATATACTACTAAGAAGATCTATTAATATCAATAATAAGTTGAATTCCCAACAACATACCTAGCTAGTCACCATCCTTCAAAAACATAAAATAAAAATTACATGAGACAGTCATGATATGTGAGGGGTACACTCAAACCTTTGCACTCATCATAAATACATCAAGGAAGAGTGAAAACCCATTAGAAAACCTTAAATAAGGGTAAATCTAGATGTCTAATAAATTGTAAGAATTGAATTATAAAAACTATTGGATGTAAGGTTTATATACCCCATCTTTGATATCCATTAAGTTTTTCCTCTTGTCATTATACCAAATAAGAATGGAAATTTATGTATTTTTGTGGACTATAAAGACATAAACACTACCAGAATGAGAGATCACTTTCCTCCCCCATTCATGGAGAAAGTTATTAAGACCCTTTCGAGAAAGAAGTATTTATCTTCCAAGATGTATTCAATGGACACAAATAGATCATAATATCACCATAAGACTAAGATAATACAACATTCACATGCCATTGGGGTACTTATATTACTCAGTCTTACAATTCAAACTATGTAATTCTCCTACCATATTTCAAAGGGTGGTTTTTGGAATTTTTGTTGATCTATCTCATGACTGTGTGGAATTATACATTGACAACTTCACAATCTATGGGGACACTTACAATGAATATATTAAAAACTTGTAGAAAACTCTAGAACATTGTCAAATGAATCATGATAAGTGTTACACGCTCATGTAAGAAGGAATTTTAATGTGATACCAAATTTAAAACTTATGAACTGAGATATACCTATTAAGATAGAGGTAATAAAAAAATTTACCACACCATGAAAATAAAAAAATGTATGAATATTTATATGATATGCTAGATATAACCATAGGTTCATCAAATAATTTATAAAGATAGTAATTCCAAATTTTTATAGGAAAATATTTTAATTTTTAATGGACTAATGGAAGCCATCAGGACCTTTAAACTCTAAATTACCTACTTATTATAACGCCCTTGATGATAGGTATGGATTTGATGTTACCCTTTCACATTAATATTATTGCATCAGATACAACCCTTGG
Organism: Torreya grandis; assembly: GCA_037957365.1. NCBI lineage: Eukaryota > Viridiplantae > Streptophyta > Pinopsida > Cupressales > Taxaceae > Torreya > Torreya grandis. Next base: position 703,842 of record JARHVA010006231.1, on the reverse strand, counting down.
GGAAAATCTTGAGATAAATACGATTCACTCAAATACACTATCTATTTCACTATAAATAATATAAAACATTCATATCTAAGATATATAATCATAGATAAGGAGTTCCATGTGGTAGTGTATGTTGTAAGAAAATTTTGACATTACATTATTCATTGTCATGCCTTAATTAAAATTTATCATGGTGTGATTAAATATTTAATGAATAAAACAAAATTAATAGATAGGATAATTATATGTTTGTTATTTTTATATGTTTTTAACATTACCATTATGGATAGGACTAGTAAAGACAATGCAATTGTAGATTTTTTGTCTAGATTACATCTTGATGAAACTAGTCCGTTAGTAGATGAATCTTTTCCTAATGAAAATCTAATTTATTTAACTGCTTAAACTCTTTGGTTTTTATATATTTATAAATATTAGTCTTCAATATAGACTCACACATTTTTCTTAAAAATGTAATTTAATTGTTAAAATCATCCCATATTATTGAATTTTTAGATACCTCTTCCACACTTAACTTGTTCTAATCATTAAAATATATATGAGAGAGGAGGAAGTGTTCGATATTCTTTAATAATTTCATGGTGAACCCTATGGGGCTAATTTTTCATCAAATAGGATAGCTTATAAAATCCTTACCATTGGTTATTATTATCCTACTCTTCATAGATATGCTATTACATACACTTGATAATGTGACAGATGGAAACATATGGGGAAACCCATATGTTTATATGATATGCTACTTCAGCCTCAACTAACCTTAGAAACATTTTAAAAATGAAGGATTGACTTTATTGGCCCAATAAACCTACATTTTCAAGGTGAGGATTATATTTTGGTATGTACAAAATACCTCACTAAATGGGTAAGATATGGAACTTTTATTCATGAATGGGATGAAAATGTACGAGCATTACATTAAGAAGAAATATTTACAAGATATGGAGTTATGTGAGAGATAATATCTAATCAATATCCACATATCATGTCTAATATAATTTTAGCCCTTGTAAAAGAGTATGAATTGAGTCATAAGAATTCCACTCCAATACATCCATAATCCAATGTCCAAGTAGAGGTCATTAATATAGATCTAGATAACATCCTTATTAAGACACTTGTTATATACCACCATGATTGGGAAAAATGTATTATATAGGTTGTATGAGATTATAATACCATATTTAATGAAACCATGTGATTCACATGATATTATTTGGCCTATGTTAAGAAGGTTTTTCTTCCTATAAATCTTGAACTCAATAATATAATCAATACCCTAGAACTTGACATGACAAAAACATAAAATAAAAGGGTCTTAAATCTTATCTCTCTTTATTAATTGGTAAGAGATGCTCTAAATCACACATTAACAATCTAGCATCAAATTATCAAATGTCATGATAAGTTCATTAAAATAAGGAATTTCTAACCAAGATATTGGGTACTACTTTTTTACTCCATATAAAATGACCATAAAGGTAAACTTAAGACTAGAATGTTAGATCGTTATGATATATAAAATGTGTTTGATAATGAATAATTTAGGATATAAACCATTGGTTTGGTCATATTCTCTTTAAATTTCAATGCACACCTTCTCAATTTAGATAATAAAACTCTCTTTCTAGATTATTTTACTCAAAATATCATGACTTAAGACTAGACTCATAAAGACATTTTATTGTATATAGTACACTTTAATAAAACTTTTGACAACCTATTCATTCATCATCAGAACTTGATTATGTTTGTTCAATAAATTTCATGCCAATTTCCCTAGGGTAAGTAAATCACACATGGATTTTTTAGTCAAAAAACCCTCTTTTTGGATAGCCAAAACTACATTTAAATGGCCTAAATGGAAAACCATCTTGTCTATCCACTCAGGAATTAAAAGTACAAAATTTGAAAGAATTAAAAACTATAAAAGTACCAAGGTGGAAAATTAACTTTTTGACAACCTTGTATATGAAAATAAATAAGTATCATCTAGTATAAGTCATTAATAAATTTTAATTGATACAAATAAACTTTTAATTTTTACAAGTTCACTTTCTATTATTCTATGTAAACCTCAAACTTACAACATCTACACCTATAACACACAAACTTGTAGGTAAGAATCTACACCTAAAACATCCAAATTTATAGGTAAACATCTAATCCTACAACCTGTAAAGCTATAAAGATCATAATTTTAGTTTGTTGTAGTTAAATCTATTCAAACCTCTATCATATATATGCAACTTTGTTTATACCTATAGATACTACATGAGTTATTTTTTAGGATGGATCCTCATTCCCAAATTATTTCCAATATATATCATATCAAATTATCTCAAAGGTGATGTGACTACATATATTTTGCTCTTTTTCCAAATAGGTTTGTATATGCACAAGATACTTCAAGTTCCCAAAATTTACTTACAACCATTATTTCCTCTTCCCTTCTTGTAGGGATCTCATCTCTAGTAATAACCTATAACCTTCTACCCCAAGTTCCTTATTTATTGAACTCATGATATTGCCTTTAGGGTAATTCTAACATTTATCGATAAACTTAACATAAAATTAATTTATTAGTTTAAGGTATTTGAATTCAACTTAAAAAAAAACATTATTATAAAACATTTCTCATAATATTATTGAAGAAAAACCACTCTTCAATAGTTTTAAGATAAATTATCAAAGACAATTTTTTGTCATAAGTTTTCTATTATCCTACATGTCTAAATTTCATCAAATTTATGGCTCTAGGATCTCTAAGGAATTAACATTAGTAACCCTCTATAAATAATTAAATATTTTTAAACCAATGCAATGGCCTAGGTACTTATATAATGAATTTATAATAATATATATTAACTTTATAGTTTGTTTTTATATGTTGACTGTTTGTTTTTTTAAAGCCACCTTTTCCCAAAAACCTCATTACATTTTCTCTCATTTCATCTCGATTCCTTATCACCATCCAACATCAAGATAATCCATTGATTTCACTTCTATTTTATCTCACCTCATTTATTTTGTATAATCTATTGTCCATCAATTACACTTGAGGTCAAGTGAAAAAAATATTTTATGTTATATGTGAAGCTTTATTCAGTGTTAAAATTATACAAATATAGGAAAATTATTTAAATTTTTTTAGAGTAAGAATGTTCTTTATGAAAAATACCATGAGAAATTTATAACCACAATGGAAGTGTATGGTGAGTTTTAATATGACATATCGAAAAAAATATGTTTTTAATAATAACATGACACAGGTTTATTCAAACTATGATATCTTTTGTGTTTCTTAATGAAATGGAGAAATTTAAAATGTTTTATAAATCTTGTGAAAACGTGAATCAAACCCATAATTTATTTTAATGTAAGATTTTAAATTTGAAAGTTGTTTATAGAATAAAAATGATAGTTTTTTAATATTATTTTGAATGTGGAGGTGCATGAGCTTGTAGGTACATCTTATTCAAAGAAATAAAAAAGTTAACATTATGATAAATCTATGTATAATTCATTATGTTTTAATATCAACACCCAAAATATAATTTGTATTCAATATTCCTTGCATCTTACTCAACCTTTAATTCAAATTTTCTCAACACCACATATTTGGCATTGGAAACTTCTCAAAAATCCTCAACTTTGATATAATCTCAATTTGTTTTGTAGTGTGCAAGATATATTATTCATTTCAAATCTTGGAATGGTCTAAGTGAAGCCTAAATAATTTTTTTAGTCTATTTCAGTGTGGATCAACGAGTGATGTAGATTGCCAATGTAAAAACCATCTATGAGAATCATTTCATATCAAATCTATATTACACCAATTTTAGTGCATGGTCTTCAAATAAGAAGAAAGTTTAAACTATAGTTTTCATCTCAAGATAGTGAGTCATTTTTGTTTTATCTTTAGTTTGGTCAAGGCTTCAAAAATATGTCAAAGTACGATCTCATTTTATGGTTTAGTAAAATATATAAATATATGGTTTTTATATATTTTAGTTTATTGTAATTTTTTTGACATTAAATTTATTTTTTTAAATCAATTTATTTATTAAAATTAACATTGGATTTTTAAATTAAATTATTCAAACATATTTGGTTCATGTCAATTATAATATGTATGTAGACCTCAATTCATTATCAAAATAAGTGTTATTAGTCTTTATAGTTGTTTCACTCTTTTATTTATTAATGAGTCAAGTAAAATATGTTATTTTTATATGTCAAAAGTGTCAAATTCAAATCCATTCAAACATAATACATGCATATTAAATCAAACCCAATGTCCAAGTTGAAAATATTAGATAAATTTTATGAGGGGATTATTTTATAAAAACAACACAGAAGTGTGCTTCATTTTCCAAACTCTATAGTTAAATAGAAAACTTATAGGAGGAAGGAGGAAATAAGGGTTATAGGTAAAATAATGACTTCTCATTATCCATTAGTGATGGGGTTGCATACTTGGATTTGTGACAAATAAATTGTGTAGAAGAGACTATGCCAAGGATGATTCTAAGTGATAGTGAATATCATATATGCTATGTGCAATTGAGTGGAAATGATTGTGTGTAGTGGATACATTAGATATGATGAGGACTTAGTCCTCATTTTATTTTTTCTAGTATTCTATGTGTTTTTAAATAAGAACATAATTATATTCCTATTCATATATGTAATAAGTGAGTAATAATCCTATGTAATCCCCTAATGTATAAATGTTTTATAAAGTAAAATCACTAGTGTAATTCAGTTTATGGATCTTGTAAAGGTTAGTGGTAATATACAAAACCATATGAGGTGAATATTTGAGTGTGTTCCTATTCATGTCTAGGTTTGTGTTAAACCTATGGAAAACCATGGAAGGTTGATAAGAGGTGATTTTATTTTGAATCCATATCATGAACCATAATAACTGGGCATGCCACAATAGGCAGGTATACTATGATTGAAAGTTTAAAAGATTTTTTTACCATGTTATCACTAAGGGAGAATGTTAAGAAAATATTAAATAGTACTCACATTATAACAGTATAGTGTGCTTATAATAATATTATGTAAAGTGATTAGTTTACACAACTCACATAGATAGGATTGAGTGATAAAGTAAAAGGATGTATGGAGAGATATGTGGAGATTTTAACTTGCTGGGGATAAGAAATAACTCATTTTTTTGAAGATATATTCATCCTATATATTATAAATATTTCACATGAATAGAGTATCTTTTTAGAAGAATTTAAAAAAATGATTAATTGTTATATGTGAAGCTTTATTTGGTGTTAAAATTATGCAAATCTAGGAGGAAGTCTTTAGTAGGGGGATGGGATAGTCAATGTCACTTTGCACATTTAATACCTAATAATAGGTTAGACAAAACATATCAAAAAACAAAGGAAACTTGATTATAATTGTATAATTATGTCAATGGAAGGATGCAAATTTATTATCAATTCATATCCATCCCTTGAAAAAATTGCATTCTACTTCTTAAGAAAGAGTGTGTTATTTTTGAACCATTAGAAGTTAAAAATATGATAGTATTAAATAACATAGATAAAAATAGGAGGATATATAAAATACATAGAAACCATAGACCACACAGTACTCTAAAATAATCTAGGCATAGTATCCCTTTTTGACATTGTAAGATGGATGATCTGCATAAAGAGACTACAAAAATATGATTTTAGAATCTTGAGAATTTTTCCCAAACCTTAAGGAATGATATAGAATATGCTATTGAATTAGAGATAATTATAACATAAAATTTTATATATGAAACAATTAGAATACATGTTATAGGGTAAGAATGGATAAAAAGATACATTGCTTCAAATTCCATGACAAGGTTTGTTATTCTAAGAAAAAAATTATAATTTGACTCTAAATGCACAAAAAGGTTGTATATCCCTATACCTTGTGGTAAGATATCCATATTTTTCATCAAATACTTCACAAGGGAAGGTAGGTTATCTTTGTGACATATCCCTCACTTGCATTTTTTGATCCATTTAAGGCATGGATATACCATAAATGTTACCAATTAATTTTTACACTTTTTTTAAATAATGGAATCTAAATTTTAAATTGAAAATCCTTCAGGACTTTCCCATAACTTTTTAAACACATTAATTATAAATAGAGTCTTAGAAATAACTAGACCTAATGTGTATTTGGAAGATTTCATAATAATTACCCATCTTCCATTATATGTTGTCGTTTGGCTTAGAGAACCTATAGTAGCCCCTCCACCTATATAATCTCTTCCACTCGTATCATCTCATCCACCTATAACATCTCTTCCACATCCTAGAAATCCAAATATTTTTGTAGCATCATATAGCAAAGCAAAGAGACACTCTCATATGTTTAAAGACAAATTAATAATAACAATAGAATCTTCCTCCACATCAAACACAATTGACATTTCCTTAGAATATTGGATATCTAAAGAATCTCCAAGATTGGGTTAAAAATATAGCAATACGGAATCCACTAGTGAATTTTTTTAGATAGAAGAGTAATAATGGAAGAAGAAGAAGAGGCATATGAGTAAATGGAATAAAAATATGTAGAAGAAGAGATGAAATAATAACCTGTTACCAATCAAAAGAGATAAAATAAGTAGAGGAAGAAAATAGTGTCAATGAGTAAGTTCAAGAGAAAGAGGAGGATTTTATATTAATTGAGGAAAGGGAGCATATCCCTCATCCTCCTAGTCTATAATTGAGTGACCGTGACAACCTATTGATTAAATTTCAAGAGATATGACTTTTAAATATTAAAATTATGGGATTAAAAGAAAGGAAAAGTGGAATATATATGTTATCTCAAGTGTAATATGAGGAACACAAGAAATTATATCCAAGACAAATAAACCTATAGTATTTTCACAAGAACCTACAATACTACTTGCCACAACTACCTCTAAGGCAATAATTCTTGAGGATCATGCAACCAATTTACCTAAGCTACCTATAGTCATAATAATTTAAATTGAACATTATTATGCAAAAATATGTATGGTTTAAGGACCTGATCAAACTCATGTAGATTTTATTATAATAAATTGGCATAAATACATTTTTGAATACTTTAGGTTGTGTTTATATAAAAAATTTAAAATACAACATAATAATCCTTTTGTTGACACAAGGAAAAATAATATGAATAAATAGATAGAGGAAAAAGATGAAAAAATATATAATTTTATTTTGTTTTGAATATTAAATTCTTAGGTTTTGTGAGGTATTTATGGAAATGTTACAATCTAGCCCTCCACCTAGACTTTATTATTTATACCTTCAAGATTAATGAATTTTATTTCATATTGGTCATTTTATTTCATGGGAAAGAAACTCTATAATATTATCTTATATTTTTATTATTCAATATATCAATGGAATATAGGAGCATAAAGATTTGATGTATGACTTATACCAACATTAGTTGGTGGTCACTAGTAACAAAGAGTGGTAACCCAATTTCTTTGGGGGAGAGAAAACATAGGGATTATTATTATTTACTTAGGAATAAAATAACAAGAGAAAAATAAATGGAGAGATATTATTTAGTAGAGACCTCTACCCCACTAAATAAAAATTTGTGTTTCCTATTAAAATCATTAAAAGATAGGATAGCCTTATTCAGTACCCTTAGTTTTGTGTTTTTGTTCAATATTCTAAACAAGATTTTATTAATAATATCATTTATATTTATAATAATATTTTTATAGAGGACCTTATATCATATCATGTGATATTAAAGGAACTAAAATCATAATTTTAGTAAAGAGAAACATCCTTTATTCATAATTTTAGAGCTATAAGTAGAAGACTAGTCACATTTATAAATTGTTTAAAAGCTAACTTGATTGGATGGATAGGAATGAAGTTTAGGATTCCACTCATTATGTATTATATCCTATTTTATACTATAACATGACATATTAGTGAAATTAAGAAGGCAAAAAATGGTATTTATTGTATCAAAATAGAGGATACCTCCTACAAGATGCAACAGGGCATGAAACCCCTTGTGACTTTAGAAACATGTGATCCTATTTTATAACTAATTCTTATTTTAAATAACCCTCATGATCCACTTATTTTTTTCATAAGAGATGAAAAACAATAAATTTTTTTGGGTGTGATGGTCCCCAATAATGGTCTTATCTTATGTCCAAACCTTTCCTACACACACACACACACACACACACACACACACACACACACACACACACACACACACACACACACACACACACACACACACACACACACACACACACACACACACACACACACACACACACACACACACACACACACACACACATACACACACACACACACACACACACACACACACACACATGTATTTATGTATGTATGTATGTATCTATATATGTATGTTTGTGTCTACATATATACATATACATAATAAATATATACATATATGTATGTATGTATGTATCCTTTGAATATATATAGACACACACACACACACACACACACACACACACACACACACACACACACACACACACACACACACACACACACACAGATACATTAATACATAAACATAAATATATATATATATATAGAGATATATTATATAATATATATGTATATATATCTATGTGTGTGTGTGTGTATTCAAAAGATAGATACACATATATGTTTGTGTGTATCCACTATACACACACATACACATATATATGTGTATATATCCCCTTTTAATACACACACACACACATATTCAAAGGTAATATTAAGTTTAAATATGTTATTTATATGTTTTCTAACGTAATTTTATGGTTTCATAGTGGTTTATGTTTTCATATCTAATTGGAACGAGAAGATATGTGTTGGTGTGTTCAAATAGCCTGAATCCATTATATAAGACTTACCTATAGTGATTGGTTGACTAGATTATGTAAATTAAAGAACCCACATAAAATATAGAGCACTTGTGTAACTAGATTAGTGAACCTATAACAACTAGTTGAGTGCACCTATAGTAATGATTATAAGATGATCATCTTCTAGATTGGAACAACATTTCTAGTTTTCAATTCTAACCATCTTCCAACTCATTCAATAGTCTCAAAAAATATGAAACATGATGAGATGTTCTTTTAACTATATGTGAATTCCATTAGATTATCCTTTTTATTTTTGGATTGTATAGTCATGTGGTTTTAACCACGTTGACACCTTCTTGTACTCTTTTGATTTATTTCATTATATAGAATTCTATAGTTATAAATATTATGTCTTTAGTTTCATAATAAACACATAATCTCTATATAGGGTAACATTTTTAAATAATTAAGACTTCAAATTAATATTACCACAACCATAAAACCATATTAAGTGAATAAATTATTGTAATCTTTTATAATTTCTTATATCGACCATTCTATTTATACAAAATTTTATCAATGCAAGTGCAGTGATTTGAATTAAAAAATTTGTAATTAATAAGGGATATGAAGCACAAGTACAACCAAATAGGTCCCACTTGTGAGGATTTTTTGTGACAATTCCATCTATTGAATAGATATCTTCTATTCAAGTTATGTGTTTACGTTTTTAGTTTGTGTGTTTATGTCTCTTGATTCTTATATAATTATTTCATTATAAGTAAATGACCTCATATATGGTTGATTTATTAATTTAAATTCAAATATAGTAAGTTTCTAAAATAGTCTTAGTTTCATTTATGTATCTTTCCCTTCATGCAAGAGTGCTTACATTCTATCATTTATAATTTTACAAAGTGTGTTTCCTATACACAAGCATTAGTATTTTAACCTTAAAAATATCCTAGTGTGAAAATATAGTGTCGATACCTTACCAAATTATATATACCATAGGTTTAAAATTTAATGATTCAAAATTATCAATAAGTTAACTGGCTAACCCTCTGGATCAAATAATGTTAGGTTCTACATAGTGATTGGACTATGTCATGTTTAATTTGGAAATTGATTTTTATAATCACATACAATCCTTTTATTTTTAAATGAGTGATATGTATGTACATCCCTCAACTTAAAATATGGGAATTTGATCAAATTATTCTAGTTTTAATTACATTATATCAATATATTACATAGAGATAATAAAGGTCTTCTTCTCAATTTGGAAGTTATTATTTTCCACTTGGTTAGGTTAGAAGGATCTATCGATTAGATATTTTCCACTTGGTAGGGTCAATGGGACCAAAAAATCAGTTAAATTTCCTCTCAACAAGGTTATTTTGACCCATGTTTTAGTAATTTAGCCTCTAATAAAGGTTATTTGGACCCATGTTAGTTCAATGTTTTTTAAAAATGGGATCATGATTTATATACTACTAGGTTTATTTATTCAAAAAATTTATTGTTCATTTATTGATTATTTCATTATTTTCATTATTATATATTTATATATACATCGATCATTTTCAAATATTACATTGTCTTAAAATTTCACTTGAGATGTTCCCATAAATATAATAGATGATTATTCATACACCCTAAGTGGTACTAAGTGTATACACATAATATTTTAAAACTTTATCATTTAATGGTTATGTCTCTCTTATAGAAACCTATCGAGTTTCAATCTCCCTGAGTACATGCCTTATATGGTGAATAGGGAAAGGGGTGGGTAGATTTTTGGTGCTTTTAAAGAGATATTTTTTCCTATGTATCTATTCTACATCTATTATAACTTCTTTAGATTTGATCCCCTAAGTTATGTCCTTTCATATTGCATCCTTTATCTATATCAAGACATATAATTTATTACTATATAAACATGTTTGATGTAGTTTTATATATCATCTTTTCCTTCCCAAATACATTGATCATATCTATTTAGTTTTAAAAATGTTAGCATGATATTAATAAGTAAGTCAATTTGGTCAATCTAGTTTGAGGTTAGTCAACCCATTTAGGACTAATTTGATTTTTCCAACATCATCATCTTAATATGTGGGAGGGATTAGGATCATTCACCACTATAAAGAAAAATTTCTTTTTTATTCTAATAGGAAGGAAAAATTCATTTTCACATTGTTATTTCTCACAATTCTAACCAAAGTGTACATTTGGAGGAGTTATTACTTAAATATTATCCTGAAGTAAATCTTGTCTTCTAGAGTCTTTGATGCAATAGGAAGAGTCATTTTATACTATAACTTTACTCATCCTTTAAGATCCTTATAACCATAAAAATATATTACAAATAACCATTGGCTAAGGGGATATTGAGGCTCAATAGGTTTTGTTTAAGCTAGGGATATTCTTACTATAAATCTTTCAATTGATAGATATAAGTTTCATAACTACTTATTTAATGAATGTGTATCTCCTTAATTAAACTTTATCTACACTTATAATTAGTGTGGATATAGTATTTTTTAAACTTTAGATTTATTTATCGTAGGTATCCTAGGCCTCCTCTTTCCTACCATGGGTCCTTACCCATTTTAATATCTTTCTATTCCTTCCCAATTTACTTATAGTGCTTTATTACAATATTAAATTAATTATAAAATAGAGACATAGTTAGAGATACTTCATTGTGTTTATTTACTAGAGGATTTGTAACCTTTTCTCTTTATATTGTGTTGTATGTGCTCCTCTTGTTAGGTTTGTGGATCTATTTGGTCATATCCTAATTCATTATGTATCAATGGGATCTCTTTTATTTACCTTATCTAAGTATGGATCTTTAAATAGGATAGTTATATGATAATTCTACCTCATTATATAAATTATGATGAGCATGAAATGAAGCTAACCATTGCTTCACATCTTCAACCAAATTTATCAAACATATATATACAATTATGTTTCTACATTTTTTTAGAAAAATATTTCAGCTAGTGTAATATAATTTTCTATTCATACATGTTGTCAGTCAATTGTCACGATACACAAAAATCATAGTTCATTACTACACTCTAATAAACTTGACTTGAAGCTAATAATTGCATTCACCTATTCAACCAACTTTATCAAACATATCTATATAATTATGTTTCTATATATTTTTAGAAAAATATTTTAGCTAGTATATTACAATTGTTTCTTCATATATATTGTTAATCAATTATATCAAATGGATTGATATAGTTCTATCTCAATATTTTCACCATATTTATCTCTAGTGAGCTTTATTTAATAGGTTGATATAGTTTTATTTAGGAATATTTTCAACTAACTATTTTGGCAAGCGTGATACATTTTTAACTGCATATCTAAATTACTCTAGTAAACTATATCAAAATAATTGATATAGTTATGTTCGACTCTATTTCTAATCTACTAAATCAATCTAATCCATATAGTTTTGTATTTACATTTTTTTCTTCTTTCTAGGACTTTTTAATTAAATTTGTTTGATTTAATTGATTTAGTAATGTATCTCTATCTTCAACTCTATTTATAAATACTACATCGATCTAATTAATATATTTATATAATGTGTATATAACTACATCATCTAGTACTGATATAGTTATATTTATTTTACTTTCCAAGAATAATCAAGGAAAACTAAGTTTTAATTTTAAAATATAATGACACATATCATTTTAAGATGATTGTGTGTTTATTTCAACTCATTGAATGCTGAAAATTGCTTTTAGATATTGATTTTTCTTTATTTTCTATTTATTTGGCTATCCATAAAAACTATGTTCTAACAATTTTCAAACTAATTACCTACTTTCATGAATGGCTATGTAATATTTTAATTATAATCTAGTATATATTCTATAGACATCATGGTTTGAGGGGCTTATCCCAATACATAGATCCATATTACCAAGTTAAACATGGGCTTAAATTTCCATGTGTCTCATAGTATATTATAAATGATTAGGGTTTCATTTGTATTAAACTCTAGGAAGCCATACAGATATCTAATTTTGTACTACACTAGTTATTATTTACCATCAACAAGTTACTTTCAGTTTACCCTCTAAACTAAGTTTAGTGGGATATGAACACGGGAATTCCTCCATACTCAATGCTCTTAACATTAGGTCAACACTATACAATAGATCAGTCAGTATATATGAGAGCTTAAATATCAATCAAATCTTTTAGTACATATACTTGGTCTTATTTTCAAAAAAATAGTTAGTGAAAATATTTATATTTAAATTTATTACTTTTTATTGTATTTTTTATTTTAGACTATATCATCCAACATTGATATAGTTCTATGTTATGTGTTGTAACTACGTCATCCTATCAATACAATTATTAGTGTGTGCATAATACATCAACCATCTTGATCTATTATTTTGTGTTTACATCCTTGATTTTGAAAAATAACTCAAAATGGTCTATTTTTTTATATCCCTTCCATGTTCCTATGTGATTATATTGAACAACTTGATACAGTTCATTTTTATGATATTTTCTCTAGGTATTCATTTTAAAGACTTTTTAAAGTGTATCGAAGTAGTTTATTTCATGTTACCCTTAATTCCCTTAGATTAAACTACAATGACTACCTTAATATAGTCTATATATATCATATCATATCTATATGATTTCATTGAACATATTTATATAGTTCACTTCTACTTTATTTTCTACCATATTATATCATTTACTTTGATATAGTCTCTTTATTAACATCTTCTTCACTAAACTACATCAAACTACTCTATATAGTTTTAATATCCTTATTTTATTAATTAAAATTCATTAAGTTTGATGATACATTTACTTTTATATATTTCATCCCCTTTGGCTAGCCAAATTTAGTTTATACCTTATTATTCCATCATTCAATATATATTTGATGATTCCAATTAGAGAACACATTATAACATGATGGACTTGACTAACTCCTGCAAACCTCCTAAATATCATTTCAAATTTATCAACCACCAATATAAATTAAATAATAACTGGAATAATAGGGCCATCAATTATAATTCACTCCTTAAAACCTAGCCTCTTGATCTTTCTGACTATCCTCCACACATTCCTATTATTGAATAATAGAGTAATCTTGAGTATATTGCCAAAATGATACTCTTCATTAATGATAGCCCTCAACATAGGAGAAAATATCCTATGGTAATATATAACCAGAACCCATAGAGGATGTCCCCCTTCACCTACACATATCTTTGACAAGACTTGGGTTAAGTCAATATATGACTTCTTCCATTCCTTTTTCTTCCACCAAGACTAGTGTTTACACTAACATGGTGGTCATTTCCTTTAGTGGTCTTACTCAAAGTTCCCATATTAATAATCACATTAATGATACCAATAGTACATTTAAATTTCTCAATACTAATTAAATGTTGTTTCAATCCATGAATCAAGTGGATAAATTCTAAATTAACAATGCAAATGAAAACTCAAATCTAGCAATTGAAAATTCATCCTCAAAAACGTCAATAGGGAGTGAAAATCAAAATGCACCCTCACCCCATATTAGAGATGGATAGGTTAATATTATTACTCATCCCATAGCTCTTAATAATTCATCAATAATATTACAAATCGACCATTAATTCCTCAAATTGAAACCTATAATTAGTGTGTTGATCTGACTTTTCATTTGAAATCTTTTGGTAACCTTTAAATTTATTACATTAAGATAAATACCATCACCACTATTAAAATTTTATCCAAAACTTTTTTACGATATAATTTTGATTGGTACGATCAACTTAAGTTTAATACTATCTCTAGTTTAGAATACTTAGTTAATGCATTGGCTCAAGAATTTAAAACCAATAATCATCCTAAACATAGTTTAGCCTTTCATTAATTTTAAAGAGGTGGGATCCAAAACTTCCCAAAATTTTATTAAGCATTATAAATCCTTATCTAAAAAATATTAAGATAACATTTCAAAAGGTAACCTCTGCCATTTGTTCACTAATGTTATCCATCCTAAACTTTAATATAAAGTTAAGGACTTTCTCTCCAAAATATTTAGAAGAATCCCTTGATAAAGCTAAACACCAAGATTTATTCATAATATAGTTTGAGCCTTTCCAACCTAAACCAAGAACTCCTATGATTATTAAATCTTAAAAAAACATGCTACTAATGGTAGTGTTATAGACACTTATGATTTTACATACACCATCAATGATATTATTCTTACTAGATCTAATGAAGTGAATCTTTTATAACCTTTCATGATAAGTCCCTTTCAAACTCCTCCCTCTTCATCATCATAAGTGAATAATATTTATTTTCATAAACCTCTTTCCCTAGTATAAATCTAAAATAATAATCCCTTAACCTTCAACAAGAGAACTTGAACCTACCCATCCTAAAAAAAATTGGTACAATCCATAAAATATTTGTTGGTATCACACATGTTGGGGAAGTTATCATGAAACATATTTTATGTAAAGGGATATTCAATTCATATATAACTCAATCATAACTCAGAGAAGATAAATCCTACTTACACTTTTGATTGCTGATACATTAGATATTTGGGGTCATGACCAATATGGATCCCCTAGACCTCGCGAAGGGATCAATTACCACATTAATATCACTAAGGATGCTTCAAAAACCTCCCATCAAGTGAAACTATGTAATAACCATAAATATTTCCTATGTTTTCATATTCACTAAACTAATAACAAGTAAAGTAAAGTAAAGCCTAATCTAGTACTCACCAAAGCTTATAACATAATGTGGGGGTAGTGTTGGGCCACTATTTTGCCTAAGTAGAAATATGCACCAACTCTATAGACATCTTGGTGTAAGGAAATCACTTTGCATGATTTTCATTTTGGTATCTTTTGTACTAGCTATAGGAATTGATGCAAATCTTGTGTCAATTAGTAAGAAGTAATTGGTACCCAAATATTTAGGGAATCTTTGAGAGTGGATAAATATGGTGATCATAGTGGAAAGGATGTAGGGTGATGGAGCTGATGAAATGATAAAATAAATATTCAATTCAAAAATTGGTATGCATTCTCTGACTTGGTAAGGAGATTCTCCTATGCACTATAAATCCAAGCTTGAACTAGTGAGCAGGGAGACATGACTAAATGTAATAAAGCTCTAGAGAAATCAAACTAGACTTTTAAGACTATCATTAATGTTAATTTTAGAATTGATGACTTCATGGCTCTAAACTATAGCTTCCAAGCTCTCATCTGAGCCTTTGGGCCATTTAATATATTTAGCTAAGCATTTGTAATGTTTATATATAAACATGAACTCTGTTCAAGTTAAATTATCATTAATGATGATGGATATTAATTCAAATTATGTCCAATATGGTTTATGCATCCTTGGAATTACTAGTTAAATATGAAATGGTTATAATGCTATAATTTACATTTAGTTATTCTAAGTGTGATGTTTTCAATCTTCTTATTTAGGGCAATAATGGCATTCCTTTGAAAATTGATGAGGTCAACATGTCTTATAGGAATATTCAAAGTATGGAATAAGTCATGTGGCAAAAATGATTATCCTTGGTAAAAAAGGTGTCTTAAGCATGACCACTTGATCCAAATCATCACTTTGACCCATATATCACCTATATGATGATAGACTTAACTTGGTAAAGGTTTGCACCCTTATGACTGGACTAATCCCCCAAATAGTCTTGCACCTATAGAACCATCATGATTAGACTAGAAAACTTTGGGCCAATGAATCTACCATAATTCTTCTCTAAATAACCAGGTCTTATAATTGAAAACTTGTGCCATGGAACAACTATCCAAATATTGGCCCTGATTATTTTTCCATTGTGCTTAGAGTGGGTGTATAAGTTGTATGCCTTATGTGAATTGATTCCATCATAGTCAAGTGATAAATGTTGGGAATGATAGGAAAATACCATGTTTGTGCCTAGTTTAAATTAGTTTAAAGTTGACTTGGACAATTAGATAAGTGGCCAACTCATTAAATTATGAATTGACCCCCTTTTCTAAAACATTTTGGTTCCATTTTCAAGACACATTGAATTTTGTTGTTGTAATGTTGTGATATAATAATGCTTTGACTCTCCTTTGATAATGTTGAGCATTGGTTGTAATAGTTGGAAGATAAATTTTCACTAAATCATCATCCTATAGATGATAAAGGTTGAGGAAGTGGGTTCATAATAGCCTATATGATGCTAGGTATGAGGTATTATTATATGAACTACCTAAGCATGTGTATCGATGGCTGAATTCTTATGCAATCCATATAATATTAAATTATAGACAATGCCTTGAGTGGACAAAAGAGCTCTTAAAGAGACTTCAGACTCTTGATGCCACTTGGATTATAGTAGTAGACAAATGGTGTCAAGGATCACTAAATAGTTACATGCTTAAGTTTTTTATATAAACATTCCTACTTTGAGGAAGTAGAGTATTAAATTTTTAATAAACTTAGAGGCATGTTTATGAAAGAGTTAAGCATAGAACTCAAAAAATTAATGATGGATTATAGATCTAAATTTGTGAGAATGGAAGGCTAAATTCCTTTTATATATGAGTATTATAATGGGGAAGTAGGGATGTGAAGGTGAAGTGTAATGGAAGGGGATGATAAGACTGACACCTGAGAGCTTAGGAAATAGACTTATAATAAGAGAAGGTATAGGTTGATGGAAGATCTAGAACTTATAAGTATTGAGAGAACCCATAGAAAGTGGGAAGGGTATGGGGAAGGATTTCTTGAATTGTAGCAATGTGAGGAGAGAAATAATAGTGCCATAAATTGAGCTTAATAGTTGATGAGTATAAAATACACTAGGTCCCTATAGAATTTGTTAAATGGAGACACTCTAGAAGTTCATATCCCATTTGAACGTATAGTGTAATTTCATGCATTGGATCCCCCACATAAGGAAAGAAGAGTGATAAATAACCCTATTTTCTATTTTCAACATAGACTTAGGATATTTTGTAGACTTGGAGTATTATTTTGTAATTTAAAAATATATTCCTTATGAGGAGTTGATCAAGGATACCTATAGGCCATTAGACACTAGTTCACTAAAATAAAACATGAACACAAACATACCAGCTCAACTAATGTTATTTTCATATACTAGGTAATATTCTAAAAGAAGTGACCCAATGCCACAAATGAGTACTACATTTCCATCATCATATATGGTACGAATAGTAACAATGGAACTAGTGCCTAAGCTATTGGATGAAGACATTATAAGACCATTACCAAGATAAGTACTATGGGATAAGTACCCAAAATGTCATTTATACCCCCATAACATATCAATTATGAGATGGCCATGCACTTGATAGAGTATCATGACTTAGACAATGCCATAGAGCATGTGATATAATGTCAACTACAATGGCATGATTGGGGCATCACTAAATCATAGCACAAGGTAGCCCAATTCATGACAACTCTACTTGATCACATCTATACCTGGTATAGTAAAATTGACCCTAACTAGGCTATGGTTAATTACAACACCTTAAAAGAAGCAATCCTAAAGGAATTCAACATACTAGAGTTTGAATAGTAGAGCATCACCGTGTTCAAGAAGATTAACCAATGGATCTCAAAGAGAATGCACCTATATGATACAAGGTTCAAGACTCTCTTTTCCAATATTTCTTAAGATATTCAACCCTTCAAACATATATAATGGTTTTTCGAAGGATTGTTTGTACCATTCAAAAGAGCACTTTCCATGAAGACATTCATAGACTCTCATGAAGCGCTTGAGGTCATGCTTAGATCTGAGCTAGTTACAATCATTGACACTAGGATCAACCCATTCATAGAGGCACAAATTACATCAATGCCTCCCAACTCCAAAATCTTACTGCTAATTCATTTGAAGATGCTCAAAGTGGGTTATGATACATTTATTTCAAAATGGAAGGCCATAACAAGAATAAATACTCTCAAAGGAATGTGTGCACATCTATTCTAAGCTATGTTATCACAAGGTACATGATGTTCATAATCTCCCTTTGTTACAATGTGCCAATTAGGTTAACATAACCATATATTACCTATTATGCAATGTCTATACACGTAAAATAATTTATTTTTTAATAATTAATGAGATGTGTGAGAAAATAGAAAAAAGTACAAGGCAAGCCACTACAACAGTCAAAGGGTATACAACCTAAGGAAATGAGGGCTATGACCAATAAAATATAGGCTATGGGATACAAAGAGGTGATAGAGGGTGAGTTTTAGGATGTGGTGAAGTAATATTTGCATTCTGATCATGTTTTAAGTGTGGCTTCATAGATCATTATTAGCATGACTACCCTACACATACAATGTGTGTGTATTTTCAATGAATAAATAAGGTTGAGGAATGCTCCAACTTGTATAAAAAATTGACCCAAGGTAGGCCTAACATATACAAGGGTATAAAAATGATAAAGTGTAAGTTTAAAGAGGAGAGTGTGATCTGAGGATGCAACTAAACCACATAGAGATAGTTAAGGTGTAGACAACTACTTGTAATGGATTCACAACCAAGCCACTAGTTACGCCAACACCTAAGTTACACATAAAATATGGGGAATAGAGTTTCACTAAGCACATCATGTTCCCCAAACCTAAAATTTCACCTAACGTCGACCTTACATGCCAGAATGATGTTTTGTGATAGGCCATGAGCATCATTCAAAACTTGTAAAGAGGGATCCAACTAGCACAAAACCTAGAATCATAGGCTAATGCCTCTCATAGAAATCAAGATAGCCAAGAGTTAGAGATACAATATCTAATATAGATCGTGTGCCTCTTATAAGTGAAATGAATCTACCCCTATTGAAAAACTTGCTCTTGGAGCATGTTGGGATAAAGCTAGTTGAAGTCACTACAACATACATGGAGAGGGAGTCAAATGTAAGGCATACACAAAATGTGGATTATGATAATTAACTCCTTATTAATTCCACCATAAATTGATGGTCTATGTGTGAGGTCCTTATTGACATAGGAATTGAGGTCAATATCTTAACCAAATATGCATGGGAGAAGATGGGGAGACTAGCCTTGAGGCCTTCCCCTCATGTGATTTTTATGGCTAACAAGACTTGAGTGAAACCAATAAAAAAATTTAAGAGTCTCATTATATATATCATGGGCACTGAGTTTTTCATTGAATTCTAAGTGATTAATTGTTATAACAAGATAATTTTATATTAATTTTGGGAGGGCCATAGTGTTATGAAAATAATGTAGATATGTACTTTAAAAGGTGTTATATGGACTTTGAAAATGACAAGGAGAGGGTAGTAATACCTCTTTAAAGTGAGTAAGGAACCCCATATTTTGAGAGTGTTGATCTTGAGGATGAGATCAACCGCATCATAGTGGAAGGCACTGAGACTCTAAACCCTAATAATCAAGGAGTAATTCATTTAGAAGATGGATAGCTAGCCTCAAACACCACTGACATTACTTATGATCAATGGGATAAATAATCTTATGAAACCACTATTCATATGTGTTTTTTATTGCATTTGAAGGCACAAAAACCTATGAAGACTGGAATGGTCCATATTGATCATACTTATAAAATATGGGTCCCTTATGATAGGAAAAAGAGAAAAAGAATGCTTCACTTGAGTGAAGGAAAACTTGTAGCACTCCCAAGATATGGCAAGAGTAAACTTATAGAATATTATGTCTATGAACTTAAATTATGCATCCCAAAGGAGGTAGATAAGATGGGCACACTAGTGTATACTTTGAGGAGCACTATTGCTCATTGGTGGGTAGTAAAAAGGCCTAACTTGTGTACTTGGAAAGATGTGAAAATAGCCATATGCACTAGATTCAAGAAAATCAATAAGGACCTAGACATTTATACCTACGCTAATGACTTAGACCTTATAACACATGTATACTTATTTGAATAAACATGGATTGTCTATGATGAGAATGCCCTAGTAAACATGTGGGTGCATGCCTTCTCTACGACCTTAAAGATATGGGTGTGATCATGGTACATTGTTAATGAGACACAATAAGAGACAAAAAATTGTGATGTACTTAAAGATAAATTCATGCACACCTTCTATTTTTCCTCATACAACCTAGAATTGATCAAGCCACTATAAGTAATTCAAAGGGTAATGCTTGAGGATACCACAATCTTAGAAGAATGCCTAAAATAGATGTTATGGGAGAAAGGGTTGGTGCTCCAAAATTTATTTGAAGATTAAGTGCTTAATAATGACTTTAGTGACAAAGATAGTGACATTTGGAAGGTACAAAAATGGATAAACATGATAGGAAAAAATAAGCTAGTACACCAAGTGGAGGATAATGTCCCTGATAAATACGACCCTACTTATGTTTGTATAGAAACAACTAAGGGTAGAAGGTGATTTGATGACTTTTATTAGTAAAGGAATGAACTCTACTATAAACCACTCAAAACTACCAAGGTAGAAATCATCTCAGAAGAGGAACCAAATATGGCTAGTTTGGGTGCATATCAGTTTAACATAAAGCTGGCATGAAGTTTAGATATCTTCAAAGAGTTCTAAGACTTTTTCACACAAAATTACTAAGACATGAAGGGCACCTAGCCATCCATTATGAAAATGAGCATAAATCTAGTTTATGGTTCAAAACCTATCAATAATTTCCCTTATATAATGAACCCTAATCTCCACACCAAGGTCAAGATGGCGATTGATGATATGCTAGTCATAGGTTTCATCTACCCTATGAAATAATCTAAATGGGTGATCCCTATGGTTATTAGAATTAAAAGGTATGGGCACATTCATATTTATGGGTATTATAGACTATTTAATGCTACCTAAATCAATGACCCATTCTCAACTCTATTCATTAATGAATTCTTGGATGAAATCATAGGCTATAAAATATACACTTTCATTTATGGGTTATCAAAATACCATCAAGTCCAGATTGAGGAAGATGATAACCTAAAATAACCTTTTCAATATAATGGGGTCATTTTTCCTATAATTTGATGCCTTTTGGACTTAATAATGTCTCAGTTATTTTCTTTAGACTAGTGATCACCACATTTAAAGACTTCATTTACAAGTTCTTCCAAGTGTACCTATATGATTAGACTATGTATGGGCTAGTGAAAGATGATTATGAAAAGTTTTAACTTATGTTAAAGAGGTATATGTAGTTTTATATATCCTTAAACATCAATAAATTCATCTTCATGACACCTTTTGGCACCCTACTTGGTTGCATAATTTGTAAATATGGTCTACTCATTGATCTCATGAAGATCATAATTACCTTACAGCTCTAGACCCCTTCTATGTAGAAAGACATTTGCACCTTTATTGGATATTAGGAATACTATAGAAATTTCATAAAGAGGTATGTAAGGATTTTAGTTCCACTAGAGAAGCTCTTATACAATGATGGTCCATTCTATTAAGATGCAACACAAGAATATGCCTTTGAAACTCCAAATCTCAAATTGGCTAGTGTGTTGATTCTATAATTCCCTGACTAGATGAATCTATTCCACATCTATGTTGATGCATTTGGATTTTTAATTGGTGTTATTCTATCACAACCTAATGAAGGCAAAATGGATCATCCCATATCCTTTACAAGAAGGAAACTAACCTAAGGAAAGCAAAACTTGACAACAACTGAGTGTGAAGCACTTACCATGGTCTACACCCTCCAAAAATTCAAGCAAAAATTATTGGTGACCCCATTCATATTCTTTACTAATCACAAGGTGATTAAGTACCTCATGAGCAAGCCAATTATGCATGGGTGCAATTATATATGGATAATTATATTTCAAGAATTCTACTTTTTATTTGACATGAAACTTAGAAAATAGAACTATAGCCCAGACCATTTGTCCCAAACCATGTGGTAGTAGATATTCAAGATGACATGTTGGATGCAAAAATCTATAGGGTGTAGCACATCCCCAAGGATTTAATAGAGATACACATTTTTATAACATCTATGTTTGTGCCCTAGACTATGGTAACTAAAGAAAATAAATATCTCATAGTTCATGCATCCCCCTTTTAGATCATTAGTGGGGAACTAAAAAAATTGAGCTGAGGTGAAGTCTTACATTGATGTGTTTTATAACAAAAAATAAACTTCATCTTACAAGAAGTAAATGAATGGATAAGAAGAGGCCATTGTATTTGAGATACTACATGTAAGGTGTTGTAATCAAGCTTGTGGTAGCTAAGTCTATTCTAAGATGCAAAATATTACACCAAGTCATGTGACATCTTTTAGCACACAAAAAACCCCACCTATTAGGATGTGATGTTTGACATACCCATTATTTTCCAGGCCCCATTTTAAAAATGGGCCATTGATTTTTCTAGGCTGATCACTCCTATAACAAGGCACACAAGCACAAGACATATTATAATAGTAATTAATTATGGCACTAAGTGGGCTAAAGCAGTGCCAACCAAAGATTGTATAGTTACCATAATCATAAGGTTTATATGGGAGAACATCATAATTCATTATGGGTGCCCACTCAGTTTAACTAGTTATAGAGGCACACACTTTATTAATGAAACTATATAGATCTTGTTAATTGAATAGATGGTGTTTCACCATAATATAACCTCTTATCATCCCAAAGCAAATGTCACTATTGAGGCATTCAATAAGATATTAGGAGTGTGCCTCATAAAGATATGTGTTTTTGGTCATAAAGATTGGGATGATTGGGTATTAGTAGTATTGTGGGCCTATTACACTACCTACAAGTGCCTAAATAAGGCTATACCATTTTAACTAGTGTTTGGCATAGAGGTAATTTTACTGATGGAGTTCATGGTAACCTCATAGTACATTACACATATTGGTCATTTAGATGACTAAGAATCATTGAGTGCATGGTTCGAAGACTTGGAGTGCTTAGATGAGGTTCACACCCATGAAAGATGGATCTAGTAGATAGAGAAGGCATGCTAGAAGTTGTGGCATGACATGCATATAAAGTGAAAGGTACTTACTGAAAGATCATTAATCTTACTCTATGACTCCAATTACCTTAAGCACCCAATAAAGTTACAAATTAGGTGGATGGGACCTTATTTTATCAAAAACATATTGGAGATAGGCATATGCAAGTTACATTATCCAGTGAAATGTTCACTTATAATTTTAGTAATAACCAAATGAAGCCTTGAAGACAATAATATGGCATTGGTACCATTAGACACTGAGTTCCTAGTCACATGTTAGTTGTATTATGTTGACTAAAATAAATTTTAGTGTAAGCCAAATATTTCCTTATGAGTGGTGGTTTTTTTGGTGATCATAAAATAAGTGAGGCACATTCATGCTTACAATAAAACTATTCTAGCACTTCCATGAATAACTCTAATTAGGTGAATCAAGCACAAATGCTTTGTAATTAGCTAAGGCCAGATACTTAAGTTTTTGGGCACATAGATTTTGCCAAACTTTCAAAAATATGAGTACTATATGACAAAAGGATGTGCATATGATGACCATGCACAAGACATAGAAATAAGGTGCTCAAAATGATCATGTACAAGAGAAGAATAGAGGAGAGTAAAGTGCTAGAGGACTAGTATAGGAATTTGTATGGGGTAGGATAGGCTAAGTCAAGATATGAGAATATAATACATAAACCAAGGAATATAAGTTCATTTGAAAGGAAGAATGATAGGAAAGAGGAGATGGAATTGATGAGGTTAAATCACATTCATATGAATCACTATGCTTAGGTTACCATAATAAGGGTGATGCTTGCACCAAGGTGAATGAAACATAGGAGGATGATCATCTAGATATGCTGGCATCCACCTAATGGTAGGTAGGAAGTGAATTTTTGAAAACACATGTCACTTCACCAAAAATACCATTTAGATAAATTAATGTGGTGATGACAGAGGAACAAAGGTTAGAATTAAATGTGAATATGATGGTGTACTGTTTCAGATTTTAAAGGTTCTAGTAGATTTCAAGAAATCCATACACCACCATCTTATTACTTACATATAATTAATATGGTAGATAAAAAATAAAGTATAAATAAGTGAATGGCTGATTTTATTAGGTTACAAAATTTTGCAAATTTGATTTCAAAACCAAAGTTAAACCAAAGCCAAAGTGAGAAAACATTACCATAGAGAGACTTGAGCATCCATAACTACCAAACAAGAATGAGTAAATATGAAGTGAAATTGAATCTCATTTGAGATTGGTATAAAAGTGTGTGGAGAAGGAATTAATAGAAAACTGGATATTAAAAATATTGGAGTGATGTTGAGGCCACCATTAATGGTGAATGAAGGTCAAGATTCTAAGTCATAGTCAGAAATCTAGTGACTATGAGGAAGCACCTAGAAACATTAAAATCTTCAACAAGATCAATAAAGCATACTTCAACACTATCCAATGCTAAATGTGGAAGAAAAAAAGATTTATGGTCCACCATAAGTGTAGAAGGATGCCAAGAGGATACAAATAGTGAGAGATATAGCCACTACAAAGAAGAAGTAATAACTAATCAAGGGGGTTAACAATACTAAGGTTGACCCTATGTCACTCACTAAATTATCATACAAATAAATGTAGTTTTCCCTAGAGGTCATGATAGGGGAGAATTAGATATCTTTTATGCACACCTATAGGTTTAAATAATACAACCACCACATGCCAAGTAATGTGAAAGATCTCACAAAATATTGGGTGGTTGACACAGAATCAAAGATATAGGTAGGTGTGGCATTGTTTGACTTCTCCATTTGAGATAGGTTTGTGATCACCATTTTAACCTAACTTTATGAGCTCCCATTTTTTGGAAACCTAAAAAAATTCATGTAGATCCTCCTCTCATGCATCTATGGAGACTATTTCTACTTTTCAAGGAGGCACATGTAGATATCAACATAACTAATCAATATAATCATTGGTATCTTAATCTTAGTTGTAGATAATTACCAAATGATGGTAGATAATGTTAAAGAGGAGAGGGTTATGAAACTCATTAGTTACTACAAAGGAATATTTGTGTTCCTAATAAAGTACATAAAGGACCCTAATATGAGGGCCACATCATACCTCGTAGGTTATAAAATTTACCCTGATGGAAGACGGATGGACATCAACAATTTCATCGCCCATCAAATGGTGTAAGGTGTCAAATTCAACATTTCTAAATTCATTGTTGAAGGGATGGTGAAGAACATGCTTGAGTGTCACATAGCATAAGAGACCTTTAGATGGGGATTAATGTTGATATTAATGGTCATGCAGTAGATTGGCATACTCAATGGTGATGAATACAATCTCTAAGTTTTCCTGGTGTACAAATAATCCTTAGCACTAAATTTTTAGGAATTCATCTTCAAAAACTCCTTCTCCTAAGAATACAAGGCATGAGTAATGGGGTGGTTCACTCAATACATTAAGGCATTCAGGATAGAAGGGTACATCCCATAGGATCTCCCCTAGCACATGTTTGGCATGGAAAGTTTTACCATCATCATGTGTAATGTGTTTATTAATCATAGATGTTAACCTATCTAGCTGGCTAAAACTCCCTTATGCATTTTTTAGAAAATAATTTAGGGAGGCACTAAGGAGGATTCCTAGTGTATAGCAGTTGGACATCCAACTAAAATTTGTAGACCTATAAAGGAGTTGGTTGAGGCACCAATATGTTCACCCAAGTACATAAAATATGAGGAGGATGAATCCAATATAATATATGGCCATCCCCTCTAAATATAAATCATCACATGGCACATCTTCAACTTATTTTATGAGATGAAGCTATGAAAGAAGGGCACAAACCATAAGAAAGATGATAACCTCCCCCTCTAGAGAGGTGATGATGGAAATCCAATGCCAACAAATCAAAAGAGGTATCCCCCAAAAAAGTGGGGAGAAATAGTTAAATAATTTCAAGAACACATCAGGTTAAGGGTCACCTCTAGTGAAGAAGCCACTCCTTCAATTCTAAAGAAGAATTACATGACACATCAGGTTAAGGTTTAACTCCAGTGAAAAATCAACTCCTTTAGTTTAAAATAAGAAGCACATGACCTTCATGCTATAAACTACTTATTCTAGTAAGAATCCAAAAAAGAAGAAGTCCAAGGGACCCATTGTGATGCTAACATTAACCCTGGCATAAATGGATGTAGAAGAAGACCATGCATAACGAATGGAGTAAGAGATGGAGGAATAAGTAGAAGAGGATGGAACCAATGTCTACATTTTACAAGAAGAAGCGGGAGTGGATCCCATCACTAATAAAATTTAGAAGGCCCTATAAGGTGACACTACTACCATGCTTGAATATATAAGGAAGCATTCTAGTTCCTCATAAAAAAAGCCTTTCATATAGCCTCTACAAACTAAGTAAGAAAAGAGAAGGTAATGGAAGAAAATGATCCATATTGATGAAGAGACTCAAATGGAACTAATTCTATATAAAAAGAGGAAGGTCATGAAGGAAGTTACCATGACTTCATATGACATTGAGAGAGTAATGGTTGAGGAAGAGAATGTTGAGGAAAAAAAGGCTAAGAAAATGAAGGTGACTAGAGAAGTAAAGGCAAAGAAAGAGAAGAAAACAAAAGAGGTTCCCATAAGCACAAAACCAATTGAGGAATCAATAGAGAAGGCACATAGCACCCTCACTAGTGAGGCAAATAAAGTTTCACAATAGGTGCAACCATGTAGGGAATGGGTTCTTGAAGAAAAGGAAGGTGATGTTGGTGCCTTGGAAAAGCAATAGACAAAGAGCATCTAGGAACCCTAGTAGAAATAGGAGGAAGGTGAAGCTAGTACCAAGGGAACACACCTAGAGGTAAGAATTTATAAACCCTATGAATAATAAGTGGATAAAGGGGATAAGTCTAAAGAATAGCCCCTATAGGAATATGAAGAAGACACCTCTAAGGAAAGCATTGAATAAAGTGGTAGTGTCGATGAAGAAGAAGAAGAACAAATGAAGCTGGCCATTATAAAAGATAAAGACATGTATTTGAACCTCAAAGAAAAGGTTAAGAAGGGATGGACCAATGAATATTTTTATATATTTTAATACATGTCCCCCAAATCACCCATAGACAAGACACATAAAATAGCTTTTATTTATGTTTGACAACTACATAGATGAACCTCACTTTAATGTTCCATAAAAGGCCATATTGGGAACAAATAAACTTGAAGAAAGGCATGACTCCCTTATCATAAATTCCTATGCCATGAACCTTCTTAGGTCAGTGAATGAACTCATCTAGATGGTTACTGAAGTCACAATTAATAACATCATCAATGATGTTAGGGAAAATAAAAGGAAGAAATTTTCCAAGGATGTTGAAGAAGTATAGGCTATAAAGTTCAAGCTAAAGCAACTATGTGAGTGAATAGAGACTATTGAACCATCCCTTTTGGTCAGCATTGATACATTAAACCTCTCAAAAATTGACAAAGTGTGCATTCTAGTGGATCAGATGCTCCTAAGGATTAAAGCAAATCCAACATATGAAGAAAAAGAAGAAGACCCATGCACTATATTGTAGAAAGAGCTAGTTACTAAAATCAAAGAGGTAGAGGACCTCTTCATAAATATATAAGAATAAATAGATTAAATTGATGCCATCTTCATGAAATTTTCCAACCAAGATTCATTCATAGATGTGCACCTCAAGCAGGCAAAGGAGGAGAAGGAAGAATTGATGGTACATGTATAGTCTATGTGTAGGGTAGAGCATGTACATATAATTTATAGGGTTAATGTGTTAAGCATGAAAATAAAGGACTAAGATCAGAATTTAGAAGCACTATTATGTGCCTTGTAAATGAATCCATATGAATGTTTGGAGAAGAAAACTGGATAAGAGAGCTACGTAGGATAGTCTTTGAATATTTATGCATTATATATGAAGTTGTCTGCTAATGTATTTTATTATATCCTATTAGGTAATGAAATGATATAGGGTGAATAGTCTCCTCATTTTAGTGTCAACATATGAAGAAGAATATGAATAGTCAAGAATTTTAGTGACTATAAATATGTATGCTTGTATGAAGAAGTTGATGACCTTCTACTAAGTTCAATATAGACTTTTTGGTTCATGGTTACCTATCGAATTTCTTATGTTAATCCTTTTTTGTCTTATCATGTTTAATGCTTTGGTCTTATTTTTCTTAATATAACTTAAATTCTCTATATACTTAAAAAATCTTGGTTAATCTTAGTTTTTCCCTACTACATGATCATTTACTACTATCATGCTTCTAGTTAACATGAATTCATTGCATTATCCTACACAGACTAATAAAACACAGTTATCCTCATCTTTAGCATGTTTTATTGAATTAGGAACCTCTATAAAAAAAGGGTGATATGATCAAGGAAACACTAGTTTCAAAGAAAACTATGCTAATATGGTTACCAAGACAACAAGATATTGAAACCTGGTTAGACCAAAAAATATGGCACTTTATAGAAGAAGAATCCAAAAGGATGGGTTTCACCATGACTGAAATCATTTAGGAACATATATACATAAAAATATATGATATTTTATAGTGTAAACTAACTAAATTATTTTATAATTGGTTAACAAGACTAGACTACTACTACTACTACTTTTATCCCATAGAAAAGTATACCATTAATTAGACTGAATGAAAGATAGACTAATTAGTGAAACTAGAAACTGATTAGACAAGAGAGATAGACTACTGGGTTAGAACCATTATAGATGAATAAAATACTAATTTCAAAATATAAGGATATATAGAATTTCAAGCTATGCAAGACCACTTCATCTAAGGAATCATAGGAAATTTTTAACAATAACTATCTTTTCTATTGAATATTTTGGTGATTGAAAAGGTCATAGTGCCTATTCCAGCTAGTATGGAGTATTCACTTCAAGCATATGGGGATGTGTCTACATGATGGTAAGTGATGGATATATGAGTGACTAGTTCTTGAGATTGAATCCAAAATGGAGACATAAAGAAAGAAGAGTCAGAAGAAAATTTTGGATTCAAAAAGGGAACTATGACAACATAATAGATCAAACAAATAGATGAATACCCAAGTGGCTATGAATAAAATTAAGAATAGTAGTAGATTAGATTATGATAAAGTGTGTAGAAGTGATGAGAAAGATGATGAGTAAAGGTTGAATAAAGAGGATGATGTTGGATGATGGAAAAAAGAATGAAAATATAAAGCACAAGTAAAAGAATAAACATGTGAAGAGGAATATGATATTATTTTAGGATTAGAATATATAAAAGATAGAAGTAGTGTACAACTATAGGAAAGGGTATTGATAGAAGAATAAAAATTCAAAAGATAAATAAAACTTAGTCATAGGTTAACCATAGGCTAAAGCATAGTAGATAAATAACTCAAGGGAAAGGATTATTCACTAGAAGTGTATGCATCCCTATAGCCCAATCTTATATATCTTAGTATAAGTTTCCATCTAGTTGAGTAGGAGAAGAGTTGGGAAAAATCATTTTTAGAGTATGTGAACCATTGGGGCATAGATATTCAAAAATATGAATTAGGAAGGCTTTAACGTTTATAGGATTAGTTGAATTTGAACAATAGAAACAAGGAATCATATACAAGTAAAGTACACATAAAAATTCCTCTAGTGTATACAGTAGTATGCAGGCAAGAACAATTAAGATGTAGTCACCTCAAATAGTAGCTACAGAGAAGACTCTACCTATACCAGTCACTATGATGAATCAATTAGGAGGATTCTTAAATTTGACCATCTATGATGGGTCTATGGACCCTAAACAATACCTTCTAACTTATAAAGTGAAATGTCAAGTTAAGGGTGTCACTAATGAAAATTTACAAAAGTGTGAATCAGTAGAGGCTCTAGCTAGGAGAGTATTGGAGTTAATATACATAAGAGATATAAAATAGTTAAGATTTAAATATGTGTAAGATTGGCTCATCATAGAATTTAATATTAAGAAATGTGTTAGCCAGATAATGTAAGACCTCAAAGAGATAAGGCAAAAGTTTTGAGAGTTAGTCTGTGAATATGATCACATATTTTCTAACATAATGAAGAAAGTAAAATTTGCTTTGTTAGATAAAGATAAGGTAGAATGATTTTTTGAAGGACTAAAAGGTAGGATTTAGTTTTCCACTATAGAATTATAGTATGAGATAAAAGAAAATGTTAGAGATATTGAACTACATGAAGAATAGATTTAAGATTATGGAGAAGCTCCTACTACTAAATCTAAATTTGAAAACACATTGTAGTCTTTCATGAAAAAAATGGAACAATATAATGAAATAGAAAAAACCAAATTAATCATGTGGTGTACAAAATGGGTAAAATAAGGAAACCATTGAAATGATTATCCTAAAGTAAATATGGAATTTTATGAACTTTGTTGAGTAGTAGGGCATGTCATGACATAATGTCATCTATTATAGTAATGTATCAAAAATCCTCAAAATCTATATTATAATTTCTAAAAATAAACTAATAATGATAAGAAGAATTGTAGAAATTTATAGTATATTAAAGAGGGTATCTCCAAAAATTTGTTTTCCGTTACAGCATAACAAATCTCCTCGATGAAACAATCCTAGGCTTGGAGGTTGATAAGAATTGTGCAACCCAAATAGGCCCACAGTGGGTTTTGAGTTCACCATAATACTACCCTCATGGCCTAGATATATGGACCCCTTATTTATTAGGATAGACACCCCCATCCCCTTAATACTATTCTTCAACACCTTTGACTTCACCC
Source organism: Torreya grandis (assembly GCA_037957365.1). Taxonomy (NCBI): domain Eukaryota; kingdom Viridiplantae; phylum Streptophyta; class Pinopsida; order Cupressales; family Taxaceae; genus Torreya; species Torreya grandis. The sequence continues at coordinate 672,056 of JARHVA010006231.1, read as the reverse complement.
ATAACATATCCACAACAATCGACTTGGATTATGTTAGCTATGCAACAATAATTCAGTATGAGAGATAATAATCAATAGTACCAGCATTAAAATTATGTATAGTAACAAGGAGGATACCGAGGGGGATATCAATCTAATAGAGGAGGATTTTGAGGAGGTTATAGAGGAGAATAGCAAGGTGGTAGAGGAATTAACTATCAGTGGCCTCCTTTATAATACTATCTATGCATAAATTACAATCATGTACAAAGATATTACCTAATGAATCCATAGAGATAATCATATTTTTCATACTGTAAATTCTCTAATCTATACTTCTCTCTATGTAGAGAGTAAAATAATGTCCAAATAAATTTCCTAATGAATTTATAGATAAAATCATATTATTCATATTGTAGATACAGGAAGTTACATTGTGTTACATGTATAGCATTTGGATTCTCCTCAGTATTGATGTCCATATAGCTAGTTTATTGTAGAACATGTAGAGAGTCTAGTTTAATAGGAATTATGTATGGTTTATGTAATTTATTGAGGGGAATTACCACAACCTTATCACCTTTATGGGCCTCAAGTTTCGTGTGTATTGTATTAACAGTCATCTAACTATCATACACCCTTTTTTTCCTATCAGTGTAGGGTAGTGCATTATTGTAATCTTCATGTCTATAACCTCAAAGTCTCATTGTAGAGACAAGTCTATTAATTTTATATCAACATCTATAATATACCAATAGGCTCAACTTTTTCATATTCACCCAAGCTCAGATCTACTAGGTTGTAGCTAAGAGATGGTCATCTAATTGCTTCCTATGTGAATCTGGGAATCATATTTACTGTGATGCTAAAATCAAAGACAACATCTGGGATTTTGTATCCTTTAAACCTAAATATCAATCTAGACATCAACATCCCATGGATTCTTTGTCTTGACATACTCGACCAATTTTTATATCTTTTTTTGGCCACACTACACACATTCTAAAATATTATGTAATAGGTTCATGATGTTCTATTATATGTCTTCATTGCATAGAGTATTCAAAATTTTTAGTATATTTGTTAGCATAGTGAAAAATAAATCTTGTCATATGATGTGTACAATTTTACCATAATTTACACATCAATTTTTGCATCATCACCATTAGTAGTTTCCTATTGTTGAATTTTTTTCAATAACTATGAATGTTTATTTATAAGACTCTTTTCTATAGCTGGATCCAGGTATTTATCTTATCTAACCTTTTTAATGCCCTGATCCTGAGGCATCTCAAGTTGAGGTAGTCCTTTTTATGGTTGTTATCTCCATGTCACAACATTTAAAAAGGCATTTTATTTAGTTTCTAGACTTACCATGTTTACATTTCGAATAGCTTTGTCTTTCGTCTACTTCTCTAAAATAGGGTAATCTTTTGTATCATGCTAATCGTAGACTCTATAGTATGAATAATATGATTGCCTCTGCTAGTTTTAGAACCTTCTTTATTATGATGTTAGTAACATGCTTCTTTAAAGTTTGATGATATATATTGTGTTTTCCTTCATCCACTAATCATTGGGTCTTCCTTTACTCTTCTTTCTCTAGGATTTGGATGTTTTGTATCTTATCTTCTTCAATTAGCATTATGTCGATGTCCTTCAGTGGTTCTATAGGCCACTCAGGTCAAAATAAATCATTCAAATCTAAATTATCATAGAAGTCAGAGTCTTCCTTATCTTCTACCTCATCTTAGATTTGGTGACAAGGCTACATCAAATCTTATTCTTTAGTCTTAGCAGCTTTATACCTTTGAAGTGTTGAATTAAGATAAGAGGATACATTTTTATATGCATTTGATTCTTTTATTGTGATCACATCTTCCATGCACCCATGTCATAAAAAGTACCTGGTTTTTTGTAGTACATTATGAACTAAACAAATTTCAGCCTCAAAGACAAAATTTTGTATGATGTCACTTTGCACTTGTGCTTAATGCTTGGTTTCTCTCCTATGCTCCTGGTGCATATACCATGTTGTGGGTAGTGAAGCCAGTGTATAGTGTAAAATGTGAACCCAATACTTGGGTGAAACACTTTATTCATTCCAAACATTAACACATTTATGTACATGAATCTTAGGGCACTCCCCTTTAAAAATGCCCAGTTAGTATCGATGAATTGTGGTAGTGGAAATTTGTTGATCATGAGTTCAAAAGAATCATCCCACTCATGTTGAATGTCTTGATGAGTTGCCCACCAAGTTACAATAACTCCTTTAAAATAATAGTTTAGTGCATTAACCCACTAATTGATAGTCAGAATATAGACTTATACATGAAAAACAAAATCAATGATGTCTTCTATTACATAGTACATGGGTAATTGATGTTCATGAATAAAGACCATCCTCATAAGTCAAAGTTCATGGTTTCCATAGGCCTAGTTAAGGAGATGAGTACCTGAATCACCACTAATAGATGAATCTACTTCTAAGATCACTATTAATTCCCTTGTTAGTTATATGTAATCCTTCACATGATCATAAGATTGATATAGGAAACCAACTTCTAAGTGAGTGGGATATTTTGTATACATAAAGGCACAGTCATTTACAACTGGCTAAATCACTATGGGTTTTGGTCTTCATTATTCTGATGTGTTTAATTTCTTGGTGATTAATGACTATAATTTTGGAAACCCTACAATTTTTGAGGGATTTATAAGACATATTCCTAGCTAAATTATTAGAGGTTTGAGGATTCAACCCATATTTTGGTGATATACACATTGAATTGATAGAGTGCACACATATAATCAAAAATTGACCATGTAAACTCAATCCCAATATGAAGCTAAAAGTAAAGGTATATTTGTATAGAATGTAAGATGTAGGGATAATTTATCTAGTATAAAAATACAACTACGTAAGCCTAATGGTAGTATAATGAAATAAAATAGGATGAATCTAGGTATGTGGAGACTACCACATTCTCAATGATGCCTGTGTAAATGATCCATTCCCCATACCATTTATAGATAAAGTTTAGGATTTTGTCATAGGACATGAAGTATATTATTTTATAGATGGGTTTAATAGATACCATTAGATTTTGATCATAGAAGAGGATCGAAGTAGAATAACTTTTGAAATAGAGTTGGGCTCTATTACATATAAAGTCATGCCATTTATCTTGAAGAATGTACCTATGGTGTTCTCTTGCATAGTAGTTACAATATTTAAATATTTCATCCATTATTTCTTAGAGGTTTACTTAGAAGATTAGGTAGTCTTCTCCCTATTTAAAGAGCATTTGTCCAAGATGCATTTGAGGTTAGAATGATGTTGATCTTTGTGTATTCATTTAAATTTAAAAAAATGCTTATTCTTTACACCTTTTGGTGTTTTACTTGGACATGTTATTTTGAGTGATGGCATTATGGTGGATTAGGCTAAAATCATAGTAATCTTGAGTATACACCACTTTTAGTTCTACTAAAGTGTGATCTTTTCTTGGATATACAAGATATTACTAAAAATTTATCAAAGGATACATATATATATATATATATATATATATATATATATATATATATCATCTCCACTAGAAGCCTTAATGTGAAACAATGATAAATTTATATGGATATCTGAATGCCAAGTTGCTTTCATTGAGCTCAAACAACATCTAGTCACTACACCCATACTTGTTCTCCTAGATTGGAGTAAACTATTGCATGTACATGTAGATTCTTTGGGCATCACAATTGATGTTGTACTTGTACATCCTAAAGATGTTATGCTTTATTATCCTATCCACTTTGATAGCTAAAAATTGTCAAATGTAAAGAAAATTTATATAAATATAGAATGAGAAGCATTGGCCATTGTGTTTGCACTTCAAAAATTTTGTCACTATATCTTGGCAACATCATTTAAAGTTTTCACAAACCATCAAGATCTATGATACATTGTCAACAAACAAATGTTAGGAGTATGAATATCTCATTATTTGATGTTGTTTCAATAATTTAAATTCTATATAAATTTAAAATCAGGTAGAGAGAATGTGAGACCTAACCACCTCAATCATATTCTAAATGTTGAAAAGCTAGAAGAACTATAAAAAGACTCACCTAATGTGCAACTCTTTTTTGTATATGTGATTCCTAAAAAAATTGAATCTATTGCAAACTTCCTTGAGTAAGGAATATTCCTTGTACACATTGAGGAGATGAATATAAAGCAATTCATGACTAGATCACTTCTATATACTATCATTAATGGACTGCTATATGACTTGGAAAAGCATGAAGTCCTATGAAGGGTTGTCCTTGAACATGATTAAATCTTAGAGGAATCTCATCAAGGAGTCATAGGAGAGGCTATAGCTAGAAATATTATATAGAGTAGACTATAGTGGGTTAATTTGTTCTAGGATGTACATAGAGTTACACAACATTGTGATGTCTGACTTTAAAATGATGAGATTCCATTAAAACCCCTTTTAGTAGAATAACCATTCAAATAATGTGGTATTGATTTTCTATTACCAATTAACCCCCTAAACAAGCACAATAAGGATAGATATATAATTATTGTGATAGACTATTTCACTAAATGGGTTGAATTTCTTTCCACACCTAGCTATGGTATAAGGACACAATAAAGTTTTTATATGAAACTATCATTACTAGGTTTGGATGTCTAATCAAACTATTTAGTGATATAGGAATGAAATTCCTAAAAAATACCATCAAGGTATTGACTAGATAATTTGGGATCGATCATCATAAAATCACTACCTATCATCTATAGGTGAATGGCCAAGCTAGAGCTTCAAAAAAGGTAATGGGTAAAATGCTCACAAAAATCTACAATGTCAAGAAAGATGATTGGGAAGATTACATTCCTCAAATCTTATCGGTATATCACACAAATTATAAAAGGGATACAAGATTTACACCATTTTTATTGGTGTATGGTCTGGAAGCAATGATGACAATAGAGTATCTATTACCCAGCTATTGCATCGCTATGTTTATGCACTTAGGAGAGTATTAATATCTTACTAATCAACTCTTATAACTAAATAAAATTGATGAGTTCAAATTAAAGGTAATATGGACACAAGAAGTATATAAGTAAATTCAGAAAGAGTGGTATGATAAGAACCTATGCCACAAAGAATTACATAAATAACATCTAGTTTTATTATATGATACATAGTTTAGAGAATTCCTAGCCAAACTAAAAATAAGATGGAAAGAGCCTTAAAATATGCATGGCTTAATATAGTAAGGAATGGTAGTTTTAAATGATATGTAGGTATCCATATTTTTAGGGAGAGTAAATGGTTGTAAGATTGAGCCCTACCACCAATAGTCTATTCATCTCATTCCACAAGTTGAGTGGGTGCTAAGTAGTGCCATATAGATTAGGATTTTTTTGATTTTCAAGTTCTTTGTGTGGTTAATTTTTCTTTTGTTCATTTTTAAATGACCTTAGTAATGACATCATAGACTAGAAATTGAGTGTGCCAGATGTGCACAGGAAGATCCATGTGTACAATTAGAAAAGTAAAAGAGGAGAGACAAAAAAATATTAAGTCCATGAAAGAAGCCAAAATTTCACATAAAAAATTTATCCAGTAGATAAATATCATCTATTATAAATAAATTCAAGATTCAAGGGTCGATCAATGTGATTTTCAATAAATCAACAACTAGTCAACACTAGCATCTCCTAACACTCATACAATCACCTAAGGGAATAATGACATAACTCCACACATGTACCAATGACTAAATAATTTAATAGCTAGATAATAAATTTATTTACCACATCCACCATTGTATTAAAGACAAGTAAACATCTAGGCATGGCCTCAATGTTGAAGCTTAGTTCAAACTCCAGTTTCCCATTTCATCCTTAGCATATTTTTGAGAGCTATAAATATCAAGAGCTAAACCATATCCTTTTCATAGATCACTCAAATGCATTCAAATTTATTTTCACATAGTTATGGATACCATGCTATTAATCCAACCCCTCCCTAAAGCATAAAATAAATCCATAAGTGTTGGCATGGTGCTTGAAAAGATAAAATATAGTGATCAAGAGCCATTTCAATAACTTCATGAAGTTAATTATATCTTCCATCTAGACCCTATTGATGTTTCATAACCTCTTGCCCTCATATTTCCCCATAGATTCCATAACATATATGTTAATCACCTTATTTGAATGCCAACCTTTGGTGACATGGGAGAAATCATTCAAATATTTTTGAGATGATAGAATGAAATAGCTATGCATTTGGGTTTGAATGAGATGATAATAACTAATACATAATTCATGGATCAAAAATTGGGCATGCCTATGTGTAGAGACTCACTACTACCAGATGAGACAAAGATGCCACCTATTTTAAAAGAAGTATGGGATATATATATATATATATATATATATATATATATATATATATATATATATATATATATATATATATATATATATATATATATATATATATATATATATATATATATATATATATATATATCTGTGTGTGTGTGTGTGTGTGTGTGTAATAAATTTGAGGATTTCTAGTTGGTGAGATCCTAGATGAACCTATGTCCATCCTTGTCTAATGCAACACTAGGCAATTTTGGTAGATGGCCAAGTCTACCAAATAGATACCTATGGGATTTGTAGACATCACCCATAAGATGATACACTAAGGTGAATAATTTAATTGGTTATAATACTTTATACAATAATTTCTCACCAATATTGATAAGTTACACAACACTCCAAGATAGACCTTCTAGTACTAGTTCCTAACCCTCCTTTATTTCACACAATGGAAATCACCTAATGGGGAAGTTCACATAGATATAAATTATTGATCAATGCATCAGTTCCACAACATCATATAGACATAATAATGGGGATCCTTTACACATGAGGTAAATTTTAAATCATGATAAGAGGAGTGTTTTGACCTCATCTCCACTCACCCTAGAGTTTCACTAGACATCCTCTAGTATTTGGGACAACATACTAATGCCACACTGCTGCCTAAGGGAGTTTTCATAAAAGTCCATGATTTATCATGCTTACCTTTCAAACCATTTCCATTTTTCATTATGATGGATATGGTGTAGGTTGAGGTGTCCAAGAAAAAATATCATGTAACAAGGAAAGTAACCACCTTACAATTAATACCACTAAGCATAGACATTCATGTGGTGCAATCATTAGAACCAACATCTAGTTCATATTAGTAGAAGGGGAATCCAAAAATAGACCCTCATTCAGTATCACCTCATCTAAATTACACAACATGTATCATGACAACATGGGAGGATGACCTGAAGGTACCTTAGATATATGGTTCCTATGATCTCATGGAGATGGGAACTAATGCATAGTAGGTCTACCAAGTCATGTTGGTAGACATGGTTGGAGACTTATATGACAAGGAGGAAGAAAAATAATTATTTTTATAGAAAGTGGTGTGCATAGTGTAAATCCACAAGCAGGTTCCACCAAAACTATTACTGGAACTCCTTTCTTATCCACCTTCCATCAGTGTGGATACAGTCAAAGTGGAGGTAGAAAAATTGTGATGTAGAATGGAATTTTTCCCACTAGTAGCTATTGTAACATTTGAACCTGATGTCATATTTGTACCACTACCAAAGAGTCTACAAGAATAACATGTTGGTATGTCATGAATAAAATGGGAGACTAGAGTCTCACCTACACTCAAAGAACACACATTTGTTTGGTTAGCTACTGAGTAAGAAGCACAACCTAGCACAAAATCTTTTGTACCACCACCATGCTGTAGATTAGTCACCATAGGTAGAAAGAAGACGTAAATTCTTAGTTTGTAAGTGTGTCTTGAAGACTCCCCACCTAAACCATAGATACATGAGTTTGAAGACATCACACTAGAGTAGAGCATAGTTGAAGAATAATAGACCACAAGAGAAGAAGTCACTCGTGCTAATAAATGAAGATATAAGAAAGAAGAAAAGAAGAGATAGAAAGAATAAACACAACACCATCAAGAAACATAGAAAGATAAAGAAGTGAAGGCCTCAAAAAAGGCCAATGATGTAGTGTTAGACTTATATAAGGCCTAGGAGATGGCCCTGAAATCCCAAAAAGTAGTCACCACATAATAGAAAGTGTAAGAAGAGAAAGAAAAGAAGGAAAAAGAGAAAGAACAAAAATGGAAGAAATATGTAGTAGCTCAAGTGAAATAATAGGAAAAGGAAGTTTATAAGAATAATTAGCACGATGATGAAGCTCTACAATAAAAAAAGTGTAGGCACAAACATAAACTCAGGCGTAGGCCCAAGATGTGTAACAACATTAACTAAAGAAGAAAATAAGAAGAGGAATAGAGGAATAAGTAAGAACAAGAAAGGAACTATAAGGAAGAAGAAGAGGAAAAAAATAAGAAAGAGAGAGAGGAAGTTGAAGGTAAAAATAAAAATGAAGAGGAAGATAAGACCAAGAGAAAGGAAGAGGACCAGAGAAGGCAAGAACCATAGAGGAAGAAGAAATAAGAAGAAGAGGAGAAGAAAAGTAAGATGAAAGAAGAAGCCAGGAAGAAGTAATAAGAGGAAGAGGCTAAATAAAAGATGGTTGAAGATGCTATTTATTAATCTAAGCTACAATTAGAAGTCATAATATAAAAATAAGCAACCACCATGATGTAGGCATAAACTTAGTTAACACAACTTCAACTAGAAGGTATATGACTATGGGATGTTCTAGTAGTCACTTCTTGGTGCTCCACATTTTCCCTTCCTCTAGCCATCATGACATGATAGGATCTTATATCAATATCTATCACATTGGCCACTCTTTTGGTAATGAATGGGTAATATTTGGATGTCTCTCACCTACCATTGAATAAATAATTAGAGTGAGCTATAGTGTACCAGGAATCTATCATATCAAAAGAGTGGGACTAAGAAAAGGCTAAGAATGTAGAAATTTGGGTTTGATTACATAAAGTATTGAAGGAAATTTAAGATATTTGCCCAACCTTGGCTTCTTAAGTGATCAAATAAAAAATCATGTTAGATCACCACAAGTTAATGACAATAGTAGTGGAACTTACAAAAGACTGGTCCCTAATGCAACAACTTCATGCAATTATCAACTTGGGTTATAATGTGAAGAATGACACAATGAATTTGATTAATATATTAGAGGAGTATCAAATTATGTTAGATATTGTATCTCCTTAAGCATATAAACTCACATGTAATCTCTTAGACAGGAAGTAGCAACTTGACAATTCCTTGACCAACTCTAGTACAAACTTTAATGCAACTTATACAACATACAAAACCATGAACATCCTAACTATATCAATTGATGAAACTGATCATGCTCTCTAGCAATCATTAAATTATTGGTATAATGTTCATGACCAAATTATAAGCTAGAAAAAGGACCTAAAATTTAGTGTGTCTATAGGAGAATAGGTAGAAAGACACATAAAATTTGGAGCAATTGAGTGCAGAGATCCAATTGAAAATTAGAAATACAAGGAATGACCTAAGTATTGTGTAGAATGAGGCATTTAAATAAATAATTTCGAGTTATGTACCAATGTGCATATTTATTTTCATGGTCTAGGAAGTCATGCTTGATTGGGATGTATTCAAGAATGACTTAGATCCATTCTGTAGTGAGGTAATTCTAATGCTCAAAGTTCTTATGTATAGACCACCATCATAATTCTAGCAAGAGATCATGTAGTGCATATTTTCTCAGAAAGAGAACATAGATCCAAATGGATATGCTTCTTCTATAGAAACACTACCTCCTACCAGTTGAGTACTATATAATGTGCAAGTTTTTGTAAAAAATTGTGTTTAATTTTGAACAACTTTTTGCATTGGGGATGACTAGTGAGACAAGCAGGGATGGGATGGTTAAAAACCCATAAGCGGTATCTACTTGGTTACTCTATCCTATTGAAAACTTGAAAGGGTGGTAGGGTGGTACACTACTTAGTTGAAAACCCAAAAGGGTGACTAATTAGTGTGTAAAAGGTGAAAACAAAAAATGAAGCCTTAAGTGATTATTGTGACTCTTTCTAGTCTACCCACATTTTTAGCTTATGCATTCAGTGCATAGACAAATGAACTTATGAAGTTGTCTCAGGATGAGATAACACTTTAAGTGTGGGAGAGAGTTAGGAGAAGAAAACTAGATAAAAAAGTTACACAAGATATTCTTTGAATATTTATGCATTATTTATGAAGTTTTAACTAATGTATTTTATCCTATCCTTTCATCTTGTGAAAGGATATAAGTTGAAAAATCTCCTAATTTTGGCATAAACATATGAATAATAATATAAAGAGTTAAGAATTTTAGTGATTATAAATATGTATGCTTGTATGAAGAAGTTGATGACATTTTATTGAGATCAATATAGACTTTCTATCTCATGGTTACCTATCTAATTTCTTATGTTAATCCTTTTTTTTGTTATCATGTTTAATTATTTGGTCTTATTTGTCTTAACATAATTTAAATTCTCTGTATACTTAAATAACCCTTGGTTAATCTTAGTTTCTTCCTATCACATGATCATTCACTTATGCCATGCTTATGGTTAGCATGAATTAACTAGACTATCTTATGTAGACTAATAAAACTTATCTATCCTCATCTTTATCATGTTTTGTTGAATCAGTAACCTTTCCTTACAATGAATAATGAGTAATACTTGACAGAGGAGTAACAAAGGCTAATGAAAATACTATATCCTTTATAAAAGAGATGAAGAATATAGATGTGCTTACACTAATATCTACCTCCATGGAGATAGATATCATTTCTAAATAAATCAAGCTCACTATCAAGGGTTTTGAGCACTTCATTTTTTAACTTAAGGAGAGCTTAACTGAGTTTTGTGTTAAAGGCTTTGGTAGCCTAGCCTGAGGGTAGACTAGAAATTTTGTATGGGATAATGTTGGGCCCCTATTTTGACTAAGTATAGATCCATACCAACTCGATAAACATCTTAGCATGATGTAATCACTTGGATTGATTTATATTTTGGTATATTTTTCACTATCTAGAGGAATCGATGCACATATTACATGAGATAGTAGGTGGTTAACTAGAGCCCAAATTATTAGGGCATATTCAAGAGTGGCTACACATGGTGATATTAGTGTAAATGATTCAAGGTGATGTATCTTTCAAAATTATTAGCGAAGGATATATCTTAGGACTTCACATGCTCTCTCCACCTTGGCAAGGAGATTTTCCTATGTGCCATAAATCCAAGTTTGAACCAGTGAGTAGGGAGACATGATTAAATGAAATAAAGATTTGGAAAAATTAATCTAGACTATTAAGACTATCATTAGTGTTAAGTTTAACATGTATTATTTTGAAGCTCCAAACTATAGTCCCCAAGATCTCATGTGAGACTCTGGGCCATTTATTAGCTTTAGCTAAGTATTTGTTCTATTTCTATATAAATATGAACTTTTTTCAAGTTGAATTTTAATTAATGAGGATGGATGTTGATTCAAATTATTTTCAATTTGGTTTATGCATCCTTGTCATTGCTATTTAAATATGAAATGGTTATAATTCTATAATTTACATTTAATTATTTTAAGTGTGATGTTTTCAAACTCTAGTATAGGGAATTAATTGTATTCTTGTGAAAATTGATGATGTTAGCATGTCTTCTAGGAATAGTCTATGTATGGAATGGGTCCTACACCAAGAATTTTTATCCTTACTAAAATCACTAGCCTAACTATGATCACTTGATTTAAAGTATCCCCTTGACCCATCTATCACCTATATCATGTTAGACTTAAATTGATAATGGATTACACCCTTATGACTAGAGTAAGCCCCAAAATAGGATTTCATCTATAGAACAATCAATATTATCCTATAAAAGGTTATGCCAATGAATCTACCACAATCCTTCTCTGAATAACCAAGTCCTGTAATTGAAAATTTACACCATGGGATAACTAGCCCAACACATGACCCTATTATTTCTTTTCTACAGTTTGGGTGAGTGCATAAAGATTTCACCTTATGTGAATTTAATCTAGATTATTCAAGTGATAAATGTTGAGAGATATGGAAATATATCATGTTTGTGCCTAGTTTTAATGACTTTATAATTGACTTTGGATACTAGATAAGTACTTAACTCCTTAAATGATGAATTGACCCCCTTTTCTACAATAGGTATTAAACATCAAAAGTAAACATTCATATAATGTATATACTCATGTCAATGTATACAAAATCCTAATACATTTGAGGGAAGTATAAATTCATATATATCTACTCCTACAAATGAGAAACAAAGTTAGTATTACTTAACTTTGAAGGCAAACCCATGTAGCTTCAATATCTCACTTAGCCAAGGTACTTCACAAGAGGTTATTTTTGTATGTAAATATGACACAAATAAATTAGCTTTAGGATACACAAACTATCAATCCATCCAAAAGACTTCTCCATAAGACAAGATTCGTATCTCTAAATAAAGTATGAAACCCTAAGCTATGCCCCTTAATTGAGATGGTAGATAAGAAGATGTGAAACATATATCTTTCATTCTTCTCTTCTCTTATAAATGATGAAATGGATTTTTTTATATAGTTTGATCTAACTTGAGTCCTTTCTAAAAGTTTAGTAGATAGGGTCAGCCTAATTGAATCTATATCATTATTGACAAAAGCAAATTAGGTCTTGGTCTATGCTAGCCAAGGGCTAGCCTAAACCCTAAATGAGTTTTTTTTAATTATATTATAGGTTAAATGGGGTTGATAGTGTATCATAAACCATCATAAATTATTTTAGGCTAGGGAAGGGATAATTAAGGTGAAAAATTACTAGAGGAGGGTGAAAAATAGGAGGAAAAGCTTAGGAAATTATTTTTAGGAGATGGTTGTGTAGATAACAAGTGGTACTAATTGATAATAATAATTTGAAGCACCAATATTCTATCCACCTCTTTCTTGGTATACCCCTCAAGGCATGCACTAAGAGATATTGAGACTTGATAGGTTCCCACAAGAGAGAAAACATCAATAATTGATCAAGTTTGAAAATTTTATATCTATACACATGTAGGCAACTTAATAAATTTTATCTTGAGTTTCTCTTTAGTCCCATTTTATATAATGAAAACCTAATGATGAGAATAAATAAGCCTATGATAAGGTAGCTAAATATCATGATTCCAAAGTTAAGAATAATGTTCTTAATCAGGATAATTCTCATCTTGCCATCTATAAAGATCCAATTCTAAATCATAAATATAATACTACCCAAACACCTACCTCTAATGTTATTGAATCATCGAATGATCCTTAATCTTTAACCAATAACTAAAATGTAATCATCATGAAAAACATGAGGCATGTTGTATCTTACATTGGTCATTATCAACATTATAATTATAACATTTTCCCACTTATATAACAATTTTAGACACAAATCTATTTAATTTTATGGATGTTGAGTATATTAAATTCAATAATAACTCATATCATATGACTACATTAGCTATATTGTCATATTCACCTACATTATCAATAGTTTAATTTGTATCAAAGACCATGATACAATCTAATTATAATTCCCTAACTATTTTATCTAAACCTATAAATTATATTCATTTTCATTCCTCTCTTGATGTTGCATCATCTAATGTAATATAGTTATCTTTTCTCAAATCCAAACTAAATAAAATGAATAGATTGAATTATTTTATTCATTTTCCTTTTTATGTATCTAATCCATTGACCAGACTGATACAATAAGTTTTTAGCTCTCCTATCTCAAAAACAACATCGAGTAGCTTGATGCATTTTGATCTCTATGGACATACTGCATCAATCAAGCCCAAATAAAATAACTCATTTTATACTTAGTTTAAGTGTAATTTATCCCTTATATAAATTGAGTTGATTCAATATTATGAACCTTTATCTCAATCTAGTTCAATCCCCTCAAAATATGATGAATGTGACCCCATTGTAGAACTCTTTCAAATCCCCTGTCAAATTATTTTTATTGAGATCATGGGGACTTATTTTCATCATTGTAGTCATTTGATACAAATTTTATTTAAAACTAACACTTTTCAATGAGTTAGGTATGGTGATATCATTTAGGTGGTTATAACACTAGAGTCTATCCATGTATTATTAGGATTATTGAGACGAGGGACATTAGTGATCAAAGGGACACTAAATGATCTGTAGGATAGGTGGCCACTATCCTAATGGGGGATGTTATCAAATAAAATATACCTAGTATTAAGGATCAATTTATTTAATGTGTATATCACTTAAATTACATAGTTTCATAAGGTTGTGATTATACTTGTGATATCATGAGTTCTATGGTATAATTTAGATGGCAATGTATCACTATAAGTAATGGCCTTGTGTCAGTCCATTTTGGATCAAGGAACACTTTATAAATTTGGGTCTATCATCTATATCCATCTCATGCATGATATGTATGGGATGTTATCCAAATTGTATAACTCCATGGGGCCTATTATTTTGTTGAGTTCTTAGATATATGTAAGGTTTCTTATGTATGAATGAGTTGGGTTACCCCATATGGTCGATGAAAAGTTACCTTAGGTAATGAGATGGATATAATTCCATGTATCTAAAGTCATTCCCCATATGATAATGTTGTAAACTATCACATGAGGGGAGATCATGTGGCATCCCTACATGCACATTACAATTGTATGACCTAGTTGGTTGACTATTTTGACAAGGTTGTCTCAAGTGTAGCATAAGTTATTATCCTTCATGGGTAGATCTACATTTGGTGGACACTTGATAGGGTAGGTTAGACTCGTACATTCATTGGCCCCTCTAGTAGTGCCTACTTATTATGAATAACATGCTAGAGAGCAATGGTGGAGAGGAGGAGTAGGAGTACTAGTATAGATACCTATTATTAGGTTGTAACATATTATGCCATGGACTAGTTAAGCATGATAATAAATGCTTAGTGGAGGGGATGACATGGATTTAGATGTAGGGACACACTAGGCACCAAATCAAGCACTATTTTAGGAATTATAGAGTTATAGATGACCTCTACCATACCATAGACAAAGGCATTACCAATGAGAGTTAGCACAAATGAGGGTGATCATGTGGGATGACACTATAGATATTCTATGACATAGTTATGTATGAGTGGTGATGTTGGTCTTTACACTCATGTAGAGGTGATCCATAGAAG
This sequence comes from Torreya grandis, assembly GCA_037957365.1. Classification (NCBI taxonomy): domain Eukaryota; kingdom Viridiplantae; phylum Streptophyta; class Pinopsida; order Cupressales; family Taxaceae; genus Torreya; species Torreya grandis. The sequence goes on along the minus strand of JARHVA010006231.1, from coordinate 656,773 downwards.
AGGTGTTGACGCAAAAGATTGCACCCTTGGTAGGAGGCCGAGCTCCTACCTTCTTCACACAACAATGGAAACTCCCCTCTTGCCTATGGGATGGAGAAGTAGGAGAGGAGAGTCTCTAGATAAGGGCTAGATCCCTTTGATGCATCATGTTTGTTTCAGATAGTGAAAAATATAGATATAGATAGCTATAATAAATGGGGGATGAAAAAGGAGAATAAATGCATGGAAAACAAACTACCTACTCTAAAGGAGGTGATGCACCAAAATAAAGGTTGACCTTCACACATCCACTCTTAGAATTAGATAAATGCATACATACACTACGCACTTGGCAGAAGGACCAGGCTGCTAAAACTGGCAGGGAGGCTTCAATGGAAAATCTAAAGCAAAGATCACCCAAGGTGCTAAGAAATACACTTATGAAGTAATTTATTCTGCTCCTTCACTCCCAAATACTATTCTTCTCCTGTTAGTTGAAACAATGGTGCCTTTTAGATAGCAGGTCTACTGGTGTTGAACTTATGAGAGCATCAAAAGATAATGACTGGACACAAGCAAACATTCAATGCAAACATTGAAATGTCTATCCAAATTGAGGTAAAAAACTGCATTTGTATTGATCTAGGTGAAATTTTGTAGAGCTTCACCCTTTACAAATGTGGAAGATTTGACCCTTCTCAAAAATGAGAAGTTACAATATATAGAAGAAAGGAGAAAGAAACTTGGCACTTTTTTCTGACAAGTTGGCCTATCACGTTCCATTGGAAAGAGGAAAACACTATTATGTTGTCATTATTCTAGAAGAAGCCTACTGGAACCATGCTTTATAATCATCAAATTTGACTTTGGCATTTGAGCTTTAATGTGGAAGCATGGATCACGCCTCTTTTCTACCAATAAACTAAAATTTGTCCTCTTTTAAATGCATGGGTCGTGTTACTTGCTGTTTGCACCATTTGGGGACTATCAAGCAATAAATTGCCTACACTTTGCCACTTGGACCACCTTGTCACTTTTTCACCATATCATTTCTCCTTACTTGTCATCTACAATTTGTCTTTTCTCAATTTTGTCTTTCTCACTCTTTCAGCCCTCAGGGGTGATCTCTTGGCTGGTCACTACATTCCTTGGGCTTTTCCATGCTTGACGCTCAAAAACTTCAAAAAACAAATGGCTAGTTATTGCATTAAAATTTATGGCCTCTGGGGCATCACCGTGCTTGTCAAAAGTCATTGGGTCTTTTCCTTTGAACTGCGGCCTCCTTGAACTAAACCCATTGAACCAAAATGGTTCAACCAAGCACATTGATGAGCCTTTGAACCAAAGCTGACGAACATTCTACCTTTAAACCATTAAACCTAGCTATAAACTAAATTCATTTATCCTATTGAACCCAAAATGAATTGGCCTTAAACAGCAGGGGAGAAGTTGACTAAAATTTTACCTTTGGGCAAAACTGGTCAACAAATTGGTGACTCACAGGGGAAGCATGCCTACTATGCTTTAGAACTCAGTTGCCTTAAAATCCATTGGGCATGGAGTCAGATCTAGCTATAAAATATTTATCAGTAGCCCCAAAGATTCAAGAATAAAACATGAAGCTTTACCCCACATGCAAAGGGAAACACACAAGGCTAGAAAACACTACCTGCACAAACTACACTTAGGGAAAGTGGGAAAGAAACTGAAAACAAACTATTATGTACAGCTAACCATGAAAATTCAGCTCCCTCCTAAATCAAAGGGAAATTTTCTTAAGTCCCCTTCCTGGTAAGAAGACTTATGGTGCCAGGCAAGTAGCTAAATGAAAAGGAAATTTGGTGACTTGCTCCTCTTGCTAGTCACCTGAGTTGGCTAAAATCTAAGTGTATTACGTTCAAACATGGTTTCAACATATATATACTCTACTTGTCCATGGAAGCTTGTTAAATGATGGTCCTTCAAATTGGTGCTCTTCACCAAGAAATCTGTGGTTGTTGGCTTATCACCATTAGCCCTTTGATATGTATAGCTCCTCTGTAGTGTGTCATGGTTTGACCCATTTCCTTCTGCTTCATTGTAGGCTCTGTCAGACTCATCCTTTGCTCTTTCAAGGCCTTCCTCAAGGAAGATATACCTCTCCTTCTCCTCCTTAAAGATCAAGATCTCTAGATGTTCAAAGATATTCTCCTAATCCTCTTCCAACTTAGGCTCCTCAGTGTAGTCGTCCTCATCATCAAAAAAGTGAGGAAGTTCATCAAATAGAGTGGAAGTGAGCTCACCATGCATTTATTCCTCCTCGTATTGCTGGAACATCTGCATATGTGTAAGACTTGCATCTTCTTCACTGCTGATGGTGTCTTCAAAAGAAGCATCAATGATGATTTCTTCTTCATTGTCACTCATGACAGCCTCTTAAAGGACTGCAGATTGGATCTTCTACTCCTCACTTGCCTCTTGTAGAATAGGTTCTTCCTTAAGAAGGGGTCAAGTGGCAAAAACATTTGGAAGAGGAGGCAGTCCTTGAGCTAGAATCAAATGATTTTCCTCCTTTCATTTGGTCAACACTTCATCAATATCAGGTGTGGCCTGATAGATCTCTTGGAGGTGTGTGGATAGGCTGGGTTTAGATAGATCCAACACATGTTGGCTGAGGAATCTCATTTGGGACTCCAACTCTACATTTTTCTTGGCTATATTTTCTTGAAGGAGCCTTTCTTAGAGATCACCAACATTATCCTCTTCAATGCTCTAAGTTTTTTGCTGGCATTCCTTCCTCCAACTTTGAATTTGCACATCATGCTAAAAGATTTTTGGAGGTTGAAGAATTCAAGGAAGAGACTGTTGATGCATTGGAAGAGTCTCTATAAGAGGGACGTGTTGGCTGGTGGTATTACCCCCAATGGAAGATTCACAATATAAAGAATTGTGAAGATTGATCTCCATGGGGGGTTACTCTAATGCCCTCTAGTGTTGGAAAGCCAAGCGTACGATATTGGAAGCAGATGCATTTGGTGAGCTAGAGTGTGCAAGTGCTATTTGATAGAAAGGATTTGGTGTAAAAGAAGGTGTTTTATTTAGATTGGGAAGGGGTGCACAAGGCTGACTACCTTGGATAAATGGATTTCTCTATTTTGTTTCCTCCTCCATGGATTACGAAGCCTGTGCTTACCTAAACAAACACTCCTCTTTATACATCAGCTCTTGTTGATATTTGTACTACTCCTCCTATCTATTGATCTCCATTATCTACCTCTCAAACTCCAATGCCACCTCCCTTATTGTTTTAGGGAAACTAGGCGAGCTACTTAAGGGGATGCCATAAAGAGGCCGAGTCTGATCCTAGTAATATGAAGGAATATAAGGCCCATGATTTTGTGCAAAGGGATTATACATAAAGAAAGTAGATTTCTGATGGCACCAAGCTGCTTAACTAGTAGATTCAACTTGGAGTTGCCATTAGTGTTGATGTAAAATCCTCCAAAGGCTAGTCAGTTGAAGAACACACCAAAAATTCTTTAACTCTTTAGACAAAACCTGTCCTAGTTGGTCCCATTAGGCATGCAAGAAATTGTTGATGCAAGAAACTGCACCCTTGATAGGAGGCTAAGCTCCTACCTTCTTCATGCAATAATTGAAACTCCCCTCTCACCTATGGGATGGTGAAGCAAGAGAGGAGAGCCTCTAAATAAGGGCTAGCTCCCTTTGATGCTTCATGTTTGTTTTAGACAGTGCAAAATATAGATATAAATAGCTATAATAAAGGGGGGGATGAAAAGGGAGAAGAAATGCATGGAAAACAAACTACCTACTCTAAAGGAGGTGATTCACCAAAATAAAGGTTGACCTTCACACATCCACTCTCAAAATCAGACAAATGCATACATACAATATGCACTTGGCAGAAGGACCAGGCTACTAAAACTGGCAGGGAGGCTTCAATGGAAAATATAAAATAGAGATCACCCAAGGTGCTGTGAAACACACACTTATGAAGTAATTTCTTCTGCTCCTTCACTCCCAAATACTGCTCTTCTCCTATCAGCTGTAACAATGGCACCTTGTAGACAGCAGGTCTGCTGGTGTTAAACCTGTGAGAGCATCAAAAGATAATGACTGGACACAAGCAAACATTCAACACATACACTAAAATGTCTATCCAAATGGAGGTAAAAAATTGCATTTGTATTGATCTAGGTGAAATTTTGCAGAGTTGCACCCTTTACAAATGTGGAAGATTCGACCCTTCTCAAAAATGAGAAGTTATAATATATAGAAGAAAGGAGAAAGAAATTTGGCACTTTTTTTTGACAATTTGGCCTGTCACGTTCCATTAGAAAGAGGAAAACACCAGTGTTTTCATCATTCTAGAAGAAGCCTACTAGAACCATGTTGTATAATTGCCAAATTTGACTTTGGCATTCGAGATTTAATGTGGAAGTGTGGATCGTGTCTCTTTTCTACCAACAGACTAAAATTTGTCCCCTTTTAAATGTATAGGCCATGTTACTTGTTATTTGCACCATTTGGGGACTATCAAGCAATAAATCACCTACACTTTGCCACTTGGACTACCTTGTCACCTCTACACCATATCACTTCTCCTTGCTTGTCATCTGTGATTTGTCTTTTCTCGATTTTGTCTTTCTCACTCTTTCATCCCTCAGGGGTGATCTCTTGGCTAGTCGCTGCATTCCTTGGGCTTTTCCATGCTTGACGCTCAAAAAGTTAAAAAAATAAATAGCTAGTTATTGCACTAAAATTGATGGCCTCTGGGGCATCACCGTCTTTGTCAAAAGTCATCGAGTCTTTTCCTTTAAATTGCAGCCTCCTTGAACTAAACCCATTGAACCAAAATGGTTCAATGGTTCAACCAAGCACGCCGATGAGCCTTTGAACCGAAGCCGATGAACTTTCCACCTTTGAACCATTGAACCCGACTATGAACTGAATTCATTGATCTTGTTGAACCTGAAATGAATTGGGCTTAAACAGCAAGGGAGAAGTAAACCAAAATTTTGCCTGTGGGCAAAATTGGTCAACAAGAGGTTCTTGAGAGATGATAAGATGGATAGATCATGCTCGGTGGGAAATTAAATGGGGAGATTATGCTCAATGATACTATGACAAGTGAGAATTTTGTGATTTTCATTTAATTTCTTGATATAGAATACTATTTGCTTATGTTTATAGTAGATAGATAGATTTTGAGATATATGTGGTGTAATATCTATCTAGTCTTTGTTTTCTATATCTAGTAATAGAGGAGGTCAGATGGGGAGCCCTAATTAAGGCTAAGTATTATGACATTTTGGATGTAACGTTGACACCATATGACCCCACCACTATGGATGTTCATGTGGTACCATCTACCTAAACCAAAGTGGGTGGGAGATGGAGAAGCATAGGCCTAAAAGGCCTTGTCTTAGGAGATAACATCACATATGGATACCATAGTCCAGGTTGGATAGGTACAGGCCTAGGTGGTCAAACTATAGGGAAAAGTAAAAGGTTTGACATCCTAAAATACCTCATTATAGTGTACCATTCAAAGGTGAAATTCCTTAAAATCTATGCGTAGCATGGCCAAGCCACATGATAGGAATGATGGAGCCCATCTATAGATTTGAAGCTATATATTATATATGTTGTACATTGTATTGTATAAAACACATTATATATATATATATATATATATATATATATATATATATATATATATATATAATGACAATTGGATTTGGTCTCATGATTTATATTTGGTTATGGATTTTGATGCATGGATATATTAATTTCTAGCACATGTACTTAGTTCTTGTTGTATATGTTATGGGAGATATATGTGGGGTGTTTTATTTTCTAGCATTATGTGATACACATGCATGGTTAAAAAGAAAAGAGAAAAAATGACTTGGAAAAGTATAAGTAATCAAAACAAATATACTACACACTATATAATTATGGGAAATGTGTGATAATAAAATATGACTAAATATAATAAACCAAATTAGGTAAAAGGGATAACTAAATATTTTTAAACCATGAAAAAGCTTTGCACCAAATTAAAACAAGTAAAATCACACTATATCATGTTGGGAAGAATGAAACTAATGTAATAAAATAAAAGGAATAAGGAACAAAAAATGGCATAAAAAATAAAATAATTATGTCAATGAATCATACTAGATCATGTTGAGAAGTATAAAAGAGAAACAAAATTGAAAAAATGAACTTAAATTTATCACTCTAATTCAAAATGGGAATTATGAAAAACTTAATTAAAATGGTTGTATTATTACTTGCAATCAAAAAATGAGAAGATAAAAGTTAAATATCAATCAATTAATCATAAAACATACTATATAAATATTGGAAGCATGTCAATGATGTGTAACTCATGATCAATCACTACATATCTCAAATTTGACACATGTAGTTTCATTGTGACTTTCATATTGTAAAATTTTGTGAGGAAGGCATGATATTATCCATGGTCTTCCACTACAACTCACCAAGGGAACACCAATGAGTTGGAAATGAATGTTAAAATATGTTAAAATGAATATTTGGAATGGTAATTTGATAGTTTGTGAGGAAAACCTAGTCATATCTAAGGTGTTACACTACAACTCACAAATAGAATCCCTAGGAGGGAAGTGATAAATGAACAAAAAAATATTTCTCAATGGGAAAGATTAGGATAATTATAAATTAAAGAGGGAATGTAAAAATCACAATGTAGGTGTCTATGAGAATACCTTAAGAAACATGAGGCATACTGAGGATATAGAAAAGACACTAAGAGACTAGTGACCATCAATATATAAAGGATATTCTATTCACAGTAAATACAAAGTTGTATATGAAAAAAAGTGATGTACTAAGATTGACTTGTGTTAGTTGTTTGAACAAGGAAATTAAATGGACCTACCTTCTCACAATGTGTTCCTCATTCTTTAAGACCTCTTAGCGAGTCATCGGTCTACTTCAAAGATTAGGTACTTGTGTGAGACAGTAGGTAGCACTAAATGGTTTTTTTATTCTCCTTTCCTAATCTACTAGCTTACCAGACACAAATGGACCTTGAATCTTTAATGATGCCAACTATGGAGTTTACACTTTCACTATAAAAATGAGATTCTCTTTTAAGCACATCTTATAGTGTTATTTGAATTTTAAATATTGAACGTTTCCTTTTATATCATTGCATTTTGTTAAAATTATTTGGCTCTTGAATTTTTATGGCTTTTAAGAATCCTCCTCCATATAGACTTGCAAAAACTAGTCAAGAGAGACAAAGTGATACACATGAGTCATCTTTAGACTTTGGTTAAACTAGTTTATGTATCTAAAGACATGACTCACTAAAATACTTAAGCTTACCTATAAACCAATATGTTATCTCAAGTTTCAACCATGTGTATGATTAGCTTGAAAAAGGAAATAAGGGGAATAAATGGAGATCTAAGATGGACTATTAAAATGAGATTTTAATGAGATGACTCATTTTTTAAATGATTACATGGTAAATAAGGAGTACTAAAGGGAGAAAGGTCTGTATAACAAAGTCACAATAATGATTATCCATGTTTTATAGATAAGGTAGTAAATAATCATGAGAAATGAATAATGTATTCATGAAAATCAACTCATGTATAAAATCATAATAATGAAAATAATCCATAATATATCAAAATAAAACAAAATGACACCATTGATAACATATCATTTAAAATATAAATATCCATATAAGATAGATAAGTGAAGAAAAATTTGACATTGATAAAAATGATATAAAGTAGAAAAATATCAACTTGGATCACACGTCCGATCCAAAATGATTAAAAAATTAAAGAACACCATGATTTGGTCATAAATACTAGTAAATTTGTGCACAAACATAGTCCATAAGATTTGATATATCTCTATGAAGTCGGAATCTAACTGTAGTGAGGGTCTCATCAATCATAAGTAAAAGCTGGGAAAATACCTCTCATCAAATCTCCTAGACATAAAATGAAGGCATGACTAAAGGATCATTATCGTAAGGGGAATCATGTATAGGATACTCAGGAGAAGGAATAGGAGTGTAATTTTTTGGGACATGAAGGAGATATTGATCAAGAAGGGACCATAAGTGAAGGAGGATATGCAAGTAGAAGGACCACCAATATATAAGGAACAATAGGTGGAGGAACCACAAGTGAAGAATGTACCATAGGTGTCATAAACTTGGGGGAATAATGGGATCCTTATTATGTATTTGAACTTTAGGAGGAGGGATAAAAATCATAGGAATGATCATAAGGTGGTCTTAGAGATGTTGTTGGAACATGTGGTAATGATTGGTGTGATGTATGTTGCATTAGTGCAATAAATAATATACCTCTCCATATTTGTGAATATACTTAGGTAAGAACTTGGGGGTAGGTATATCATTGTCTATAGGTTTCTTAAGAGTAGGATGTAAGGTGTATATATATTTTTGAAGCTTTAAACAATGGGTGGAGGAATGTTTATCTATGTCATGGAAGCAACATATACACTTGTTACTAGACTTTATGGGTGTACTAATAGAGGGAGTAGAAGTAGAAGCTAGGAAAGGCTGGTATAATTAACATTTTATAGTATAATTATTAGAAAAACTATGAATTACATAGTATGGATGATCATCCCATTGGGTGGGCAGAAGACTAAGTGGTGGTAAAATAAGTAGTACATTTCCAAGGGGAGGTAGTGCTAGTGGAGAGATATGATGAATCTTGATTGAAGGAGAAATAAAATTAGAAATAAGAAGAGATTCAACTAAATGTAGATAAATAATATGATCTAGATGAGTCTTATTTGAAGGATTAGGATTCATAGAAGGTTTAAGGATAGTATCAATTATCTCATGGGGAAACTAGATATAGAGATCATGGTATCTAACAAAGTGATAGGAAATAGTCGTAACATGATCCATAATCAAACTCCTAATATGTTCTTTATAAAATAGAGGTGTGTCATCCAAATGCACCATATCTACCCTATGATCAAGATTAATAATTCTAAAATTAGGAAATTTATAATATGGAATGCAATAAGATAAATACAAAGACTAAAACAAAAAAAATTGATAACAAAGGATCTCACATCTCATGCCTAAAAAATACCTCATAGAAATGGGTCATCTAAAGTATAACCATGATCATATTTAGGTGTATGAAGATAAATTATGTAAGTAGGTATGACCTTCTCATAAGAGGTGGTGTGATGAATAGAGTGTTATGTCTTACTTAAGATTACAGATATATCATCACTAGGTGGTTGATGGGAATGTGGCTTCAAAAATCATGGAAGATGGTAAATGAGATGAGGAGAGATATTGGAAGTTCTTATCTTGATTTTGATATCATTGGGCTCATATTAATTAAAATATAAAAGGATAGGTGGTATATTATTGATTAGTTTAGGGTGACCATGGTAACCTCACATATTACTAATAGGGAAATTAAAATGTTGAGATTCTTAGAATGGAACACTTAGTAAGGGTTCAAGGGTTGGACTTTTTAATATACCATGGTATTGTAATTATTCAAAATTCCAAGGTTTAGTGTCACCTTGAGTCCTATAAATTGCACCATTTTGAGGAAAATTGGCACATTGGTAGGTAGAATATGTGATAGCCCTCATGTGATGAATCCATGGCCTACCAAGCAATATAATATAGGAAAGATTAAAATTAAATATCATAAACTTCAATTGAATAGTGACATGTGGGATGGTAATAGTGATCCACACATAACCTATGGGATGTATTTTCCTTTGGTCATAACCTTAACACATGTTGTGTGTAGACTTAATATTATACTCAAAGTATCTAAGGGTTTTATTGAAATTAAGAAAGGTACACTTGACTTGGATGTCATTGATTTTAAAACTTATAAAAAGGGGGGATCATTTTAAAGAAGTAGAATCTAATCTAGAATCATAGAAGCAACAAGAAATTTGAGAGAGAGAGATAAGTGTCCATTATTTCATCAATGTGTATAGACATCTCTTTGCATTGTTGTAAGATGTTATCTTCTAACCTAGATAAGGTATCTTAACATCCTACTATGGGAGGATGGGGGATTTTTATTTCTAATAATATTTACATAAGGTAGTTGTAATGAAGTGAAGTTTCCATGAGTTTGAGAAAGGGAATTTGAGATGGAAGATTGGTAAGCTCTGTGATAGGGTCCCATTCATCATAATGTTGGAGGATATCATCATAAGGAGGATGATAAGTGCATGTACAGTTGTTTTGATAGTATTTAGGAGTTTTAATTGAGGGAAAATTTGGTTAATTATCATGAGAGAATGGGTAAGTTTATTTAGACTTATCTTGTGATAGATTTGAGTAAGTGGTATTAGAAGTTTGAATATTATCACTAATGGTTAAAGAGGTTGTAAAATTTGTATAAATGGTTGAGATGTGTCATCTAATGAAGGTGATTTAATTTTTTCATCAAAATAGATAAGTTACTCTTGCCCCAACTCCATTAGGTGAGTTGGGTAAGAATCTTGGATAACACAAAAAGTGTGAGATTATTAATGTATGTGGGTAGAATCAAAATCAATGAAGTCAACTACTCTTCACATATTATTCATGTTAACCACATATTCTTTGAGAGTTGGGTATATAATATGTTCAACATTATTTTTGGAAGGAGTAATCTTATCATTATTATTTGGATGGTTTGGAAGAGGATCTTTGTAAATGGATAAATGAGCATTAACCTGGTTCAATGTCTGATTTTTAATTTATATTTCATGAGATTTGAAGTCAATGCCATATGATTGTTGACATTTATGAAAGAGTGAAGCATGATTAAAATTTGGATCAAGGAGGAAATCCATATCTAAATTAAGCAATTGCAAACAAATCTCATGAGAGTGACCCCAACTAACATGAAACCAATATAATTTATTCAGATCATAACATGATTTCATAGGGTGAGTGGGATCAAGCTCTCATGGAAGAGGCTTTGGTAGATGATTTTTTAATTCCACTAAGGATAATGTATTATGAACATTTAAATTTTTATTAGAGAATATTGAGGATGAGGGGTGTGGTTTAAAGGGTAATTTTGTTACAAAAAAGGGTTAGAAGTAATAACTTGAATATTATGAATGATATCATAGGTATCAATCATACAATAATTATTATCATTAATTTTTTTATTTTTCATGATCATGTGGGTGCCCTAAAGATGATTGTATGGCTCAAATTGATACATGAGAAAATCTTGGCACTTGGCTTGGTCAAGAGCCTCTTCCAAGGTTTGTGGAGAGAGAGTCCTAACCTGATATTGAAACTTAGGATAGAGATAATTGGTGAATATATGAAAGAGGTTATCTTACTCTATCTTGTGTTTAAACTTATTAGATAAGGTCCTCAACCATTTGATGAAAGCTTGTGTAGTTTCTATCTCAAGCTGCTTGGAATTAATGAAATGAGCCAAGGTATTTTTAAGGAGGACACTAGTTTGAAACTCTTGTACTAGATCATTAAATATATCTTCCAAACTAGTGATTAAATGAGACTTGAGTTGGTTATACCGATCTAAAGAATCTCAAAATAAGGTTTTCACTAAGATCTTGGTAGTGGTAAATTTTTATAACTTTACCCAATATTTGTATAGATTTTTGAATGATTTTAGGTGTAAGGTAAGATAAATTATCTCATTCTAACTAATGGTATGGGTGATACATCTTATATCAATGATATAAATTTAAGGTGTAAGAGGCTCATTTCCAAGATGTTTAATAATTTTATTAAAAAGAGGTGGTTGAGGAATAAGGTTTACATGCGAATCCCTAAGGGGGGTTGGGGGGTATTTTTGTTGTGTTATCCCCATATAACATATTGAGGATGATTTTTGGAGATGAATAAGGTTATTCTACATTTGTATCATTTGGTTGGCATTATTAGTTTGGAAAGTATTCATTTGGTTAAAAATTTTCAAGAAAAGTTGATTTTTTTCATTGGTGTTTTCATTAGTGTTCATAGCATGCGTAGCATTAGCATTGGTATTAGTGTCTTTGCTATAACTATGAGTAATCGCATTGATGACAATAGTGGTTTGAGAGGCATTGGTATAAAAGGAGGCACTAGTTGCATGATCATCATGTGTTGTGAAAGATGTACTAGTGGAATGATTACCATTGATAGAAAATAATGCACTAGGAGAGGGATTGAGAAGAGTGGGTCTGGTAAAATTTCATTAGATGTTGAACCTATCATGTTAGTATAGATACTTAGCATGGCGGTAGAATAAAACAAGGGATAATAGGACATAGTATGAAGATTCAACATAAAAGGAAGATGTTGAGAAACAAACAAGTTATTCCCCTTAAATCCATTTGAGAATGTTGGGGAAGGTTAATGGGGTTCTTATTCTTGACCACTTATCATAAGGTTGTAAATAGTGGAAGGGTATTTCCTCAATGTTGAGGAAATTCATTAATGAATAAAATAAATTTTGGAGTATATTCTAATTCCAATTGATATTATAAGGAGAACAGAGGGTTATGAATTGAGGAGGATGAGTCCAATAATTGATAGTGTGAGTACTTACATGCATATTAATTTCATCTACAGTAGGAGCCACAAGTTGTCTATAGGGAAAATTATTAAGATTAGTAAAGTTCAGCTTTGTGTTGTCCTAAAATGAGAATTTCATGATTATAAAAAAATATATGAAGGATGATTATGATGCAAATACCAAGTTATAAAATAAGATATAGATTCAAATTAGTCAACTATGTTTTGTAACCCAATAGATAGATAATAATACATAGTCATTCAGTTTGACTATGTATTGTAGATAGAAAATTTAAACAAGATTATAGGGATGCATAGTCATGTATATCAACTATGTAATGTTGAACAAAGAACTTGAAATGAAGGTAAGAGGATAGAGTCATGTAGATCGACTATGTAATGTTGGAAGGAATGTAAAACACAATTTTTAAGAGACTATATCAACCAAGATTATAGTATTTTGAAATAGGGGAAATTTTTTTCAGATAGGTTTAAGCAAGGATGAAATCAAACACACAAACAATTGGATTAACATGATCGATCGAATTGGGGCACATATTAGAAACCTTGTACTAATGGTTTCGAATGAAATTTTTGAAATAAAACACACAATACTTAAAGTGAAACTAATCAAATGAAAATTAAATTCTAACTAGTTGGTAATCTAAGGTGTTATTAGATTATTATAAATAATGTACTTTAATGTGATAGGAAAGTTGGCTGAAATAGGGATATAGAAAGTAGTCTAAACTTAGTTCTAGGATGTTTAGGTTTAAATGGATCTATATTTTATTGGTACTACCTTGGTATTGGGGCATACACCCTCATTTCATAATCTCATAGTGATAAGCGTGTCAAGTGCTTTGCCAATATATACCATTTATCACGTGTTTATACTTGCCTAGAAAACCAAGTCAGTTTCCACTTTGGTGATGAAATCCAAGTAGGTAAGCCTTGGGAAGACAAATGTTTAAATGTGTTTTGAATATTATGTGATTTTTTAGTGTGTGAAAAAGATTAAAATAGTGTAATTAAAATGGTAATTTGAAAAAAAACACCTATTTAGACTGTGTGTTACTTTAAGCATGCAAATAATTTAAAAGGAAATGTGAATTCGTTGATTAAAAATAGTAAAAAGTTAATTTAAAAAACACTATATGAAAATATTACATAATAGAGTCAACTAGGCTACTTCTATTTTGCATAATAAATGTCTTTAATATAGAGTCAAATAGGTCAACTATGTCTCTCAAATCAAGGACAAACTATAAAACTAAGTCAAACAGGTTAACCTAGTTAATTTTAGGTTTATAGTTTTGAAGACTACCAACTTTTGAAAAATAGAATTGAAGGAAGAATTAAAATGACATAAACAGATAAGAAATGAACCTTGGTGGGTTTGAAGATGATTTAGCTTAAATTTGTATCGTGTAGTGCTTTATTTATTGCTTTCAAATTATGCACAATGGGTCAAATAGTTTGACTAAGATATACAAAACCCTATTTACTGAAAAAGAATAATGAATAGGTTCAACCTATTTCATAGTTTTCATTGACATATATGTTGGTAGAAAGAATTAGTAGGTAGACTTGACTTGTTCAATAATGCATGCTAATTTGTAATTGAATAAGAATACTATGTCAAAATATTTGATCTAGTAACCTATAGGTAAAGAAGACCCACATAGATAGAATATGGTCATTTTGAAGTGACTATGTTAAACATGCACATATAAAGTTATAAATATATCAACTAGTTTGATATAGTAATAAAAATATGGAAAAATAATAAAATATGATAGAGTGAAAGAAAAATTACAAGGGTTAGATTCACATTGGGTTCACTAGAATGTATGCAAAGGGAAATATAACTAAGTTATAAATCAATCCTATCTTAGAGAAGAGAAATCCTACTTACACTTTCAATTGTTGATACGATATATATTTATGGTCATGAACAAGATGGATCCACTAGACCTAGCCAAGGGATCTCTTATCACAATAATATTACTAGGGAGGGTTCTAAAGCCTCTAGTCAATGGGGTTTTTAGTGTATCATAGACCATCAAAAAGGATTTTAGGATAGGAGATGGCCAATGAAGGTAGAAAGTGACTAGAGGAGGGTGAAAAATAGGAGGCAAATCTTATGTAAATGTGTTTAGGAGATGTTTGTGTAGATAGAAAGTGGTAGTAAGTGATAACAATCTTACAAAGCACCAATGGTTTGCCCACCCCTTTCTTGGTGTAACCCTTAAGGTGTGCACTTAGAGAGATTGAGAATCAATGGTTTCTTTCTTTAGAGAAAGCATAAATTATTGATAAAGTTTGAAAATATTATGTGTATACACATGTAGACAAATTAGGAACTTTTATCTTGTGTTTCTCTTTGGTCCCACTTTTTATCATGAAATCAAGATCCATGAACATCAATAAGCCTATGTCAAGTTAGCTAAATCCCATGATTTCAAAGTTTAGAATAATGTTCTTAATTAAGATAATGCTTACTTTTCCATCTATAAATATCTACTTCTAAATCATCAGTCTAATACTACCCAACCACCTACCTCCAATGTTATTAAAGTATCAACTGATCTTCACTCTTTAACCAATGATGAAAATGTAGTCAATATGAAAAACATGAGGCATGTGGTATATTACATTGATCCTTATCCACATTCTAATTACAAAATTTTCTCACTTATATAACTATTTAGGATACATATCTATCTAATTTAATGGATGTTGAGTATATGAAAGTCAATACTGGCTCATATACTATGACTACATTAGCCAGATTATCATAGTCACCTATATTATCAATAGTTTAATCTATATCAAACACCTTGATATAGTCTGATTATCATCCCCTAATTATTTTATCCAAACCTATATATTTAATTAATTTTCATCCCTCTTATTATTACATCATATAACATAATATAGTTAGTTATTCATAAATCTAAACTGACTAAATTGACTAGCTTGAATTATTCTATTCATTTTATTTGTTATGTATCTAATACATTGACCAAATTGATTCAAGAATAATCTAATTATCTTATCCAGAAAACTACATTGTAGTTCAATGCATTTTGATCTACAAGGCCAAACTGCATCAGCTAAGCTAAAAAACATAATTTAGTTTATAATTAGTTTAATTATACTTTAGTTCCTCTATCAACTGAGTTGATTCAATATTATGCACCTTTATCTCAATATAGTTTAGTCCCCTCAAATTATGATGAGTGTGACCCCATTGTGTAACTCTCTAGAATCCCCTCACAAATTCTTCTTATTGAGATCATGAAGACTTATTTTCATCATTGTAGTCATTTAATACAAATTTTATTAAAAATTAATATCCTCAACCTCCAACGATAAGTAAATAAGCCAATTTTTGAGGATTTGAGGATAGTATCCTTCAATAATGTGAATAAATGTTAATAAAAGTTGATGAAACTTTAGATTCCTCTCTTTCACTTAAGTTTCCTATTACTTTTATGATTCTTAGTGAAATATTATTTCATGTGTAATATCCACTTATATTAATTAGTGTCTAATTAGGTGATATTAAATTCAAGCATGCCTTGATAAGGGTTTAATTTGGCTCATGCACTTGTATCACTTATATCCTATAAATTATAATCAAGGTTATAATAGACGCCTTGAACTTGTGGGAAACATCCCAATTAACCTCTTAGAGTTTTTAATGATGATCCTAATGAGATTAGTCTTAATATTAAAAATTTGTATCTCCCTTCTATCATTATTGATATGTTTCTGAATTCTTTGTGGCTTCATTCTTTGCATAAGTCAATTTATGAAATTACCACATTAATAGTCATGCCTAAGCAATAAATTCCATATTATTATTTTACCATATATTAATTCATGCCTTCCATATAAATCTTCATACACCTAATTAAAATAATTGATATTCTTTAGATGACCCATTATTAATAAGTTATTCACATGGTAAGGATGCATAAATCCTTCACTATTGATCATTATAATATTATTATTATGAATCTACATGGTATTAATTCAATGGATATAATTCCTTCTTCTTATCATACAACTACCACTATTTCTTCTTCCATTTATGGTCATAGGGCTGAGATGGATTAGGTACTAGATTCTTCCTATTCTACTCTAGTAACTCCTAAGCCTATTTAGATTATGTTCCTTGATCATGTTATGATGGGACCATACCAGTTTGCCATATT
>JARHVA010006231.1:467500-637500 GCA_037957365.1 Torreya grandis | reverse complement strand
ACATAATCAAGTCCAACCTAAAAAATTATCAATATTAGGTGTTTTAATCACATCAACCATACCAAAAGTGAAATAACTACTATATTATATTGGTTCAATATATTCCATGAAATTTGAACTTGGTGCATTATGATAGTCCTCAAAAGTGTTTAGAATTTAAAACAGATTTGATTTTGAAATAGTAGACACACATTACATAACATATACACCTTAAATATGTCTTAGGATGAGCTTATGTATAAAAATGGTACCAATGTATATAATTATGCCACAAATGTGTATCTAAATCATATAACTTTAAATCTAGCCAATATATGAATTGTGTAAGAATGGAGAATATGTTTCAAAAACATGCCCCCATTAAATATAGAGAAATATGAAAATTGATATAAGTGCCAATGTGGAGGACATGTTTCCAAAACATGCCCACACTATAATATGGGTATTTTCCATATTGAGTAAGTGTGGAGACCATATTTATATAACATGCTCCCACTAAATATGAGACCGTGAACATCTAGAATCCATGATTATATTACATGCCCCTACTGAATCTAAAATTTTGAATGTGTGGAATTCATACCTATATAACATGCCCCTACTGATATTTACCATTTGAGGTGAGGGAAGAATATAAAATGGTATAACTAACTCACCTCAAAAGGACGAGATAGTCATATAATTGTAGATGAAGCATGCAATATACAAGAAAACATGTCTAGGTAAATGTATCATTGAAGTGCATATAATGTAATCACATCAATGCCTAAGATGTGTGATAAAGATCATGTCAATGTCTATATATTAAAATTACAAGTTCAATAAGTAACAAAGAACCCACACAATAACACTCAAGATCAAATAAATAAAAAATGGTGTAAGGAGACCACAAATAAGGGACAACTTTAATTGCCACACAATCGAATGGACATGAATTAGTCAAATGTCCAAAAAGTAAGAAGTGATAAATTAAAATGTAAACATATAATAAGTAATGAAATTCAAATTTAAAAGAGGAAAAAAAAGGCATGGGGGATACAAATAATGGATCATATTAAAATTCTCAACAAACAAGACAATATCAATGCAAGACACTCAAGGAAGTGCATAAAGGAAAGAATAAGAAACTAGCATAAACATATCATAGTAACCCATGTATCCACTTTGTTTAAAAAAAACATAAACTACATAGAATATCAAGTACATTATATAATATATAATCATGGATAAATGCATGAGTAAATACATATTATCTCTAACATGATAATGTAAAGTGACCATAGAATGATATAACTTAGAAGTATCATGATCAAAGAAGGTGGATGCACCCAACGTCCTAGTAAAGTGATAAGAGGGAAGACCCAACATCCATAAACACATAAAAATGTATTTTTTTTATTTATATATCAAACTATAATAGAATCCTAAAACATTTTTGTATGTATAAATAAATTATATGTTATCCATCAACATGGAACTAACAACATAGATTACAAGGAGCCAATTAAATATGTAAATGCCAAAAATATTTTTCATTTTTTTTATTTTTTATTTTTTGGGGTATTTTTGGAATATGTTTAAATAAATATCTATCTTATGATCTCATCCAATGGATTTTCATAGGTATATCCCCACTTGGAAGTTTGTACAATAAATTAGTGGTACTTCTAAGGAACATCTATTGGTGTAATATCTTTGAATATATAATATATCATTCTCTATGGTTTATTTTAAGTAATAATAATCATAAAATATTTAATTTGTCTTAATATATAAATTTTTTGTTTAATACAATTATTAATTGTATCATGATCTTTTGGTAAGTTTATATTTGGTATCCTTGCTTCACATGAAAGTGTATGTTTAGTTATTTATTTATTGCTTATATGTTATTTATTTCCATGATGTATGTTTGGATATGGTAAATTATATAAAATATATTTCCATGTAATAAATTATGGTATTATATTGGTAATAAATAAATCACTATATGCAATGAAATCTATAAGTAACTAAGAAAACTCAACTGTAATGATCATGTTGTAATGGAACTACTAGTTTTATTTATGTTGTTGATTCTAAAATATCTATACAAATATCATGTGAATTTGTATGAATATATTTAGTTACACATATTTATTATGTAGTTTCACCTTATCCATGTATCTCTTTATGAAGGATTGGATCAACCAATGTTTCCTTGGTGGGATCAATATGGGAGTGATCAATCTTGGGAGATGGTACCCTAGTAGAAGGACTTGTACTAGTGGTTACCTTTTGTGAAGGTTGATGGACCACAATATCTTAAAAATTATTATCATGGTATGTCTCAACCCTCTTATAATATCCTCTATAATAATTATGTGATATTGGTCTAGATATTTATAATTGAAATGTAATAATTTCTTGATAGGTTAACTGTGTAATTTTTGGTCAAGATCAAAACAATCATTATTTCAATGTTTCTTTATACCATGGTAAATTTAAAAGTGTTGTCCTTTTACCTTTTAAAATATGTGTGGTTCGTAATGATAATTAGGATGAATATTTATCATTAATTTATCCAATAATGCACACAATATCTCGTGTTATATCTTGGTACCAATCAAACTAAAGTGGTTGCCTTTTTGTAGAGGTATATGGTTTAACTGTAGGAGGTATTCTATAAGTTTATGATTTAAATTTTTAGGGTATGGATTTTAATACCTAGGCTTTAAAGGTTTTGAGTATAGTAAATCAAGGTATAAATAGGTAATTGATACAATCACTAATTTATAACAAGATTGACCTAGTTTGACATTTATAAAAGTAGCAATAAATAAGGTAAACAAAGACTTAGCTAGAAATTGACTAAGATGGGAGATATAGAGGTTGAAAAATAGGACAAGCTTTATGTGAGCATTTCATATAGGATTTATGTGTCAAAATACTTCATAAATAGTATCACCTGTTGATGCCTCTATGTGTGTCACAGGTTATCTCGGTGTTTAAAGAACACTACTCATTATTTAACTCAAGGAGTTCAAAGCATGAGTTGTATGTTGTGATAATTAGATTATCCTTAGTCAAATAGAGGTAGAAAATGCAGACCATTTGAAAACATTTATATTAATTGGTGATTGGTATCCACCTTCATCCTTAATCATCTTTGCAAGGTATGAAGCATCTATGCTAGTATTGGTGAATTATGATCAAACACTAATCTAAGGCTATTTTAATATGAATATTTACAATGATTTTAAGCTACAGTGTTATTGTTAAAAAAGAAGAAAAAGGAAAGGTATATTCAAAAGAAAGTATGTGATTGTTGATCTTTGTCTAAAACATTATGACAAGGTTTAAATTATAACTGAGCATGCATTCAACCAATGTGTAAAGTGAAAAAGTATATACTAAAATACCATTACAAACTAGGATATTTTCTAAGGTAGTATGAAAGAGTAAAAGTAAGAACTAGATTTACTTTAAATATTTACTATTATAATAAAATAACATAACACATCCTCATGTAGAGTAAAATTAAATGAAGTAAAATTGAATATATTCACCTAATCTATAATTTTCACAAATTTGAAACCCCACATGATAGATGCATATCCATAATTCTGAAAACAAACATTAAAATCTAAGACATAGAACAAATAATTGAGAGAAAAGCCATGATGGTAATTCACACAAAGAAATTAAGACAAACTTTACAGTATTCCCTGGTTGTATTAAATTTTTAAAAAGTTACAATGTAGTTTATAGCTCTTAGATCTCACTCCCTTTTTTAAAATAGACAATGTTCCTTTTATACATTTTAAGGAAGCATGGTAGTCAGTTGCATCAACTGACATGTGTATAAGTAAAGACAACTATCCTTTTACAAGGTTCCTTAAAATATACTAAACTTTCCAAAATAAACTAACCTCTAAGAAACATGCTTAGAAAATTTCACATGCCTTTTAAAATAATATTCTCAAATTCAAATGGAATAGAGCACTCTTAGTTGGCTAGTGGTTCTTGGGTTGATGTTGTTATTTGTTTTATTTGAAGGATCCTTAGCCTATAGTGCTGGTCACTAATGAACTATATATCAATCACCAGCCTCAAGAAAATATCTTGACCATGGTATTTTATCTCCTTAAGGTCCTTATAATTATTTTCCATGGCTTTCTTGATTCCCCTGGCATCTCCTATTTTCTCCTTAGAAGAGAGATGTAGACCCATGACTTTGTTATTTCCCTCTATAGTTTGGTTCTCTCCTTTTTTTTAAGTCTTATATTTGAATGTTTTTTTTTAGAATTCAGGACATGCATCTATCATATGGGTTTTATAATTTTATCAAATCCTAGATTATATAAAAGTATTTAAGTTTACTTCATTTCATTTTACTCTACATGAGGATGTGATTCACTACTTTATTACAACAATAAATCTACTTCCTACTTGTACTCTTTCATATTATCCTTAGAAACTAGCCTAGTGTGTAATGGGATTTGAGTATATGCTATTTCATGTTATAGATTGGTTGAATGCATGATTAGTTTGAATTTCAGGTTTGTCATAATGTTTGAGTTAAAAATCAGCAATCACATACTTTATTCCACCCTACCTTTCCTTTTGTTTCCTTTTTTAACTAGATCATTGTAGCTTAAAATCATTGGAAATATTTAGTCTACAATAGTCTTAGATTAGAGTTTTGTCATAATTCACCAATACTAGAATAGATGATTTGTACCTTGCAGATATTATTAAGGACAAATGTGGCTCCCAACCACAAATTAATATAAACATTATGGAATAGTATACATGCTCTACCTCTAGTGCACCAAGGATAATCTAATTATCATAACCTATAACTCATGCTTTGAACTCCCTGAGTTCTAAAATGAGAAGTGTTCTTTAAACACTAAGAGCACATATGATACACATAGAGGAATCAACGAGTGAAATCTCTACTAGTGCTAGAAAGAGGGCCATAAATAATAAAAGGATTCCATGTAATGTTTTAACCTATGGTTTTCTTATGTTAATAAACATGATAAAACTTTAGATCAAAATTACTAAGCCAAGTCTTATCATGATGTGCCCTTTTTGTCAAACTAAGCCTATTAGGTTCAAAAGGAAATTAGGTTTATGTATATTAAGGTTTACATCAATGTTTAAAATCATGACTATATTCTAGCGTGATATTCATGCTTAGTCTATACAAATGCAATCCTAATTAAAAGGATCTTGAGCTTCAACATGGATTTAAATAAACTAGATTAATCTATGGATAATTAATTTTGATAATGAGAAGCAAGACTTAAGCATATTTTTTTCTTGGATGAAATTTGCTATTGAGATAAATTTTGATAGTTTTGTAGACATCAATGATGGCCTCATTTTCATCGAATGATGTTTACATAAATATCAAAATTAATCTCTAATAACCTTTCAGACAGGGATAAAATTTGATGACCACATGCATATTAATGATAACCTCACAAACATTGAATGATAGGTGTGAGAGGGTCTAATTCGAGCTCTAATAACCTTTCATATGGGCTAGAATTTGATGACCGTGCATACATTAATTATGGCCTTATGAATGTTAAATGATGAGTGTGAGAGCACCAAATTTGAGTATTGAATGTAGTTAGTCCCATATAATCCTATTTTTTATATACTCCATCGAATCATCCCCTATGAGTAAGAATAGAGCATACATCATTATCTAAATCGATGCAAACTATTGGTCCCTATAATCACAAAGTGGATTGAGTTAGCTCAGGGCCATATATATGTAAAAATTAGACTAAGTCATAAGCCAAAGTTTTTAAAACATAAATTATCCTTTGAATAATATATAATCATAACACAATTTTTACTATCATACAGTTCCCTTGATATTGAGTTTAAACCTAGGGGTGCCATGTGGTGACCCCATAGGGCTTCTAAGCTTTTGACTTTATTGACCGTATAGAGAGTTCATGGTGTGTTGATATTCATATTGGCTCCTAGATACCATTTATTATGATTTGAGTGTTCAAGAAAGATAGGTTTCATGCATCAGAGTCTTTTGTATTGGGTTACTTTTTCTTCATCTGATCAATGTCACTTGATGAAGCATGAACTATTGATTGTGCACAGAATTGAAAAACTTAATTTAGAGTTTGAGACAAGGTAAAGACTTAGGCTAAGGACTTAGGGATAAGGTCTCATTTATGTTGAAAAACATGAATGGGTCCTTAGGAATAAGATGTTAGCCTAAGTAACAAAGGGGACCATGAAATATAAGGTAAAGATAAGCTAGGAAAGTAATTAATACTATATGTATGAATGTTATACCTAGTTTTAAAATGAAAGGGAACAAAGGAAGGTGAAATATAAAGAGAACAATCATCAATATTAGGATAGGTCTTGGTAATGTTTAAAACATGATTAAGTCTTAGTTTAAAAGTTAGATTTAGTTACTTGCATCTTCCAAAGTGTTCCTACAAATTTTGCTATTATAAATTTTGAATTTAAATTGAAATGTCTAAACTAGGGTCTTTTTAAAGGAGGGTTTCAAAGAATTCAATACATGGATTTTAACTCAAGTTATTATAGACCAAAGGCTAGTAAAATCCTAAATGAGGATTAATCTATAAAATTCAAGTCGACTTCATTCAATGGGGGGTCCCATGAAACCTATAACTAAAGTATTAATATCCACTATTAGCAATTTTAGGCAAATTTTAAGAAGGATTATGAATAAAATAGGCCACCTTCAATAGGTGTGGATGATCTTCAATTATAAATATTTTATAAAACATGAAAATTTTTTAGTTTTAAGGTTTAGATTTGCACAAGGGTCCCTATTTTTATAAATCGGGGTATGTTGACCTCAACAAATGGTGAATTTTATGGGAAACATATCAATATGTTTAGAGACTCTAGTTTAGACAAATTACTAGGTCACTTATTGTACTTAACCATCACCATTATTAAGATCAATTCATGGTTGAAAGAAACCTTACATCTGTAGAATGAGGATTAATCATCAAAAAATAGCCATGATGTGTGTGCTTTGATTCCACTTACTATATGCCATGAGACTCAGGGGACAACTTCTAGGTTTCAAGTCTTTAATTGTTAACCTAAACTTAGAGCATGATTGGAGACTCATTAAGCATCATGATATTAGTTCAAGGAAGGATTGGGCATTACTCTACTACTAGTTAGGTATCCATAGCCACAATAGAGATACCTTTAGATCCACTCATGGTCTTGCTTCATTTCCAGCTACGCATGTATAGCCCTAGTGGAGATTACTAGAATCACCTTTTCTTGAAAATATTTTTATTTTTCAACAAGCTCTCTTTTATGTATTTTTATATCTTTTAGGATTTATAGAAAATTTTGGAAATTTGGATAGCCTTTTCTAAGGATTTGGTAAAGTGTCTAATCTTCAAAATATCACCTATGATTTAAACCTTTGTCCTAAGTAAGGATATTTATTAAGTGAAAATATGACTATGCTTTAACAATTTAGGCCTCATTCTACATGTACAATTCTTCTTAAAACCAATTTTAGATCAAAATCATGTTTAAGTCCTTATGGAACAATTAACCTATTCAAAAGTCCTTACTAGTTTCTTCAAATTATATCATAAAGCTTATAATTTTAGTCCATGGTCACCACATGGTTAAGATCCATACCTAAATTTATGAAATTGTGTAGTTATTTGATGAATTAAGTAATCCTAGAGTTGAGAGATATTTGAGAGGATTTATTAGAAGCAAGGAACAAAATAATAGAAAGGAAACACATAACATAAATTAAAGTAAAAGAAACTAAATGTATATAAACTTATTGACAAATAAGGGATAGGAAGGAGAAGGACAAAAAATAAACTAAGCTATCCTACCTACCCTAAATCTAACCATCCTTATAGATTTACTCCATGAATATCCCAAGTAGAGCAACAAAAAAGTAATGCTTGAGATATTGCCCATTGGTGGGTAATGTGAACTTTGCTCCTTGTAGATATTTTAGTTTGAAGTTATTATCTCTGAGTCTTTATATAATCTAATAAGGGCCAATCCACAAAGGTGTGAATTTATCATGTTTTCCCTTGTGCTCAAATGACTTGTCCTAAGAAGAACCAAGTCTCCATGTCTGAATACCTTGATCTTTGATTGCTTGTCAAACCACATTTTCACTATGGTCTAGTGCCTACTAAAGTTATAAATATCTTCTTCTCAAGTATCCTCCATCTGAACTATGTCAAGTATCCTTAATTTTGCAAATTCTTGGTCTTCTTCTTTATACTCTTGTATAAACTTGTAAGTTAGCAACTTCAGGATGATGGGGAATATGGGTTCTTAGCCATATACCAATAATAAAGGGGATGCTTTAAGGGCCTACTTGATTGTTATTCAGATTACCAAAGGGCATGTTTGAGGAGTTTATGCCATGTTCTGGGCTTTTCTATAGTATAATTATTATTTTATTTCATCAAGTTAATATTTTTTGAATTAGATACTCCATTACCTTCAGGGTAATTATTTGATGAGAAATAGAGGATAACACCATTATCATATGTCCATACTATCATTTCTATAGATATGAATTCAAGCCCATTGTCACATACTAAAGAGAGTGGAGTCCTAAATCTGGTGCATATGTTTTCTTCTGAAAACTTGATCACTTCTTCAGTTATACACTGTTTGCTAGCTACTACGTCAGTCCATCTAGTGAAATAGTCAGTTGCTATCAGAACATATTTATGACCTAATGAATTAGGATTGATGATTCCAATGAAATATATCCCTCATTGTGCAAAGGTTTTATCAAACATTACTATTTGTAATGGCATTTCTACTTTTTTATATTTTGTGCTAAAGATATAACATGAATGACACTCTTACATGCCTATGAGCATATTTAAAAATTGTGGGCCAATAGTAGCCAACTATGAGCATCTTATGAGTTGTGGTTCTTCTAGATGGATATCCATTTCCTAAATTTTCATGAAATGTGCTCATTTTCTTAGTGGCTTTTTCCTTGGATACACATCTAAGTACACATCTTTGAAGTTCTTTCAGTATAGGATTTCATCCTTGATCAAATAGTGAGTTGCTTTGAGCTTGAGGGATATTTTTTGCTCCCTAGTTAGTCCTAAAAAATAAGTGTCATTGATCAATAAATTAATGATGGGATCATACTTATCATTAGGTTTAAAATTATATTACTCAACCTACATAATACTATGTTTGGGACTAGTATTGGTAATCATTTGGATCAAAACTTGACACCTTACTAGCTTTGTAATCTTAATATCTATGACATATTCTTGAATAACAAACATCCACTTACCTCTTCATTCTCCAAGATCATTCTAACTTAGCATTAACTTTGTGGCTAGATATAGAAGAATGGTATGCACTTTATTCCTAAGAATGTAGTGCCTAAATTTTTTGATGGCTTTGACTAATGTAAAAATCATGTTTATCAACTAAAGGGTAGTTTAACTTATCATTTTTTAAGTTAGTAACCATAAAATAAATTATATGATTACACCCATCTATCTTCTATGTCAAAAAAAAATTTGTCCTTTATCATTTGAAAAGTCTAGATTTATCAAGACTAGACCCTAACTAATTGCCCTTTTGATGTCCCCAAAGTCCTTATTTGACTCCTCATTCCATGAGACTTTAGCATCCTTCTTCATCATATCATTTAATGGCTTAATAATTTCTACAAAGCCAAATATGAATTTTCTCACAAAATTTATCTTGTAAAAAAAGGATCTTAATTATTTTCTACTATTGGGGGGTTCTATCTTTGATATGGATTGTATTGTATCAAGATCTATAAAGATATCATCTTTAGTAATAACATGGCCTAAAAAAAATTTCCTCGGTGACATAAAAAATGATTTTCTTAGGGTTGAGAGAAATTACATACCTTTTGCACCTTTTAAATACCTATTATAAATGAATGAAGTGGTCTTCCTTGTTCTTAAAGAAAACAATTAGATCATCCATGTAAATTATGATGCATTTACCAATCAAACCTTGGAAGGCATGGTCCACGGCTCTCTGGAATGTATCCCTAGAATTGATCAGTCCAAAAGGCATTCTCTTATATGTAAAGGTGCTCGACTTGGTTGTAAATATTGTCTTAATTATATCTTCCTTATTCATTAGTACCTAATTTTTTTTAAGAATGACATCATGGCAGAACTAGAAACAATTTGTATTAATTAGTCAAGATATGGGATAGGATAATTATCATTTTTGGATGCTCTATTCAAATTACTAAAATAAATACATAATATAATTTAACCATTATTTTTCCTAACTGGTAATAAATTGGTAACCTAAGTAGAGTGTCTGATGGGAAATAAAATTCTAGCATCCAAGAATATTTTGACTTCCTTGAAAATGATTGATTTTAAAATAGGATTTATAGGCCTTTGTTTTTACCTAAAAGGTTTACAATTCTCTCTAAGAGGTATGGTTTGAGTTATGAACTTTGGATTTAAAATCTTCAAGTCATTATATGACTAAGTTATTACATCCTTGTATTTTGTTGACAGTTCTTTAGATCTTTTATTTTCGATGCTAGTATAGGATTTCCCATTGTTGACAAGTTAAGGTTGATCTTGAGGTCTAAAATCAATTGTATTGTAATCATTCCCATTTTCTTTGGGAATCTTAGAGGCTTGAACTAGCTTATCTTGATTAAACAACCTTTTTAAGGTAATCATTCCCTTAGGGATCTTATTTTCATTTAGCTGAATGACTTAACCATCAAATTTATTCTCAAGTGTCGTTTCATCAGCCTCATCTATGATCTAGGCCTGAAATGATCTTGAATTGGCCATGAAGTTTAGGATTTGTTGTTCATCACTAAAGACCTTCAGATAGTTTACATTGTTTGGGATAGAAGGACAAGGTATTAACTCAATGTTGAATTTTGGTGACCCCTGGTCAAATATAAGATAATCCATAGTAGGGGCTAGCTCATGAACAACTTTATTTTCCCTCTTAGGGATAGACATAATAGTGAAAGCATCAAAAGACTCAACTATATTGTAAGTAATAAATTTATACCTCTTAAAGTATGATAATTTGCATTGATATTTGCTCCTTACTTGATTGACTACTAGTTTAGAGTCACCATAAACTAATAGTTGTTTCACTTTATTTGTGATGGAAAATTATAATCATAGGATGAGAGCCTCATATTCCACAAGAGTTTTGGTACATGAGAAATAGAGTCTATAAGAAGCATGATACTTTTGACTAACAGGGTCAATTAGAATAATGCCCACCCTAGATCTAGATTTACAACTAACCCCATAAAAATTCATCTTTCACAACCCATGAATAGTATGTGAAGGCTTACAGTTACTTACATTAGTAGTTTCAAGAGTGAAAACCCTTAAATTAGAGTCAACTATTTCACCTTTTCATTAACATAATTATATTCCATGATCATATGTTTCATCCTTTATTATATTTCCACTCTAATTTGATTTAGAACTCCTTTCCAAGGTAGTCATTTATGTGAAGAGTCTATAGACATATATCCATTTAAATATTTTGTATATTCTCTACTTAAAATCAACTTGTAAGCATCAAGGATATCTACCACTTTGATATCTATGATTTGTTTGACTCTTAGATTATAATCTAGTTACATGTGGACATATAACAATTATCCAACCACCTTGACCCTGGACTTATTTAACTAGGTGATAACCCTATTTAATTAATGGGGGTCAAACCAAGTTTCCTACAAATTCCTATAGGTATAATATTTGTAGAGGCACCAAAATCCAAAAAATAGTTATGTAAATTCTTACCAAACATTCTAACTATAAGAAAGAAGGGTGAGGACTCTATATTAGCTTTTTACATAAGTATATTTGCATTATTAGTCTTGTACATCTTATTAGGTTTCTTGGACAAGGATTCTAGAAGTAGATTCCTTTTCTCAATTATCTATGTTAATTCATGCAAAGTAATGTTAGATTTAATTTTATTTATGTCCTCTATAATATTATACCTAGTTTTATTTGAAAGAATAGATGTATTAGTACTCTATTTAGAAGTACTTCCATTTGGAGGCTCTAGATTATTATCTAATGTGGTGTCTCGAGGAGTGCTAAAGTTGTTCAGAGGAGTAGAAGTAGTCAAAGTATGCCTTTGTTCTCTATTATTTAGAGGGTTAGTCTTCTTTAGGAATTTTTGGAAGTCTTAAAATTTTTTAGGAACATCATCAAGTTTATTATCTTCTTGGAAAGGGAAATCAAACATTTCCACCATGAAGGTCTGATTAACAAGTTCGGATCGTGAAGTACCTACACCATCATATTTGTTTGGTAATACCTCAAAAGTGTCTAATTATTTCATAAAGGATACAAAAGATTTACATAACTCAATGCCATTAGTTTCTCCATGATTAGTAGATCAATGAACTCTATAATAGTTTATTAATGCAATACTGATAAGATAAATGTCCATGTTCTTCTTATCAATAGATGATTTATTATTCTTATTGATGAGAGTTATCAATCTAAAACTTATTATTTGGACTATTAAATATTTGGAATGATAAATTCCTACTCGATCATTCACCAATATGAATAACCTATTTTTTTAATTAAAGGAAATCCATGCTAAGATTTTGGACCATTTTAAAAATAGAGTCATTCTCACTTTTGGGGGTCTTTGAGTTATTAACTTGGTTAGCACCAGAGTTCGGTATTAATTATTTTTGATAATTTATAAAAAATCAAGTTGTAGCATGGCCTAGGAATCCAAAGTTTTGATTAGGGGAATCATGGCTTAAGGGTAACTAGTTTGGCACTGGGATCTGATTCAAGGATAGCCTATTCTGATTATTATTAGGAAATATATTTAAGATAGGTATATGTCAATTAAAATTTAGTATAGAGTAGGCCATTTGTCATTAAGGTTTCATTTGATCATTAATGATCACTACTTTAGAATAGACATAGGCTAACGTGGCTATGACTGGGAGAGACCTCTTCAATAACATAGAAGTAATGGGATCTATCACATCTTTAGAGATTTTTAAAGCCAAAGCATCATTAGGTTTGTAGGGATCTATGGTCTGGTTATGCATATTTTGAAAATTTGAATTAAATTCCATTATATACTCATTACCATCTATTTTTATGGTGGTAAACTTTTGGTATAATATGTAGGCATTGATAACCTTGCCAAATTAGTCAATAAAGACATTGTTAAAACCATCCCAGCTAGTAATGTAACTGTTAAGAAAATTATTAAACCATTCATATGTAGCATCCTTGAATGTTAAAGGAAATATCCTATAAGCTACATCCTCATGGATGGCATTTAATAATCTTAATTTAGATTTGAATGATTTAATGTGCTCTTCAGTAGTTACAACACTATTTAGACTAAACATTGGTAAGTATTTCATATAATTAAAGGGGAGATCATGCACTACACCTGGTACATTAATGGAATAATCACCTAACCATGCCATACCTAAATTAAGGTTTAACACAAGGGTACCTTAGAATGGTAAATCTGGCAAAAATTTGAATGTCTTTTTTACCTTTGTCTCATATAACTTTCCTATGGTTCTCTAATTCTAGTAGAGGCTCTCTTGTTTCTAAATGTAATCACATTCTAATTATAGGTAATTTGAGCTTTAATATTTTTAATTATATTTAAAATATGATGTGTCAATTTAATCTTTACTAATAACCAAGGTTACACTTGTACATTAAGCGAATTTTACAAAGATCCATGTAAGGAACAACAAAGGACTATGATCTTCAACTAAACTAGCACAAAGATATGTCCAAATATGTAAAAATGATCAATATTTGCATGTGCAAGCTCAAATGAGTTAAAATTTACAAAGGATCTATTAATGTTTAACCAAAATGACTATTACTAACCTTAGACCTTTTGAATTGATAAAAGCTAAAGCTATCATTACCATAATTAAGCATATATTCTTAAAGAACATGGATCTTTGTCTGAGAAATCACAAATATGGGTATAAAACCATGAAGACCACCAATATTTACATAAATTTTTCTAAAATAAACATACATCTACATATAAAAACATGATATTTGACCAAAATATACATAAAATCATAAAGATCCTACCAAGAAAAGACCCTCTTTTTAGCACTAGTAGATCTTTCACCT
Source organism: Torreya grandis (assembly GCA_037957365.1). Taxonomy (NCBI): domain Eukaryota; kingdom Viridiplantae; phylum Streptophyta; class Pinopsida; order Cupressales; family Taxaceae; genus Torreya; species Torreya grandis. Next base: position 623,317 of record JARHVA010006231.1, on the reverse strand, counting down.
ATTGATTTTATTGACCTTATAGAGAGTTTATGATGTATTGATATTTTTATGGGATCCTTAAAAGTATTTATTATAATTTGAGTGATCAAGTGAGATAGGTTTTTTAGATTAGAGTATTTTACATCATGTTACTTTTGCTTAATATAATCAATATTTCCTGATGAAGAACGAACTATTGATCCTACAAAGTAGTGAGGAATTTAAGTTAGAGATTAGGACAATGCAAATAATTAGGCTAAGGTCTTAGGGCTAAGGTCTTATTTATGTTTAAAAACATGAACAGTGCCTTAGGACTAAGATGTTAGGCCAAATACCAAAGGGGACCATGAAACATAAAGTAAGGTCAATATAGGAAAGTAATAGACCATTCATATATGAAAGTTAGAATTGGTTTTTAAATGAAAGGGAATAAAGGAAGGTGAAATATAAAAGGACCAACCATGAATCTTAGGTTAGGGCTTGGTCATGTTTAAAATATGATTAAGTCTTAGTATAAAAATTAGACTTAGTTCATTATATTTTCCAAAGTGTTCCCACCAATTTTGCTCGCATGAATTTTGAATTTAAACTGAAAGGTATAATCTATGGTTTTTTTGAACAAAGGTTTCAAAACATTCATAACATGGATTTTATCTTGAGTTCTTATATACCAAATTCTATTTAAATCTTGAATTAGGATTAATCTATAAAATTTATGTCCATTATATTCAATGGGGGGTCCCATGAAACCTACAACTAAAGCATGAAGATCCACTATTAGCAATTTTAGGCAAATTTAAAGCATTATTATGAATAAAATAGACAATTTTAAATAGGTTTGGATGATTTTTAAATATAAATATAATGAAAAACATGACAATTTTTTATTTTTAAGGTATAAATTTGCACAAGGGTCCCTATTTTTTAGAAATGCAGGTATGTTAACCTTAACATCACCCTAATTGGAAATTATCACCATATGGTGGTAGTTTTCTTATTTTGGCACTAGTGTAATCTATGAAGAATTGTTTTGAACTGCTAGGTACACCTCTATCTAAGTTTACCAATCTTATTATTATGTGCATGAGTTTTGATTCCCTATGGGTGACCTATTTTGACTAATTCTATATGTAAACCCTAAAACTCCATGTTTTTAAGGCATCTAATTATCAAAAGTATAAAAGTGTGATATTATTGGGGTAGGATGGAAATCCTCAAAACCATTTTGTGAGGATATTTTCCTACATACCAATACTCTAAGGAGGTATCAAGCCTAATATAGTTCTCCCCACCTAGGTGATAGTGAAAGTGTAAGTGAAGCTAGCATGAATGTAATATTGAGTTATTTGATCATGATTAAGACTATAAATCTAAGTAGTCTTAGCTTAGGAATGTTATATATGGTTCTATGTATAATTAGGGTAGAATAGGTATTGATAACCTTGATTGTGAACAACTTGTTTTGAGTTTTTTTATGCAATTTGCATTTGATTTCCATATAGTGGATAAAGGGATAAAATTTATGTATATATTTACTATTCTAGTGATTTTATAGGTCTTAAAATAGGTCTAAGCCAACCCTAGGTGGTTTTTTATTTAAAAATATATATTTTGGTAACAAAAGGAGGGAAAATGATAATAGTGCTAAAACTGTTACAATACTTACATTGGTGTTACTATCCCAAATATGGTGTTAGTGTATAGGTGGCTTAACCTAGGACACTAGGGTTTAGGATGATAAATTGAAGGTATAAGTCCAATTTAGGTATGTTTAATAATGTGTGTGGCTCACATAATGGCTAGATAAGTGTCTAAATATAGCCTAAGATAAGTCTAGGGCTAATATATGGATATGTGATATCAAGTAGCATTCTTAACACTCAATTGTCACTTTTAAATGATTACATTCACCACAATATAATATAAAATTAAAAAAAAGTGAATTGACTTAGATAACATAAAAAGAATCATACATGAACTTACTTAAGAGGTGAATCCCAAGAATCTAGATATAAGTATGTGAAATATGGTCCATTATGCATCATGCAAATCAAATGTGCATAGATCAATCCTTAAGAAACATAAAAATTAAAAGACAAAATTTATTAAATATATAAGAGAAAGGAAAGTAATGATTACACCTCAATGGTTATGTGAATCAATACATAAATCTAGTGATAACCTATGTGTGTGGATGTAGATAGTGGTCAATTGGTGAATAACTTGGAATGAGATGATAGATTTATGAATCCCCATATGTGGGTGGCTCAATAACTCAATAAAATTTTGAATCCATCATTACCCACCCCTATTTGGTGTATCATGACATGTGAAGAGATTGGATTATATTGATGGTGTGTCTAACCCTCTCATCTAGGTGGTTCATTAACTCAAGTAGACTATGACTCCATCATTACTTACGCATGTGTATTAGATGCATCTAAAACTAAAATTGCATGATGTAACTAAAGCTATGTAACTAAAATTGGAACTACATATAATGTCTCTATGACCACTCAAGGACATTGGAATGTAAAATCACTCTAGGCTACTATGGAATATTAGGTGGCTCTAGGCCACTTGGTAATGCCAACCACTACAGATGGAGTAAGGCTAAATCTAGTGTGTAACTTTTAACACTATATCTTGTGTGTACAACATAGATATTGACATGGATTTTATCATTCCATATGATTAATAATTGCGTAAGTGTACATAAATAGTGTTTCATGTACATGGCACTAAATCTAATATCTAATTATATGGATTTTGGATTGAGTTGTAATAATATATATCTAAGCATCTAAACTAAAATAGGAATGATCGTGGCATTCATGATGCCCCCAATTTGATAAAATTGGTATGAATTTGATTTAAACTAAGACAATAATGGTAATATATTATTAAGCATGTATAAATCTATACTATACATATTATGTTTTTCTATCAAATCTATAATTTTATATTATTGAGGCTATTGGATAGTAGCATCAGATCTTGGATAGTATCACTGGTGGTATTAGTGTCATAATTTAGGCATTAATGTCCAACTATACTAATTTTTGTGCAACTAAAACTAATCTCTTTGTCACTATTTCCCATTGTATTTTCTTGAAACTAATTTCTATATTTTGTGCATATGTGCTAAAAATTGTACTCTGAGTACATTAAGATAGCCTAATCTTTATGAAAAACCTATTTAAATGCCCCCTTTTTTGAGGGGAGATATTTTACCTATATAATAACTATACTTAAAATATAAATCTCTAAAAAATGTGTATTATCCATAACATATATGATATTTACATAATAAACTAATGTAATGTGTATACACAACATTATAATGTAAGATCTTTTGATCATAAGTTTGTAGATTATGATGTGTGTTAGATCTAGAGTTCACAATGATATCATGATAGATATAACAATATATATGAACATCAAATCTGAGTAATAACTAAGTAGATACCTAGGGGTATGGGGAATGATGTCCATCATGGCACCAAATTAAGAAGGAGAGATACGTGAGATCCCTCATAAAATCTAAAATTAGAGTGTGTAATAAGAGATAAGTGACATGGACATCATGAATATAGGAAATCATACATAAAACACACATGAAGCATGAGAAATAAGTCAAGGGGCCACAATAAAATGGACATGGTCATGTGTCACTAAATTTGATAAAGTAAGACATACAAGGACATGTTCAAATGTCCACATACACATGTAGAACGAATGTTGGATTAGAGCCACATGAAATTTCATGTTAATTTTTTTTCATACATAATAAAGAAGGCACACACAAGGACATGGGCACATGTCCAAATCATACACATAATGAAAAGAAGTGGTGTATATTTTTAGAGGAATGCCATATCTAAATACCCTAAAATAGAAGAAGCATAGAGACACAATCAAGTCTAAACCAAGAAATATAGAAATAGAATTATACATGAGCATGTGGTAAAAATATGTACAAGAGAAAGTATGCATATAAGCTAAGTTTAATAGTAGTAGTAGTCAACAAAAAAATTGAGTAGGTGTAGGATGATTAATATCAAGTTATAACAATACTAAATCTATGATGTATTGTTTAGAAAGATGTAACATGGTAGTTATAATTATGTATAGAATGCCCCCAAAAGGGCAAATGTATCAAATGAAGAACTTGTGTATCTATGTATATGCCCCTAGTGGGTATATATTCACAAATTTATATTTATGTAGTGGATCAAGCTCCTATAAGTATCTAAAAACACTCGAAAATAATAAGTGAAGCATGTATTTATGATAAAAATAAATTGTATTAAGATATCTATAATGTGTATTGTTTGGAATATATAAGAAGTGTAAACATGGAAATGCCTACAATCTAAAATTTTGTATTTCTTGATTAAATATTTTAATGTTTTTATGTTTCAGTATATTTTATTATTTTATTATTTTTTGGATATAAGTCATTTATAATAAGGGAGGAACATACTAACCTTTGAGTCTCATGGGAGACTCATCATCAATGTGACCTATGTCAAATAAAGGAGTGATGATCATGCATGTGGTATGAAAAGGTAATTGAGGTCTTAAAACCTATTGTATAAGGTGATCTATAGCTTGCACTACCTTGAAGTCATACTAGGAATCCATGAGGTTAACTAGGGTATCATAAGAATTGTATGGGTCTTATGGACCCATCTGTTATAAGATGTCGTAGATGTCATATGTTCCCTATGATGAGAACCCTAAGAACTCAATAAGACTAATCTCAAAAGGAAAGGTATAGTGGGAGGCCATCTATAATTTATAATATATCTCTGATGTAGGGGTATCTCTAATAAGGGTCTCGATGGCAGAGTATGTGTGCATGGTAATACTATAGGATTAGACATCACCTATACTAGTAGATCAATTAAAATTTGTGGTGCACTAATGGGAATTATGCTTGGAACTATAACTGGTAGTTGTATTGTGATTACCTATGTGATAATTAAAGGATGCTCATATGAAATCCCATCAATGGTGATGACCTAGTGTGCATCCTCTGTAGTAGTCTAATATGATGCTAATGGTGGGTGTGATTTATATATATAGTGAACACTTAAAGTTACCCATACCTCATTATTTGTATGCTTTAGAAATATATCCAAAAATATTTTCAATGCCATAGTTTCCATTTGTTGAACTTTGGGTGACTCTATGGGTGTGACCATATCAATGATGTTATCCTCTATCAAATCACGTATCTTATGTTTCAATTTGATGCATCAATTTGTAGTATGGCATGGTACCCTGTAATATTCTCATAATGCTTTGGAATCATATCTCTTTAGAAGAGGTCATGTCTTATAAACCTCTTTAATGGGAGGGAGAGATATGAAATTTCATTCAAATAACTACTATAAAACATGTGTTGGTGATTTTGAAAGGTTGGTAAAAACTCTCCTTTAAGGAGATAGTAAAACTAGATGAGGAGATGGCTTTGAAGTTATGTTAATTGTGGCCTTTGGATCACTCTTATTGTTGGTGTTCCTTACTTTGTATGGATTATTATTATTATAACTCTTAGTATTTTATTTTTATCCACTTATATATTCTAATTTTCCCATAGAAACAAGCTTGACTTCCCTTTCTTTCACTATGTGGCATAAATATATGAATGTTGGAAACTTATTGATCAAGTTAGATTCATATAATGTTTGTAATAAGCTCTATTTGAATATGTCTTGTATATTTCTATCTTGGATCTCTCTATCTACCACGAGGCTATTTATCTTTTCCAATATAGTTTTATATCGCAAGACATATTCTACAATAGGTTCATTATATTTTTCTTTAGTTGTGTCACTTGATTATATGAGATATTATCACTATTTTAATTTAAAAGTGTCTTAAGAACATATTTTCCAATGGATTAAATGTGGTGATATATTAATTTGAAATATCATAGAACCACTATAAATGATAGTCTTTTATACTACATGGGAAAAACTTAGTAAAGACCAATCATTGGATACATATTCCAAACATGTTGTGTGGGAAGCTTATAGATGGTGTTTTAGGTAACCTTTACCATTATAAAAATTAATCTTAGGTGCCACACATCCAAATGGCAAAGGTGTATTTAAAATAACATGAGAATCTAGGGCATGTGATGGTTGAGTACCACCCTAATCAAGATGTAACACCTTAGCCTACATAAAATGAATCTCATGCATAATGGATTGCATATTTAGAGAGGACTAACTAGTCATAGGAGGTGTTTCCATTTTTTAATGTTTTCTAATTAAAATGGGTTTTTTTACAAGCTGAGTTGACCCCAAAGTAGGTGTAACAATATTGTTATCTAGGTGAGTATAAGATTGATCATGGTTTGATTTTTTCTTTATTTCAATTATGGCTTGTAAACTATATGCATTATCAATGGGATTTTATCAAAATTTGTCTATGAAACTCTATAAAATCTCATCCTTATTGATAATAATATTTTCATTGTTAAGTGGGGGGATAGTATCCTAGTTTCAATCTTATGTATTATTTTTATCTTGATCTTATTGCTCATATTTTACTTAATGATTTAGATATTAAAGAGTGTTAGGCATAGCTTTTATGGGTGTAAATACATATACATGATGAAAAATAGCATATTCTAAGGATTTTATACATGTAATTTGATTTGATAATAATGTGACTGTTGATGTAGTGGTTACACCAGGGGCAAGAGGCTGAGCTCCTGCCTTTCCACACACAACAATGGAAACTCCCCTCTCACCTGTGGGACCGGCGAAGCTAGAGGGGAGAGTCTCTAGATAAGGGCTAGCTTCCTTTGATGTATGTTTTAGGCCCTAGTTTCTCCTACTACTAACAAATAAAAAAAGGGGGGGGGATGAAAAGGGAGAGAGAGATGCTAAAAATAGAACCTAACCTAAAAAATGAAAAGGTGATACACTAGAAAAGGTTGATCTACTCCACCTAAACATACACTTTCCACTGATAACCAACACCCATACACTTCATCTGACATGAGAAAACCTTCTGAATCAGTGGGTCAGTGGTTCGTGGAGACACAGAGAGGAAATAACTACTAGAGGCATTCTGAGACACACTGCAGCAGCCTATCCACTTCACCTATACTCCTTTAGGGACACTTCTGATAGACCTATAAAAGGAAACTCAAAAATGCACCAGACATGCTGAAATCATTCTACAAAATCATTAAGAAAATGACTTAACACAAAATCAAGGCATAGAAACATACTACAGATGCAAAACTCAGAATGGAGGTAAAAATGCTAAGTTCTGATTCAAGGTAAAATTCTAGTAGAGCTCTGCCTTACAAGTGTGAGAGATATTTGGGCAGAGTTTTACCTTAAAGTTGAGAGTCGATCTTTCTCAAAATAGAAGTTTACAATATATAGAAAGAGGAAGAGAATTTGGTGCTTCCTGGGAAAGATTTTGGTGCCCTTTTCTGCCAGTGGCCCATGTGCATTCTAAATCTTGGTAAGAGGAAACCACTATTACTGATGTTATTCTTTAAAAAGGGCCTATTGGAACCATGTTTTACAATCATCAAAATTGACTTTGGTGTTCAAACATTAATGAAAGAACATGGCCATGCCTCTTTTCTACAAATAGACTACAATTTGTCCCTTCATCAAAGCCAATTGGAGGAAATAGGCTGCATCACTCATGTAGCAATAACTCACCTTCCCTTTGCCACTTGGATGCTTTGTCTTTTCTGATCATTGTATTCTTCTTGATCTTTAAGCCCTTGGGGGTGATCTTCTAATGGGTCGCTACGTTCCTCAAGCTATTTTCATAGTTGGCACTTAGGCAGTTTAAAAACAAAGGCTATTTCACTGTGTTAATTTTGATGTTCATGTGGCCATCACCCAATGGCTAATCTGTCTCCTTAAAATTGATGGCTTTTGGGACATCACCATCCTTGGAAAAATTTCATCAAGTCTTTTCTGTGGGCTTCTATGCTTCGGGCTTTTTCCTGCAGATAAAAGTCTATGGGAATTGGCATCTTTGAACTGGTGGGGTCCTTCACTTTGAACTGGCAGCCTCTTTAAACTGAGCTTCCCCCAAATTCCTTTGGGATTTTTGTCTAAAAGAATTCCTTCAGACAAAGAGTCTAAAAGAATTTAGCCTTAAGTCTTCTGTGCACTTTTCAAAATTACTTTGGTTGCCCTTTGAAATGCCCCATACCCTCCGCAAGGGATTCTAAACCCAACACTACCCTCCACAAGGGCATTTGAACCCTAAACTACCATTTGGCTTTGGGACACACCCTTAAACCAAGCCATTGAACCAAAATTAGTTCAACGGCTCAATGGTTCAAGACTGTGTGCCAAGCTGCTTGAACTAAACTGATGATCTGATGACATTGAACCAAGCAATTGAATCGATGCATTGAACCAATGTGTTAAACCAACACATTGAACTAATCCATTAAACTAGTTCAAAAAATCAATGTTGTGTACTAAGCTCATTAAACTTTGCCAATTAATCATTTGATTGAACTAGAAGCCACTGAATCGACTGAGTGAACCAAATGATTAAACCCGTTGATTGAACCAACGCATTGAACTTAAAACATTGAACCAACATTTAACCTAAGGATCAATGAACGTAAATGGTTGAACCAAGTGCTGATGAACATATGCAACCTGAAATTGACTAGCTCTAAATAGCAAGGGAAGAAGGGGATAGATTTTTGGCCCATTGGGCAAAAAATATCCAACAAATTGGTGACTCCCAGGGGAAGCATGCCTATTATGATTAAAGACCAGTAGCCTTGTAGTCCATTAGGCACAGAGTCATAATGAAGCTATGAATAAAGGTTAGTAATAGCCCCAAATATCCAAGAATCAAACATGAAGCTTTTTACCCCACACATAAAGGGAAACACACAAGGCTAAAAACACTACCTGTGCAAACTACACTTAGGGAAAGCAGTAAAATAAACTATAAGCAAACTACTATATATAGCTAACCAAGAATATTTGCCTCCCTCCTAGATCAAAGGGAAAATTTCTTAAGTCCCTTTACTGGTAAGAAGACTTATGTTGCCAGACAAGTGGTTGAATGAAAAGGAGATTTGGTGACATGTTCCTCTTGCCTGTCACCTTGCTTGGCTTGTATCTGAGTGGATCAGAATTGAACATGCTTCTAACATATATGTACTCTACTTGTCCTTTGAAGCTTGTTGAATGATGGTCCCTTATACTGGTTCTCTACACTAAGAAATCAAAAGTTGCTAGCTCATCACCATAAGACCTTTGATGTGTATTGCTCCCTTACAGTGCATCACGGTTCGACCCATTTCCTTCTGCTTCATTATAGACTCTTTCAGACTCATCCTCTGCTCCCTCTTGGCCTTCTTGAAGAAGGGTTATTTTTGTGATGTATGAAATGCAATCACAAAATGATTTCTCATCCCATAGAACATCACCTCTTTGTTCAAAGCTTTCTTCTTTAAGGAATTCCTCTAGGAGGATAGACCTCTCCTTTTCCCCTTTGATGATTAGGGTCTCTAGATGTCCAAAAGTATCCTTCTGATCCTCCAAATTAGGCTCCCCAGTGTAGTCATCCTCCTCATCAAAGTAACAAGGAAGTTCATCAAACAAAGGGGGAGAGAGCTCACCATGCTTATGTTCCTCCTCGTATTACTGGAACATCTACATATATGCATGCCATGTGTCTTCTCCATTACTGATGAGGTCTTCACAAGGAGCCTCCATGATGATTCTACCTTTGTTGTTACTCATGATAGCCCCTTGGAAAATTTTAGCTTGGATATTTTGCTCCTCACTTGCCTTCTATAGAATAGGTTCTTCCTTGAGAAGGCGTGAAGTGGGAAAACCATGTGGAATAGGAGGCAGTCCTTGAGCTAGAATCAAATGATTCTCCTCCTTCCACTTGGCTATCACTTCATAAATATCAGGTATGGCCTAATAGCACTCTTATAAGTGTGTAGATGGGGTGTGTTTAGATGTTGAATGTGACATTGGGTTTGAACCGTCCATCATACGTTGGCTGAGGAATCTCTCTCTAGATTCCAACTCTACAATTCTCCTGACTAGATCCTCTTGGAAGAACCTTTCTTGGAGGTCACCAACATCATCATGAGCAGGAGCAACCTCATCTTCTTCAAGGTTTTGAGAAAAAACCTTGCTTCTCCTCCTTCCTACCCCATTATTCTACTATTTCCCCCTAGTTCAAGATCTCAGAATTGGAAATTTGCCCCTGTGAACAGGCAACAACTTTGTTTTCTCTAAGGTCATGGGGCTCCTCCACAAGGTCTAAAAGTTTGAACTCTCTTTCATGAAGTAGACTCATCCTAGCCTCTAAATCTTCAATTTTTTTGGATAGATTATCCTAAAAGAGTCTTTCTTGGAGGTCACTAGCATCATCCTCTTCAAGGCTCTGGGCTAGTTCTTGGCATTCCTTCCTCCAACTCAAAATTTGCACATCGCGTTGAAAAACTTGGGGAGGTTAAGGAATGCTAGGAAGAGACTGTTGATGCACCAGAAGAGTCTTTAGAAGAGGGATGTGTTGGCTCATGGTATTCCCCCCAATGGAAGATTCATAATACAAGGAATTGATAAGATTGATCTCCATGGGGTGTTGATCTGATGCCCTTTGATGTTGGAAAGCCAGGCACATAGGATTGAGAGAAGATGCATCAGATGAGCTAGAGTGATCAAGTGTTATCTGATAGAAAGGATTTGGTGAATAAAATGGGGCTTTATTTAGAATAGGAGGGGACATACAAGGCTGACTACCTTGAATAAATGGATTTATCCATTTTAATACCTCCTCCTCCATGGGTTGCAAGGCCTGAACTTGTCTAAACAAACACTCCTCTCTATACATCAGCTCTTGCTGATATCTGTACCACTCTTCTAGTCTATCAATCTTGAGGGCCACTTCCCTTATCATTGAAGGGAAACTAGGAGAGTTTCTTGAGGTGATTCTCTAAATTTTTTGAGTCTGATTGTAGTCATATGAAGGAATACAAGGTCCATGATTTTGTGCAAAGGGATTATACATACAAAACTGATTTCTTAATAGCACCTGGAGTGCTTAACCAATTAATTCAACTCAGAGTCACCATTGGTGTTGATGCAAAAAGCCTCCAAAGGCTAGTTGGTCCAAGAACACACCAAAAATTCTTTAACTCTTTGCATAAAACTTGTCCCAATGAGTCTGACTGGGCGTGCCAAAAAATGTTGATGTAGTGAATTACACCTGGGGTAGGAGGTTGAGCTCCTACCTTTCCACATGCAACAATGGAAACTCCCCTCTCACCTATGGGACCAATGAAGTTGGAGGGGAGAGTCTCTAGATAACGGCTAGCTCCCTCTGATGTATCTTTTAGGCCCTAGTTTCTCCTACTGCTAACAAATAAAATAAAAAAAGGGGGGAGATGAAAAGGGAGAGAGAGATGCTAAAAATAGAACCTAACCTAAAAAAATAAAAGGTGATACACCAAAAAAAAGTTGATCTACTCAGCTCAAACGTACACTTTCCACTGAGAACCAGCTCCCATACACTTCATCTGACATGAGAAAACCTTTTGTATCAGTGAGTCAGGGGTTCATGGAGATACAGGGAGGAAATAACTACTAGAGGCATTCTGAGACACACAACAGCAGCCTATCCACTTCACCTATACTCCTCTAGGGACACTTATGATAGACCTGTAAAAGGAAACTCAAAAATGCACTAGACATGTTGAAATCATTCTACAAATCATTAAGAAAATGACTTAACATAGAATCAAGGCATAGACACATACTAAAGATGCAAAACTCAGAATGGAGGTAAAAATGCTAAGTTCTGATTCAAGGTAAAATTTTGGCAGAGCTCTGCCTTACAAGCCCAAGAGATTTTTGGGTAGAGTTTTGCCTTAAGGCTGAGAGTCAAACTTTCTCAAAAGAGAAGTTTAAAATATATAGAAAGAGGAAGAGAATTTGGTGCTTCATGGGAAAGATTTTGGTGCCCTTTTTTGCTAGTGGCCCATGTGCATTATGAATCTTGGCAAGAGGAAACCACTATTACTGATGTCATTCTTCAAAAAAGGCCTGCTGGAACCATGCTGTACAATCACCAAAATTGACTTTGGCATTTAAACATTAATTGAAGAACATGGCCATGCCTCTTTTTTGCAAATAGACTATAGTTTATCCCTTCATCAATGCCAACTAGAGAAAATAGGCTATGCCACTCATCTGGCAATAACTCGCCTTCCCTTTGCCACTTGGATGCTTTGTCTTTTCTACTCCTTGTCTTCTTCCTACTCTTTTAGCCCTCGAGGGTAATCTTCTGGCAGGTCACTACGTTCCTCAGGCTATTTCCATGGTTGGCACTCAGGTAGTTCAACAACAAAGGCTATTTTACTATGTTGATTTTGACGTTCGCATGGCCATCACCCAATGGCTAGTTTGTCTCCTTAAAATTGATGACTTTTAGGATGTCACCATCCTTGGCAAAATATCATCGGGTCTTTTCTATGGGCCTTTGTGCTTCAGGCTTTTTCTCGTAGATAAAAGTTTTTAGGAATTGGCCTCTTTGAACTAGTGGGGTCCTTCACTTTAAACTGGCGGCCTCTTTGAACTAAGCTTCCCCCGAATTCCTTTAGGCTTTTTGTCTGAAGGAATTCCTTTGGACAAAAAGTTTGAAGGAATTTTCCCTTAAGTCTTTTGTGCACTTTTTGAAATTGCTTTGGTTACCCTTTGAAACATCCCCTACCCTCTTCAAGGGCTTTTGAACCCATCACTACCCTCCGCAAGGGCATTTTAACCCAGCACTACCCTTCAGATTTGGGACACACCCTTGAACCAAGTTGTTAAAAGAAACCCATTGAACCAAAATTGGTTCAATGGTTCAAGACTGTGCACCGAGCTACTTGAACTAAATTGATGATCTGATGACATTGAACCAAGTGATTAAACTAATTTGTTGAACCAATCCATTGAACAAATTCAATGGTTCATCACTGTGCATCGAGCTTGTTGAACTTTGCCAATTAACTATTTGATTGAACTAGAAGCCATTGAACTGACTAAGTGAACTAAATGATTGAACCCAATGATTGAACCAAGGCATTGAACTTAAAATGTTGAACCAAGTGGTTAAACCAATGTTGAACCTGAGGCTCGATGAACTTAAGTGGTTGAACCAAGTGCGATGAACTTATGCAACCTGAAGTTGACTGGCCATGAATAGTAAGGGAAGAAGGGGACCCATTTTTGGCCCATTAGGAAAAAAATGGTCAACAGTGACCTTTTCACTTAATAACTTATTTTAAATCTATAATTATAACATTAGCTTGTTCATACTGATAATATAATCCCTTTAAGTATAACAAGTGTATACCTTGGTTGATTTTGATTGAGCATGTAGGAATACACCTTGTAGGGGAGAGGTGGAGGCATGGATAGGCTGAGTGTGGGTATCATTAATGATATTATAGGTTATTTCATCTCATGGAGAATTTATATCATGGACCTAGTTAGAGGGAAAGTAGTTATCACCTTCATGGAGATGAGGAGGAAAAGGAGATCCTTTCTTATGCATAGGATATTCCATTAAAACTTGAAACATGGTTTTTATGGTATTAAATTTATGGATTAATTCCAATAAAATATAATGTAATTGATCCTCTATGTATGTAAGAATTTGTTTTTTAATTGAATTCCACATATGAAAATAATATCATGCTAGAGATAGAATCAAATATGACATAAATTTTAATTGATGTAAAGCATAATGTATATATGTGTTAATGTTATCTTTAATTCATTCCAAATGAAATGAAAAAATCATGCAAAGGAAGTTAGAAAAAAAATTTCAAAAATTAATAAAATTCATTTTTCATTATTATCATGATTAAATAAAATTCAAATCATAAAATATATGGATCTAAAATATAAGAGTGGGTATTAGAGGGATGGAAACATAAACCCTAAGGTTATCTAGGGCCAGGATTTGTATAATATTCAAAGTAATTTAGGTTCACCAAATGATTTAATTTTTTAGGGGTATGGATTTTAAGCCCTAGGTTGTTAAAAGGTATAGGTATGGTAAATAAAGGTATAAATATGCAACACATATAGATATTGATTTGTAAAAGAATTGACCTAGTTTGACCTTTATAAAATTAGTAATAAATAATGTAAATAAGTACTTAGCTATAAATTAACTGAGATAAAAGATATGAAGTATTTAAACCAGGACAAGAGTTGATATAAGTGTCATGAATATGATCCAATAGTTAAAACCCTTCCTAGACAGTAGCATTCTATTTGGATAATAACACCATATTGTGCTAACATCTTTATTTTGACACTAGTGTCCTCTATGTAGAACTATTCTAAGATTTTTTGTGCACTTATTTCTAATTTGATCAATCTTATTCTTATATGAATGAATTATGATTCCTTGTAGGTGACCTATTTTGATTGATTCTATATGTAAACCCTAAACCTCCATGTTGATATAGAATCTGGTTGCCACAAGTAGCAAAGTGTGTTATTAGTGGGGTAGGTTTGACATCCTCAACACCTTAATGTGATGAGATTTTCCTACATACCAATGCTTTGAGGATGGATCCATCTCAATGTATTTTTCCCCATCCAAGTGCTAGTACAAATGTAAATAAAGCTAGAATGAATGTCAGATTGAGTGTTTTGAGTGTTCTTGAGACTATAAATCTAAGTAATTTGAGGTTAAGAATGTTTTATATGTTTTTATGTAGAATTAGGGAATACTAAGGATTGATAACCTTGACTGTGAACAACTTATTCTTAGTTTGTTTGTGTAATTTGCATTTGATTTCTATCTAGTGGATAAAGGGCTTAAAGTCAGGTATATATGATTTTATAGTGATTTTGTAGGTCTTAAAATAGTTATAGACCAACCCTAGGTGGGTTTTGATTTGAATATATATTTTTTGGTAAAAAAGGAGGGAAATAATAATTATTCCCAAATTAAGACACTAGTGCCATTGGCATTACTATCAAAATTATGGCACTAGTGTATAAGTGGTAGAACCTAAGGCAATAGGGTCTAGGATGTTGAAGTGAAGATCTAGGACTACTTTAGGGATGTTTAGGGATGTTTTTGGCCTACATAAAGGTTGGATAAGTGTCTAAATAGCCCCTAAGATAGGAATAGGAGTAAACTAGGGATATGTGGTCTCAAGTATAACTCTTATCACTCAAGTGTCATTTTTAGAAGATTACATATTTCTCCTTTTCTGTATTCAATATTTGTACTATTTGTACTTTGGTATGCACTATTGGTTCTAAAGAGTGTTTTTGAATTGGTTCATGACCCTTATTAGTTTTCTTTTTTATTTTAAAATGATATTTATACCATGTTTTCATTTAGGTGGTGAAGTAGGTAAATTATTTATGGTATTCATTAAATCATATGCATATTTATGAACATCCTAATATAAAATATCGAATGAATAAAAGGGTTTATGCAATGTTTTTTCTATAAGTATAGAAATAATACCCTTACTAAATACAAATTTCACTTCCAAATTTGAGGGGGTATAGTTTAAGGAAAAAATTATGTCCTTAAATGTAATAACATAGTCTACAGTGGACTCATTATCATTTTGTGTTAATAGTTATAAATTTTATAATGGTAAATTTGGCAAGGTGTATCAATGAAAGTTAGATAGAAACACATATTTGAGTCTTTATAATGTTTATAAGGAATTATTTGTGAGGATATAAAATTAATCAAGAGCCTCTCAAGCTAATATTTGATGTAAATATTTTAATATCAAGCATCCATCTTCATCCCAATGTTCAAAAGAGTGTATATATTATTAATAATGAGTAGTTTGATATCCTTAATCATTGAAGCAGGAAAACATAGGCTTGATAAAATTTGAAGGGTAAGGACATTGAAACACATATTGAGTAAAAGGTCATTCCCCTAACAAATTCTCTAAAATTATATCCTCATGGGAAGAAACATGCAACTTAAGGGTATTTACATGTTTTTGAATATATCCAATTGTAATCTTCATAAATAACATATCACATGTGGAGGTGGGTAAAGAGTTTGAACATTTTATTAGAGTTTGTAAGCTACCATTCATATGAAACATGGGAACGATATCTTATTTACCACCCTCTAAAATAGGATAATCACATGGTTTTTAAATATTTGGTAAAGGAACACTTATGTCTAAAGAAGCAAGTATAAATTTTTGAATAGCATGAAGTTTAATATAATTATCAATGCAAGGTGATAAATCGATTGAATTTTTGTGACATATAATAGGATTAGGATAAATAATTTTATTTTATTTATTAATACTTGAAACATTTTTTTAAGCTTAAAATGTAAAGGACTGGGGAGGCATATTATCTTCTTGATTATCAACCAAAACTATAATACAAATTTCATTTCCATTTTTGAGTTAAAAAAATGAGGTAGATATAATACAATACTACTTTCAACGAAATATTTTTAAATAGGTACAATTTAGTTTTCATATTTCCAAGAAATTAAGAGAGGGGAAGAAAGTAACACATGCATTTTGATCACTATTATTTAGAAAAATAAAAGAATTTTCACTATTTTAAATTAAGTGTTTTAAAGAAGGAATAAGATTTTTAACACTATCATCATTTTGGAAAGAAAGAACACACTCATCCTTTTCAAAATTTTCATCATGTGAAAAATAAGGAAAATGTTCAATTTTTTATTCACCTTGATAATTTATACATGAAACATCTTCATCCTTTTAAATGCTAAATTATTTCATAACTATTGTATCATCTTTAATAAAAGGAATCATTTTTACCTTTTTATGCCTTCCACTATAGAAAATAGAAGTATGAGAATGAGTCTTCCCATGTTCACATTCAATATCATACTCATTAGCATATGAATACATGTTATTTTCATCATAATTAGTTAAACTTACATTTTCATCATTAGTTTTTTCATTATCATAGTTATAAGGAATAGAAATGGTTTTAACATGTTTTATATCATAATATCTCATATGCAATACATTGATCGCCATGAAAATTTAAAAAAGTATCCAATGGATGGGGTTTTAAGGGACCTTTCATAAGGAAATTCATAAGTTTGCACCTAATCACAAATAAATTAAACACAATGATTATAAAAATAAGATAAATACGCATGACTTAAGTGATGCCTATATAAAAAAAATAGATGTAAAAAATGAATATAGAGATCTAAAATAAATGAAAACCCTAACATGCAAACTAGGGTTTTGGCTCAAAAAGTAGAGGATGGTTTCACCAAATATTTATACTATTTTGGATGTAGATCCTAATAGGAAATATAGGGTTAAGAATATATAAATTAATAAGCACAAGGGTGATAAATAGATCTATAGCAGGCTAATTAATTACAAAACTCAGATAAAATAAAAACTAAATTTATTATACTAAGATATAATAAAAAAAGGAAACACAACTATGATAGATATTGAAATTATAAATAAATAATATAATTATTTGGTTTTGATGTTAATATAAATTTGGATCTAGAAAATGTAAGAATTAGACTATAATAATATTATAGAACATTCACCAAATTATATATTAATTAGCTCTATATCCATAGACATTTGTATTAGTCTAGGATAGTTGCATCAATGATATTGTCTAGATTTGACATAGGTGTCTAGTATAGAATGCCTATTAAAAATGTATGAGACCACCTAGATGCTTGTAGGTTTATTTTATCCTTCATTCTAATGTATTAAAATATGGGTTAGGGACTATCACTTCATGTAAAATGATCAAAACCCTAGATATTCATCTTCATATTAAGTATGGTAAAAAAGAGTTAGTGGGCACACACTGTCAATATTCACAAAATACCCCTCTATAAATGAGTGTTGAATATATATCCAATACTTTCAATAAGACCTTATATTTATTTAGTTCTCCCATATGTGATAGTTTTTATGTGAATCGTGAAATGTGTGACAAGCAATTATAACACTGACCCAGATTTTAACTTAGAAAATATAGATATTGGGATGATCCTTTAGTAATTCATACCTATATATGTGTTATTCATATGATTGATATGAGAATATGAGAAAATAAAAAAAAAACTTTTCTCAATTGAATGCTCTTTAAATTCTATTTGTTATGAATTCTAGGTCTATGTTAGGTGAGCTTCGAATGAGTAGTGATCATGCATATATACCACACATATTGGTAGAATATATCAAATAATATCACCTAGGCCAACCATTAGGATACATTTCATTTAAAAATTAGATGACTTAGGGGAACTAGACACTTTCATAAAAGTAGGACACATGCATTGACAGAAGTGTTTATCCATGATGAAAGTGTCCAGGGAGTATTAAAATATGTATAGGCTCAAAAATTGTATAGGTATAATATAATCAAATTTTAAGAATTTTGGGTAAGATATAAGGCTTGGGTCATCAACATAATACTAGTCAAACTAATATATAAGCCAATGGGAATAATGGAGGAGATACAATACTTTTGGAAGAGGGAAATATCTATAACTAAGGGGAATAACCAAGTCTGAATTTTCCAAATGTACAATACTAGGGTGCTATATAATTCATAAATATCATCTACATAGAGATATATTTTAGTTACAATAATACTTATCTAATGTTTTAGATTAAGGTAAAAATAGGTTTTGAAGGGGCCCCAAAACCCTTTACATCAGAAAAGAGATAAACCTTAAGCACATCCAGGATACAAAATAGCCTAGAACCTGCATAAGCAAGACCAGATTAACCAAGAATCTAAAAACAGCTTTCAAGAGCTGGACAAATGATGAATTTTTTTTTACAAGACTAAAGTTTCATGTCTAGAGGGGGGACCAAAGGCTTAGACTTCTTACTCTTAACAGCTATCCAACCATCCTCTACCTTAGCTGCCTCAACAACCCAGTCCTCAAAAGGCCATGATCCCTGAAGTCCAGGGGACATCGATGCCTCAGCAAAATCCTTATGAGAACAAGCCAACATCTTGTGCCTAGGAGAATCCTTCAAAACAGGTGGAGGAACCACCACCTCCTCAGTAATCGGTTTAGAGAGATCACAAAATCCAATTTCCATCAAACCTTCAACAGGATCTGTCTCCAGCGGAGTCTCCTGATCCGTCAATTCAGAATGGATACTCTTTTCATTCTCATTCTCTGAATCAGTTGAAACTTCCTCAGGTTGTTTAGAAAAATAATGATCATGATCAGCTTCAGACCACCAAGAAGGTGATCTTTTGGATTTGGATTTCCCTGCAGTACACCGGGCTACAACATGCCCCGTTAGGTGACACTTTCTGCATCAAAAAGGTATACCTTCAAAATCTAACATTTGCATCCAAGAACCCCTGGGGGAGTCCAGAAAAATCACCTCGGGAAGGCCCTTAGAAACATCCACCTCAACCATAAGGTGAGCATAGGTCGAGCGGTAAAACCTCTTAGTTTCATCATCCTCAAATAAAAACTCCCTTATAGCATTTCCGATGGTTTTAAACACCGATTCATGCAATAGATGCATTGGTAAATTAGGGAGCCGAACCCAGATAGGGATCTTATTGAAGGTTTTTGTGACAGGATTGAAATCCATATGCCACTGTTTGGCAAAAAGAGGGTATTTACCCTGCCATAAAAAAATTTTGTTAGACAGAATAGTCTTCCTGTCCTCAAAGTTATGGAATAAGGCTATAAAAAAACCTTTACCACATGGGTAAATTTCAACATTTCCATCAATCAGTGGCAGCCAGGTCTTGGAGATCCAACCATGTAAATTTGCAAGAGATGGCCAGAAGCCACAAAATTGACAAATAGCCACAAACTTTGAAAAATAATCTGCCCGATAAAAGATTGCTTCAACTGTATCAGGATCAAGATTAACCCTGACAAGATTTAAAGCACTTACTAGTGATTCACCCAATCTCCCAGCAGAAGCTTGAATTTTTGTGTCATGTATTTTAGCTTCAAGAGCAGCCACGTCCACATAAGTTCCTCCCTTAGACCCAAGGACAGAACCAAAAATAGGGGATCCTTTAGCTAAATCCGTAACTGGCAAAGAGCCCCCTTCTATAAAATATTGAGCAATCAGGATCCTTTCCCCATTCATGGGTGATGTCTCAGCCACTGTATCAATGGCTACGTGGTACTGGATTTGAGTTTGCACTCGTGAAAGTGCACGCTCAGCATTCAAAATCTCGATGCACGTGCAGCTCAGCCTCAGCCAAAGTTTTTCCCTAATTCTAAAGAGTGCCAAATGATCCATGCATATAATACTTATCTAATGTTACTGATGTTTAATGTCAAGATATCAAATCAACATTTATGAGCACATATTTATGTCATATCATATTATTATTCACATTACCTTATGATTGGATATGATATTTACATTTAATTATAAACATTGTGATGTTTTTTTTTGTTTATATCTCACTTATATTATGGTTCTCATTCATTTTATTAATTTATTTTTATGCATTTATGAAATATTATTTACATAATTATTTAATTTATTAAAACTTTTAATACTTACTTCAAAAATTCACTTTAATATTAGAGCTTAGGTAAAACATTATGATATTTTGTATTGTGATATATTTATGTCTCTTTATGATAATTTCAATAACCATTTTTATTGCCCCTATTTTTGGGATAAACATTTATATTACCCTTCTAATGGGATGATTAATAATTTCATTATTAATGATTCTATATCTTTTTTAGGATAATATAACTTCCTAGTAACTTAAATATCATATCATATCCCACACCATTTTCTTGATAATACTTTACATACTTGTGATCAACAACAAGAATACCCATAATTATATAACTTATTACATATATTTATCTTCTATGATCCATTTATTACCTTTATTTCAATTCATTTGAGGCATATATAGGCTGATTTTGAGATTTCACACATACTTGTGGGAAAGTCTAGGAATTTTTTGATGCCACAATATTTCAGTACATATCTCTAGGGACCAAATGTAAGCTCCCTTGTGTTAATAATTTATTTCACTCATGATTGGTTTTATGAATTTTTATGGAGGAGTAATAGAAGAAGTCATAAAAATAATAAACCATATCATAAAAGAAATAAAATTCAATGATCAAAAGGCAAATAAAATATTAAAATTTAGATCATACTTAAATATTTGATCTTAATTTGGAATATATCATGTCCTAGTTGAAGTTCAAACTCCAAAATTAGCCTCATGATAGATCTGAGGTCCATTGGGGTGAGGTAGGAAATTAGACTGGAATAGGAGGTCTTATTGAATCAAATATTATCTAGTTCCACCTAATTTATCACATAAGTACCCAATCTTCATAGTAGATTGATGGCTCTATAATGGGTCCTGAGAAGTGAGGAACATTTGGTAAGGTAGAACCATTAAAATTTCATACATATATCCTTCATGAAAATATATTTACTTCAATTGGTATCCCAAGATTTTTTACTATTCAGAGTATGTTATGACCTTGATGTAAATAGTTTTTAGCACTTTCACACTTTTTTTATTGTGTCTCATTCATGATAAAAATATTGAAATCACCCATATATAACATGACACTCCTTATTTACATCATATTATCCTTGATATTTCCCTAGGTGGATATAATTTTTAGATGATCACATCTTTGATCACATTTCCTACTTACACCTTTTTCTTTTTATAAGTTGTAGTGTAAGACATTAGATAAGACAAAGATTTCCTTATGAAATATCCATGTTCCATTTACATCATTTCTTATCACATCATCATATTTCCATCCTTAATATGTTAAAATGTGGTTATATTTTATTTCATTACATGATAGCACAAGCACTAAGTTTGAGTGACCACTTTTTTAGATCTTATTCTTGTTTTCATTCATCCATATTTTGGGTATTTATTGTTTTACATATATGTGTGAGCATTTTTGACATTCATGGATATTTCACTTACACATTTGTTTAAAATTTGTCATTCATTGATTTTTTCCATATTTTTTATGAGTTTTCAATTCATTTACTTAAATTATTCTACATATCTCATATTTTTTGGTGTTCCTTACATTCATTTTACCATACAATTTTTTTTTTCACTTTATCATCTACTTACAACTTTATTATCTTGTCATTTTGCATTTCTATTATCATTCTTATTTACCATGAATTGTCTCAAATCTTCTATAAAATAATAAAAAATGCATCATATATTTTCCCATAGCATTATAAATCATGCACACATGTTATAAATAAAATAAATCAATATATAACATCCATGAGTCACATTGATAAACCACTCTCTCTCTCTCTCTCTCTCTCTCTCTCTCTATATATATATATATATATATATATATATATCGCTCAAAATTTTGTACATCATGATACAAAATGATACATAATAAAAAAATCCCTAATGTTATGGTCCTCCTTATCCATCTCATGGGGGGCATTTTGCACTACCCATAGAGGCATGTCTAGATTGCCCTATTTATATACTCCTATTTAGATTCGTAGTTTATGATCAAAGTCCCTAGATTCACCCTTTTAGATTGGCCACCTGGGCATGTATTATTGTAAGTTGGGTAGATGTATCTAAATGAGTGTCTCATTCCTGAGGCAACACTTACCATATATATAAATCTTCCTAGACAACTCATGGTGGTATTGAACCCTGGGATCCATTTAATAATATCCATATCTCTCAGGCAACCCCCTTGACTAACCTAAGCCATAAAACCTAATCCTAATTTTAAGGTACCAAATGGTCAATCATATGTGTCATACCATGTTGTGTTATTACATCATCTAGGATGTCATGGTGTGTAGTTTCCACCATGGTCCTCCATCAATCCTCCAATATTGTATCATCTACAAAATGTAAAAATATATATATATATATATATATATATATATATATATATATATATATCAATAAAACATATCTCATATACAATCCAAACCACATACATATATATATATATATATACATATATATACATACATATATATATATATATATACATACATATATATATATACATACACACACACACACACACACACACATATATATATACATACATATACATATATATATATATATACATACATATACATACATACATATATATATATATATATATATATATATATATATATATATATATATATATATATATGTATGTATGTATATATATATATGATATATCTCTCTATATCCAAGTAGTCAACATAACACATTTTACTTATTCATAGTAGCACCATCTACTCCATTGATTATCACCTCTTGAGTGGCATGGTTCTAAAGAGGTGCATATCCTATTTACTTTCCTAGATATATGACACAATCATGTTATTACATCTAATGTATCCATTGAATTGTCATACATCTAAGTGATAGTTGAGATTTAGGATCCCCCTATTACAATTAAAACTATAGTTTTGATTGTTATTGTGGTTTTGGGTACACTTATCACTATCTCAATATCCATAACCATGGATATGGCTACTAATAATGTTGAAAAACAACTATTTTTACCCATCCTAAATCATGCTCTCCCCATTATCATATTCATCATTATCTCACCCCTTTTAAATGATGAGGTCATATAATAGGTAACTCATCATGTAATCCTCCATCTTTGACACTGCATTGTTCCTACACATAACAAGCCAAAAATGATAAGACCACTAGAGGATTTATTGGGTGTGGACACCTAATTTAACCTAATATATGATAACACTAATGAAGTTCTACCCACCATGGGTAGTGCCTTGTAATTTTTACATGTACCTAAGGTTGCATAGTGGATGGCCATGATGGTTAGCTATCTAAAGTTCCATAATATGTCTTATAGATAATATAATCATGATAAATTATTTATAAATTTACATTGGTGACATGGATCACACCATATGGTTTTGCATCAAACTCTACACTCATTAGAGGGAATCATGCATGGAATGGGTTAATACTAGTAGCCTATACATTGTGAACTAATTGTAAATCCATCTTCTAAAAATAGTAATAATACCCATAGTATATTGGCCTTTAGATAAAATAACATTAAAAACCATGCAATAATTTCACCCAAATCACAAAACCTAGATCATACAATGTGCCATTCTTCAACATAGATCAACACAAGTTTATAATATATAAAGGAACTCTCCTACTTAAATTATGATAAATCACTTCAATTATCACACATAAAATAATAGCCTTTTGTATATCCATAATGGTTGATATATCTACATTGAATAAACATATGATAAATCTTTACTCATTATAACTCTCTAAGCCTTTAGGACACAAAGTCAAGTCCCTCCTCTCATCTACTAAATCTATGTATAACACACAAATGGTGTCCTCATAATAAGAAATCCCAAGATACAATAGATATCCTCCAAGGTGATAAACACCTTGGTAGTGTCCCCATGCACCACCCACCAAAAGGTATTCATCATAATCTCTCATTATCCTAATATCATGGTGACTAACCTTACACTAAGAGTAATTTGTCACATTTCCATGATCCTACCTAATATGATGTTAATTCACTAGACTTTATTTATTGTATATAACCTCTCTGTATAATCAATAAACATATCTCATCTAATAATATCCCTTAACTTTTACATGTATTTCAAAACCCTAAATAATAGAGAACAAATCAAGTCTCTATCTAAAAACTAAAATAAACCAGACTTAAAAATAGTAACATTAACATTTATTTCAAATTAACTATTTCATCAACTATGTACATTATTACATTATCCTTCCCATTTTAAAAAACACATTGGTCATTTAACACTTAACACTATTTTTTGACATCAACATACTACCATTCCTAAAAATGAGGACTCTTGTTTCTGATTATGAAAATTTGTGCTTTAAAAGGAAAATCCATCTAATTAAAATACCATTAGAGTGTTTTTCACATTATCTTTATTTTAAGATCATCCAAACCATATTTTTATTGGCATATTTAAACATGATTTTGGTTTGATCTTGTATATTTTTTCTAACATTTTACCTTGGTGTTCCAAGTTACAAGTTTAATGAAGTTAATTTGAAATGGACAATGTTCAGGGTTTGTTACTTTGATGATAATTTTACCCTCTAATTGATCTTTGATATTTGATTAATTAGTTGAATTCATGATTGAGCATCTTAAAACCCTTTTTCTAATTTTCTTACCTTGGGCCCTTTGATTTAAATTCAAAATTGGTAGGAACAATTTATGTGGGAACACTTTAAATATGTCATGGACTTAGTTTAATTTTTATACTAAGGCTTAATAATGTTTATTAAGATGACAAAACCTTAGTCTAAAAATTCATACTCAATCCATTTTATATCCCATGGCCCTTGGCTACTTTTATCTACTAGCATATCTAGCTAATACATGGTCCCTTTGATATAAAATTAGCTTAAAAAGCCTTATCCTACAACTTATATTCTATTTATTAGAAAAATAAAAACTTTAGTCCTAAGACTTTAAAATATGTCTTTTATTATTTATGGGTTCACATTTATTATATCCTAAACTTAATATAAACACCTAATTCTAAGGTTTTAATTACATTTTTTAAATATGAATAAAAACATTAGTCTTAAATTTCGCAAGCCTGACTTAAACATTATGTTTGTCCATACGGTCAATGACCTATATTTACTTGGGAAAATTTAATCCAATAGTGTGATATGGGGTCATAACCAATATCACTCAACCCCATGATTTTATTACTTTTATCATGTGTTTGATTGGATGGGGAAGATTTGATGGCATGAAAACAATCTTGAAAAGTCAAGACATGGTATGTGATTAAAACCCAAGTAAATGCTAGGTGATCGATGGTATGTGGTGTGATGTACACATTTAGATCTAATAGTGTGAGGAAAAGTTAGAATTTTCAATGAATCTACAAGAAACTGTAAGACCACCACATGATAAAAGCATGTTAACTTAGAATAACTGATAAAGTGCAAAGTGCAGAAGGCCCATGGGATTGTCAAGTGGCAAAAACGTAGCGCTAAGTATAGATAGAAGATAATGGCATTCCACCTCTTGAATCATGATTTAATGGAGCATGTTTACTCACATAAATAAGATCTATAAATATGATATCGATGTGGACTTTTCAATAAATTTGGGATAAATGTAGCTATGACAAGTGTCATAATCATATGAAATATTACAAGATAGCTAATGGAATTTAATCCTTTAGATCTAGATCAATGGTCTATGGTGATCCATGGAGGGATAATCAGATGGTGAAAAATGAAAGAATTAGTTTCAAAGGGTAATGGTCATTTTTTAAAATATTAATTATACGATGCGATGGAGATTCAATGATGGAGTCACATAATGTAGGCCAATTAAATAAAGAGATTCACAGATTCACAACAAGGTAAAGTAAAAACATGTGATATAAATAAAATATAAGGCATGAATTTTATATGAGTATGGCAATCTACCACCATTAAATATCTAAGGAAACCTTCAAGAAAACCCTGGTAGGCACAAGAACGCTAATTAAACCATGAGAGAATTATAATTGAGCCAATGAAGATTGAATTATCATTTGTGAAAAGGATTTTTACCTAGAAGCTGAATTATAGTCCACTAGTGAGAAATTTAATAGAATTTCCAACAATGATAGCTCAAAAAAGTGTTTCAAGGGAAGATGTGAGCAAGTGGTCCAGGGAAATGAGATGTTTTTCAAATGATCTCAAACAATTGGAGGATAGAGAATTGCATACATTAGGAAGCTTAGTCAAGGATCCCACCATAACTAATATAATTGGTCCTATTATGGATATGAATTCAATCAAAGAGCATCCCAATTTATGTAAGGGGTAAGGAACCAAAGCATAGGTAAGACTATTGTTGATAGTAATAAGATCATGGATATGATCTAATTACAAAGGAAAATATTAGTGAAGATAAAAAAATCAAAATGAAATTAATAAGGGCAAATAAAGACCAAAAGATCTTAGATAATCTAATGAAAGATTTCTTCATGAAACTAATTATTGATCCTGAGCTAATTGAGGATCACATTACAAAATGAAGATCCTACTGTAGAGATAAAATTACAATAGAGGGTTCTCAAAGTCAGAATGGTTGGCTTAGGCATATTATTTTTATATTTTAACAATGTATATCTTTTAAATAAAATATTCTTTTGTAAAGGCATATGCATCTTATAAAACACATTGCATATGGGTCATTCCATTAAGAAGTATCTAGAACATTGTAAAAGGGACAATTGTACCTGACAATTGTCTAGTTGCATATTGAGAAGGAATGACCAACATATGTCATTAATTATTTATATAAAGGGGTATTGTCATGTTTAAAAGGAGGGAGTTCTTAGAGATAAAATTACTTTGTAACATGAAGAAACCAACATAAGGAATTCTCCAAATTTTGTCCAATATATGTCTTTGTGTTTGCTACCATGGCTTCTCTCTCACTTGCTTGGTCTAATTTGTAGATTTGAATTATTCTTATGAATTCTTGATGTGCTCCTTTAAATGCAGAGTTGAAAATTTATGTCAATGCTAGGTTAATTAAAATTTCTTAGGTTCATTTCATTTTATTTACTCCTCTTGCATTTGGGCTAATGATGTTCACTTGTAGGAGTAAATATTTAATGTGAATCTGGTTCTTATTTTCATTAGTATACACTATCCTTAGATGTTTACCTAGAGTGTGATAGGATTTGAGTTTATGCTATTTCATCTCATACATTAGTTAAGTGTATGTCTAGATGAAATTTGAATTTTGTAATGATGTTTGGAATGAATATCATCAACATGTTTCTTCTCTATCCTACCCTTCCTATTGCTCCTTTTTAATAAATTCACTCTAGTTAAAATGTCATTGTAAATATCCATCTTAGATTAGTTATTAGATAAGATTTTGATCATAATTCACTAATATAAGAAAAAATATATTTCATATTTTACATAGATTAAATATTTGGACATAGTGGCTCCCAACCACAAAATTAATATAAATTTGTGAAACATATCACTTGTTATAAAATTCTTACAACTCATGCATTAAATTCTTAGGAATTCATAAATGAGAAGTATTTATTAAAAACTCTAGTAACCTGTGATACATATTCAGGCATCAATAAGAGGGGCTTCACTGGAACTAGAAGGAGGGCCTATTTATATCTTTGTATAATTTCAGAATTTTTGCTCATCCTTGTGAATTGTGTTCAAAGATTGGTGTAATCTTTGCACAATTATGTCATTCAGTGCTCAATTGTGTAAAGATCATTGATCTTTATGGTATTAGACCAATATTTATGCTTATTTTAGATAAATATTGATGTTATTTGGAGGTGTATTTTTAATTGTGGTTAATATGCCTTAATATTTATCAATTCAATAGGCTTGAGCTTAGTAATAGTTGTTTCAATCAAATATTGGTAGGTCCTTTACAAATTTGATTTTATTTGAACTTAAACATGTAAATATATATCATACTTAATATTTAGATACATATTTGAGCTAACATAGTTAAATATTATTGTCCTTTATCATCATATATATAAATATTTGGAAAAAATTCTTAATGGGAAAATCTGATCATTATTCACCTACAAAGATAAGATTGACACATTGTATTTCAACAAGATTTAGAGTTGGGATGACCACAAGTAATAACTTCATCAAGGTATGACATGTTTAAGTGGATCTTATATCAATGTGCTTACTTAGATACATGGTTTGCCTCAAAATATTGAAAGCTATTTTCCTTATTTTAGTCCTACTAGTGTTATTACTACTAAAGAACACATCAAGTGCTTTAGAGTTACACTAGGATTGTTAAATCTTGTTCATGAAGATGTTGCTTTTAGATTGTTTCCTTTTACTCTTAGAGGTGAGACATATGATTGGTTTTTTAACCTTCCTAAATATTTCATTATCTGTTGGAATGATTTCAATAATTATTTACTTGATCAATTTGGAAAAACCATCAATCCATGTGTCCTTATCAATAATTCATTACTATAAAGAAGGATTCAAATGAAACCTTTAGAGATTATAATGCTAAATTTCAAAAGATGTTACATAGAACTATATCACCTTATATACCTATTGAGGATTTATATTTAGAGATTTATAAAGATGATTTAGATCCATTAACTTGTGGTTTTTTATTAAGATCTGTTAGATTCATTAATACATTAGCTTTAGCCTATGTTGAGGCTATGGTAATTAATGAACAAATGCAACCCCATTTTCAAATGGCATATGCCATTCCAAATATCAATCCTAATTTTACCATGATAAATGTCATTCCTAATGTTAATCAAAGCATGATTACTTTAAATCAAACTCCATTTTTAAACCTATTAACTTGAGTCATGCATATCCTTGCCAAAACATAAGATTCTTGAATAATACTGTAAGTGGATCTTGTCCACAAGATAAAAGGGTTATGGTACCAATAGATGGTAGCAGTCATCAAGTTCATAATTTAGAGGTAGATAAAAGTTAAAATGAATCCATATTAAAAATGGTTAAAAAAATGAGCATTGATTTTATTGAGACACAAAAGCAATTAGTTAACAATGGGGAAAGTTGTAATAGAGACTATTCTTTTCAAAAGTTCAACAAACCTGCATTTAGGCTTCAAAATAGCAACAACAAATATAAGAATGATCCATATGAAATTAAAATGTGCCTAACATAAATTCTTATGAGTTACCTTTGGATAATTATTACAATGTTCATAATAATGTTGCATAGTCATCCAGTTCTTATAATATGTCTAAATCTTCCAAAATAGATCTTATGGTAGAGACCTATTATTTTCTATTTCAAGGTGAAGATGAATTTGAAAATACTTTAGAGGAGGGATA
This sequence comes from Torreya grandis, assembly GCA_037957365.1. Taxonomy (NCBI): domain Eukaryota; kingdom Viridiplantae; phylum Streptophyta; class Pinopsida; order Cupressales; family Taxaceae; genus Torreya; species Torreya grandis. The sequence goes on along the minus strand of JARHVA010006231.1, from coordinate 593,406 downwards.
TAATACACCAATCATGGAGGAATACCCTATCCTTTTTGAAACAATATAACAAGTTACAACTGAGATGAATGGAGTACCTAAAGATGTCATGGAAACACTTGCAAGCAAAGAAGATGAAGATAAAACAAATACAATATATCAATAACTTTTATATGACTCCATAAAAGGGTCAAAAATATGTGATCAACATGTGTGAAATGGTAATATTCCAAATTAATCTCATATCTTTTATGTTTATCATGATGAAGAAGCCTTTTGACATGAGTTGGAGATTTTTTGTGTCAGGATTAATAGTCTATCCCCACTTCATGTGGATCTTGATTAATGTGTTATAAAAGGTACTATTATAGTTGTTACTCAAGAAGGAAATGATATTATATAGATATAAAAGCAAGATGAGCTAAATAATAATGAAGGTATCAATCCAAGTATAACATCTAAGTTCACAATACAACCATGGAAGGATAATGAAGAAAGACATGATTAGTCTTTGAGTGAAGTAGAACCAACTTTCCTAATGTAAGAAAGAAGAATTTGGGAAGAAGATGATTGTATATTGGATATATATCTTCAATCCATGTGCTTTAGAATGGAGTAGGAAGCCAAGTTGAATCATACATAAGACACAAGCATACAAGTTCTCATATCCACAAGAAGGGTCCATAGAATGGAAGAAATCATGTTTCAAGGTTATGTTGTAGACTAAATAATTTTCCATTTGATCTTGGAGGTATGTTATTTATGGATTTAGTGTAGGGATTTAGATTAGTTCCTTTCCTATCCCTTATTTGTAAATAGTGTTTGTATATACCTTTTTACTTATTTGTTTGTTTGATGTGTTTTATTTTTTCCTTTGCTTTGTTCACTGCTTTCAATAAGTCTTTTCCAAGACAATTTTTTAGGCTCCAAATTGACCTAAATGCTCAAGGAGATTCTCAAATAAATAATGAAAGTATGAATTGTAAACATTGCTTGATCATGGATTCTATATATTTAAACTTGATGTTATGATTTAGAGAAATTGGTAAAAATTGATATCTAGCTTAATTGTTCCTTAAAATGTTAAACCTTGTTTTGATATAAATTTGATTTTAATAAGGATTGCACATGTTGGGTGAAAGTTTGAATTATTGAAATGTACTAATATTTTCAATTAATAAACATTATTACTTAGGACAAATTTTTCAACCAAAGATGATTGTTTCAAGATCAAACACTTGACCAAATCCCAAAACCTAGCTAACCTAGTTCCCAGCCTTTGATAGAAAGTCAAAATGACTTGAAAAATACAAAAAATAAGAAAGTTATTAGAAAATTAAATATATTTATAAATAAATTTTATTCTATTAAAATCCATTAGGGATATGTAAACCTAAATAGTAGTGGATCAAGGCCTTGAGTGGAGTCAAAATTATCTTTGTCAGGGCTATAGATGCCTAGCTAGTAGTACAACAATGCCCAAGCCTTCCTTGAGCTAAGGCATGATCCTCAATACACATCCAAACATGTTATAAGTCAATGTTAATGGTTTAATTCATGAAGTATTGAAGTTTTTCTCTAAATCCTATGGCAAATAGTAAGTGGAATCAAATCACACATACAACATGGTTGTGTTTTAATGTTTAGGCCTAACTCTACATATGTAAGACTTGTTTTAATTATGAGTTGATATTAATAATGGTAATTGATCATATGGGATTATTTGTATATTTTTTATCTTAAACCAATTGTATCTAAATTATATCATATTATTTTGTTTCCTCTATAAGTCTTCATTTGTTGAGGTCAACATACCCCCATTCTTGAAAATGGGGGCCATTATTTCTAATTGTGAAAATTTCTACTTTAAATTGAAAATTCATCTAATTAGAGTAACATTAGAGTGTTTTACACATTATATTTATTTAAATATCATCCACACCATGGTTGTATTGTCATATTTACACATGATTCTAGTTTCATATTGTCTAGATTTTCTAACATTTGACCTTAGTGTTCCAAGTTGTAGGTTTAATAGAGTTAATTTGGAATGGATAATGTTTAGGGTTTCTTACTTTGATTTTTAATGATATTTTATCTTTAATTAATTATTTTAATTCATTAATAAGCATATTAAAACCTTTGTTCCAATTTCCCTAGCTTAGGACCTTTGATTTAAATTCAAAATTGCCAGGAATAATTTTTGTAAGAACACTTTAAATATGCCATGGACTTAGTTTATTTTTTATACTAAGGCTTAATCATGTTTATTAACATGACCAAAACTAAGTATAAAAATTCATATTTAGTCCCCATTATATCCCATGACCCTCAGTCACTTTTATCTACTAGCATGGTCTAACTAACTCATGGTCCCTTTTATAAACTGAGCTTAAAATGCCTCATCCTAAAGCTTCTATTATATTTATTAACATAATAAAAACTTTAGTATTAAGAATTTATGCTATGTATTTTATTATTTTTGGGGTCCCATTTATTATATCCTAAACTTAAGATAAATACCTAGTTCTAAGGTTTTAATTTGAGTTTATAAATACAAATAAAAACCTTAATCTTAAAATTCCTAAACCTGACATAAACAGTATGTTTGTCAATAGGATCAATGACCCACATTTACTTAGGTGAATTTAATATAATGGTGAAATATGGGGTCACAACTAATCTCTCTCAAACCCATGGATCATGATCTATAACATGCATTTGATTGGATGGGGAAGATTTAATGACATAAAAACAATGTTGAAAAGTCAAGACATGGTCCATGACTAAAACCCAAGCAAGTGCCAGATGATCGATGGTACAAGATATGACATACAAATTTATATCTAATGGTGAAAGTTAAAGTTAGAATTTTTAATGAATCTAATACAAAATGGAATACCACCACATGGAAAAAGTGTAATAACTTGGTAGAATTGACATAGCATAGAGTGCAGAAGGCCCAAGGGACTACTAAGTGGCACAACCTTGAGGCTAAGTATAGATACATTCTAGTGGCATTCCACCCCTTAGATCATTGTTTGATGGATCACATTCATTCATCCAAACAAGATCTGATGGTGTAATATCTATGTGTACCTTTCAACAAAGCTAGAATGAACACAATGGTGACAAGTGTCACAACCACAAGAAATATTGCAAGACAACCAATGGAGTTCAATCTTTCAAATATAGATCAATGGTATATAGTGATCTACGTAGGGATAATCAGATGTTGTAAAATGGAATTAGGATTTCCAAAGGGCAATGATCATTTTTTTAAATATTTATGAAAAGGATGCCATAGAGATACCACAGTAAAGCCACATAAGTCAGACCAGTCATTTCAAGAGATTTCATAGATTCACAATAAGGTGAAGGAATAAACAAGTGATTTAAATAAAATTTGATGCATGAATTATATATAGGTTTATAAATATGACCATTAAATCTCTAAGGAAACCTTAAAAAAAACATTGGTAGGCACAAGAACCCTAATTAGACCCTATGAGAATTACAACTAAACTGAATAAGATTCAATTAATGTCGTTGCAAGGGAATTTAACAAAAAAGATGAATTATAGGCCACTAGTGAGAAATTTAATATAAATTCCAACAATGATATCTCAAAGAAGTGTTTCAAAGGAAGATAAGAGCAAGTGGTCTTGAGAGATGGGAGATCTTTCAAATGATCTCAAACACTTAGAGGATAGAGAAGTGCATGCAATAGGAATCTTAGTCAAGGATCCCACCACAATTATTATAATTGGTACTATTATAGATGATGAATTAAATAAAAGAGCATCCTAGTTTATATAAGGGGTAAGGAACCAAAGCATATGTAAGACTATTGCTAATAGTAATAGGATCATGGATATGATTCTAAGTACAAAGGAAAACATTAGTGAGGCTAAAAAAATCAAAATGAAATTAAGAAGGGTAGATAAATAACAAAATATCTTAGACAATAAAATTAAAGAGATCTTCATGAAACCAATTATTCACCTTGAGCTAATTTAGGAACACATATAAAATGAAGATCTTATTGGAGAGACAAAATTGCAATAGAGGGTTCTTAAAGTCAGAATAGTTGACTTATAAATATTATTTTTATAGATTAACATTGTATATATTTTAAATTGAATATTATTTTGTAAAGGTATATGCATCTTGTAAAGCACATTGCCTCTGGGTAATTCCATTAAGGAGTATCTAGAACATTGTAAAAGAGACAACTACTCCTAACACTTATCCAATTTCATGTTGAGAAGGAATGTCCAACATATCTCATGAATTATTTATATAAATTGGTATTGTAATTTGTAAAAGGAGGGAGTTATTAGAGCTAAAATTACTTTGTAAATTTGGAACAACCAACACAAGTAAAGAATTCTACAAATTTTGTCCAATATTTGTCTATGTTTTCTATCATGGCTTTTCTCTCACTTGCTTGGTCTAATTTATAGAATTGAATTTTTATTATGAATTCTTGACGTGTACCTTTGAATTTAAATTTTTTAATTTATTTCAATTCTATGTTAATCAAAATTTCTTAGGTTCATTTCATTTTCTTTACTTTTGCATTTGGGCTAGTGTTATTTGCTTGCAGGAGTAAATATTTAAAGTGAATCTAGTTTTTATTTACATTATTTGACACCATCCTTAGATGTTTTCCTGATGTGTGATAGGATTTGATATTATGATACTTCATGTCACACATTGGTTAAGTGTATGTCTAGATAAAATTTGATCTTTTTCATGATGTTTGGAATGAAGATCAACATGTTTTTTTTCTTCCCTACCCTTCCTATTGCTCCTTTTAAATCAATTCAGTCTAGTTTAATTCTCATTGTAGATATCCATCTTAGATTAGGTGTTAGATTAGATTTTTATCACAATTCATTATTCTTAGCACATAATACTTAATATTTTACATATATTAGCTATTTGGCCACAGTGGCTCCCAACCACCATATTACTATAAATTTGTGAAATAGATCACTTGTTTTGCCTCTATTCCATCAATGAATAACAAGATTATCACAACCTATAACTCATGCATTTAAATCTCAAAAATTAAAAAATGAGAAGTGTTTTTTAAACACTTTTGGAACCTATGATTCATATTCAGGCATCAACACTATATCCATGATAATCTACAATATCAACCTTCTACTTCTATTATATTAACATAGGTATATGCCATCATCCATCCATAAAATCATTTATATACCATCTTATATTTGTTTAACTACATCAACCAGGATATCTTCTAACACCATTAGCCATGACATATGTCATTAACTACCTTACTATTTCCCTGTTACATCATTGACTTAAAATGGTATCAGTCAAAATAAATCATCATTTTTTATACTAGATTGACCTAGTCAATACCATTCTAACTACATAATGATTTTTCACTAGGCCATAATAAATAACCGTGACCTAAATTTAGGCTTTCTATCACCTACCCATTACCCATATTATTTCTATATCTAATACTATGATTTATGGGGGAAATTAAACTATATGGATTTACCCCATCAAATTAATTTTAATCCAAAATTATAAAAATTAACAATTCATACACCTATATCTATACCATGTCAGTCATAGTAGTGATACATCTACAAACTCATTCACCACCTCACATTTAGGCCATCATCTATCAATTTTATAGATTTAGACACACACCACTCTAGTTTCCAATAATATCAAATTTAGAAATTAATATATATTTACCCTTTTATAGTAACATTTTAAAAAATTAATAGTTTTCAATTATTTATTAATAAATTATGTATTTTCCTCATATCTTTTTTCTATAATTCCTTTCATGAACCAAAAGAAATTTTATAATCCTAGTGATATATAGAATTTTTTAGTGCTAATAAAATATTTTTGGAAAAAAAGTTGAATCTTCTCTTATTTTTCAATTCTACCTCTTTATCTTCCCATTGGGAACTTTTAATCATGTACTACACATGAATCTACTTTTTAATAGCAACAAGGCAAGTTACAATACATATTTACAATTTATTTACTTTGACTTATTTTCAATTTTTATCACATTTAAATATCTTGGTAATTAAGTTTTTATTTTATTTACCAAATTTCCATCTTATGTTATACTCTAGTGACACATGATGAGCTTTAGGTTAGGCACATGTATACACATAATATTTTCAAAATTTATAATTAATTAAAGCTTTCTCTCTTGTAACAACCTATTAATCTTCAATCTCCGTGAGTGCACATGTTAAGGGTTAAATAGGATAGGGGTGGGTAGGTTGTTTCTGCTTCAAGAGAGGTATTTTTTCTTATTTATTATTATTAAATCCATTCTAGCTTATTCATATTTTATCCCTTAAGTTATCTCCTTCAATCTTACATCCTCTAGCTACATCAGGTCCCTTATAATTTCCTACTATGTTGTCATATTTCCGTAGTTTTATTCATCATTTGTCCCTTCCCAAATGCATAGATTAGATCGATGTAATTCTCAATGTTTCATTATAATATTGACAACTAAGTTATCTTGGTTGATCTATTTTGGGTTTCGTCATCTTATTTAGGACTTAATTAAGTTAGCTGATATCATTAGATTATTATTTAGGATGGATTGGGATCATTTACCACTATAAATACCATTTACCATTTCACTTTAATAGGGCATAAATATCCATTTTTGTATTTTTATTGCTTGAATTTCTACCCCAAGACTACATTTAGAGGATTTATTTCTTAGCTATTGTCTTGAAGGGAAGCTTGTCTTATGGAATCTTGAATGCATTAGGATAAGTCTTTTTATCCTAGATCTTGATTCAACCTTTGTTATCCTTAGAACCGTAATAATATCTTTCAAATAATCATTGGCTAAGGGGATATTTAGGCTTGATAGGTCTTCTTAAATTTAAGTATATTATAAACCAATATCTTTCATTTAATAAATATAAGTTACATAATTTCCTGGTTAATGAATGTATATGTCCAATTTTAAACTTTATATAAATTTATACTTAGAGTGGCTATAATATTGTTTTAACTTTCCATTTTTTCACTTTACGTATCCTCAGCCCCCACTTGCCTATCATGCATACTTTCACATATTCATATGCTCTAACCCTTCTACCTTTACTTATATTGATTAATTGTAATATTACATTAATTAAAAAATAGAAACCTAGTTAGAGTTGCTTCATTATGTTGATTTACTAGAGTATTTACAACCCATTATCATGATATTATGTTCTAGTTGTTATTTCCAGTTGGATCCTTTTAGTCATATCTTAATTTATTAATTATTAAATTTCCCTCTTTAATCTACCTTTTTTGAGTTTGTATCCTCAGATAGGATAGTTGAAGGTAAATCTTAGCTCATGCATATAGTGAGGACATTCATGCATATAGATAAGAGAGAGGATTTTTATGTCTTGCATATTTCAAGAGATGTAATTTTATATGAGGTAACTCATCCTTATTATTTTTATATTGTTTTCATAACTAGTATTAACTTCAATCATAAAATATACGTTATAGCCATGGCTTATTATTTTAGTGCTTCTAGGTGCACTTATTTTTATTTTTTAATTTATATGTTATTTTGAATGTAATAACACATACACACACATGTTGAAGTGGTGTATTATGTAGGCAAGTAATTTTGATATAGGCCTCATATTTAAAATATTTTTATCATGTTCTCATGCATATAAATCAATGGTACAAATTAGGTTCATATTCACATATTTTCATTTGTGTTGGGAACTATATAGCCTTTATTTATCATCATTCATTCTTGAACACATTTAAGGTGTCATTTAAATACATCAATATATCACTCTCATTCACATTTCTTTACACCTAGAAAAAGAGGCATATACATCTCTTAACACATGTAACATTGCATTCATTTTATTATGATGACAAGATTTGTGTTATAAATATGGAAATCATTTTTACCATATCTTTATATGCATTAAAATGTTTAATATTCTATGTTCCACTATCAACATTCACATCATATCATTCATAATATTGTCATCACAATCATTTTTATTTTCTTTATTCATATAATTTGCATTATCCTCCACATGCATATCAATAGAGGAACCATTAACATCATTAATTATTTCCATTTTATTTTCAAGGGAACATAATTAATAGTCAAATAATGTTGGATAAAATCAAATTTTTTGGAATTTAGCCTATAACTTTGCCTAGTGGGGGACCTAGATATAATCTTGCTAGGTGGCATAATGTTTAAAAATATTTAAGCTAAAATGATGGCTTGAAACAACACACAAAAAGTGGATGATAGAAAATAAATTAAGGTTAACCATATACAAATCATATTTGTAATAATGTCAAGGGATAACTCTAGAAGGAAAGGAAACATGCAAATCAATGTGGTTTATAGAAAATTTAATACTAGTCATATCTAATATCTACTATAAATAGTAATTTAACCATAATGGGTGTAAGAGGACATGATTTCACCAAAATATGAAACCTCCAGGTTGGGTGAAAGATAACATAGGTTAACGAAAATATTTTATTGGTGAAAGTGAGAAATATGGTTGGATTCTTTCAAAAGTACACCAAACATCTATAAACATGTTAACAAGACAAATTTAAATAAGATAAAAATATGTAGAAACATTTTTTTTTAAATGTCAAAAAAGAGATTAAGATAATTTGAATTTGATAATAAGAGCTTGTGAATAAATAAATGAAAATAGGTTTAGAAGCATTCCCAAAGGAAAACCAAAAAACTATTCGTAACCTTAATTACATAAATATAATTAAGATTATTGGGTTTATCATGGTCATGTTGAGGATTTTTGGGTCAATTATAATAGGATTAAGTTGAAATCTATTCACTCTGATTGATCTTTGTAGATGATGTTAGATTCTATTTAAATTTTATATCCACCTTCGTGTACTCTTGATTGCTAAAAATATCTCTAAGATTTTTAAATTAAGTTGTGGATATATTAGAATTACATTTCCTTCCTTCAAACCCTAATCCTCTTAAACCAACCTTGAAAGAACGTAAAAAATGGGTGAAGTTATGAGGGTCCTACCTTAGTATGACTCATGATCTTAGATAGTTTAAAAACAAGCACTCATGTATCCTAGTAAGTAGTCTAGTCTAAAGTTAATATACTAACCCTTATCCCAATTTATATGTTGAAAACTACTAGTATATTCTATATGGTATTTCACTAATTAAATTTTTTTTATAAAAAGGGTGCATAAACTCTAATAGATAGTAGTAGCATAAAAATAAGAGTGCACTATCTTATAGAATCTTCCATTTCTATTTTTAATCCCACTAAATTCATTAAAATGATTGTATGCTTATAAAAATATTGAATTAAAATAAAGATAATATTGAAACATAATCCTATATCAAAAAAGGCAGGAAATTTAAAACACGAGGAATAAAAATATGACCTATTGGAAAAGAGATAAAATAGTGGAAATGAAGGGAATTTGCTAGTTACTAAATATAGAATAGTGGTGAACATATCAATGTATATTATTGACTCTCCATATTTAAAGTTTCTAGATAATGATTTAAATATAATTATGGACCCTAAGATAATTATGGTTGGGAATTGATATGCAACATATAAAATTCCATCAAGGATTAAACAAATGAATAACCTAAAAATATAAGATATGAATGTGCTATGTTTTTTACAAGAGCCATGTTGAAAGTATAACCACTGAGAGGGGAGTGGATCATTGTGATCTTAATACTTTATCATAATTATTTTTTTCATTATTCAAGCATCAATATGGATTCCATAAGGAAATCAAACCACAACAAGGAACATAAATACATAACAAATGATATAGGTGGGAAACCCTTAAAGGGATAAAAACCAACATTGATCACTACATGGACTACTCCTAAATCAGATATGCAATGAGTCAATAATATTTTTGAGTACTAACTCATCTTGAGGTACCCACCGTAAATAGTCAAGCATCGACTTGACAAAAATATTCAGCAAGCACCCACTTGCTAGGAAGCACCAACTCCTTGATTTATAGATACCAATTTACATGAGGATTCAACCACCTTTTCTAAGCACCAACTTATTTGCTTCAAATCATCCACATTTATGATTTTATTTTTATAAAAAATGATGGTAAAATTTTTCTCTCTCTCTACTTATTAACCTTACATTTACTCTACTGCTTTTCTATTTATCAATCAAAGATTCATTCTATTATTTTTTACTCATCACTCTCAAATTATTTCTATTTTTTTTTTCTCATCACTCTCAAATTCATTATGTTATTTTTATAATCATCACTCTCAATTTCATTCTAATATTTTTCCTCTCTACTCTTTATTTTCAAATACTTTGTTATCTTTGCCTTCTCTACTCATCTCTTTTAGAAGATTTTATATGGATCATTTGATGATTTCATAATTACACCTCTCTGACCATCTATTACTCAATGGACCTCTACTCTACTACTTAGAGAATAATATTTATCTATTTTTTCATATTTCAAAAGGGTAATTTAATCTTGCTTATATACAAGACAATACTTAAAAATCTCTTGAAGGTTAGCTAAGCAAAACTCTATAGTCGATTGTATAAAGATTTATTTTATTTTTGAAACATAATTCCCATTAGCTTATATAAAATTTCACTCACATATGATGACCTAATTTAAATTATGTTTTGATAGACCTAAAAATCATTAGAATACATTTAATATTAGCTTGATGATGTTTTTGGTGGTCTTGATATAATTCATATCAGCTCTGATGTAATCTATAAAAGCCTGATGTAATCTATATCAAGCATGATGTAATCCATAAAAATACCAATGTAATATATATAAAACTATATGTAATCTATAGCAATCTTGATGTAATTCATAGCATGCTTGATGTTTTTCATAGCAAACCTGATGCAGTCCATAGTTTCCTAATGCAGTCTCTAGCTACTTGATATAGTTTATAACAAACTAGATGCAGTCTATATCAAAATTCATGTAGTTTTTAGCAACCTAATTTAGTCTGTATCACTCTTGATTTAATCCATATTAAATTTGATGAATTCTATAGTTGTTCTCCAAGTACCTATAGACAAGATCTTATTCTACAAACTCCTTAAATCACCTTCATTCACACAAAATAATGTATTCAATGGTATTTAGTTTGAATCAATTATTAAAAAACTATTTATTTTTCTATATATGATGTAAAATATATATAATAAGTCCGTTTCCAAATTTTTTACTTCATTGATTACAACTTTCATGGTAAGCTATAGACTTAGTCAATAGCTACTGATTCTTCAGAAACTCCAAACTCTTATTAGTAGAAATTACTTTGCATAAATTACCATATACTTTACTAACTTTCAAACCCTTTGACATCACTCTTTGACATTAATGACAATATTTAAACAAATTCCCCCTTTCTCATTGATGGCAAACCTTTACAAGCTGATGACCTTAAAAACTAGACAATAGAACTTAAATTTGCTTTACTTTTTTCCTATCATTTATTCACCAAAATAAACTAGATAGTAGTTACACAACTTCTTACTTCTCTCCCTTAAATAACTATCTCAAATATTGAACTATTTCTTCCCAAAAATAGTGATCTTATTAATTCTCCCCTTAGCTTGTAAATTCTCCCTTTAGCTAGAAAATTCTCCACCTTTAACATCAATTTCAAAGGGTTACATAAAATTCCATCTAGTATTTAGATCTAAACTTAAATAATCAACATAATTAAATGTTGACAAAAACTCACCTTAGATTTATATCAATTATTGTATAAAACTTCTAGAACACTTGAACTGTACCTCAAGAAACCATGCTTATTATGACTTATACATCATTATCTTGACACTTCACAACATAAATATACAAAGCTCCCCCTAACTCCATACTCTTATCTTGAGTCATAAGATGAAACCATTATCAAACATCTCTAAATAGGCTACTTTTCCCCATTCTAAACTTTCTTCTAGAACCTAGCTCTTTTCTCAAACTATACTTTTATCAATTGATTCCTTCTTTATTAAAGATAAAGAGAACCTATAGCATCAAAAATAAAACCTTTTTCAAAAATAATTCAAAAATAAAAATCATGATAATATTATGAAAAATCTCAAGAACATGATCCCCCTTTGTCTTTACAACTTATGCTCATCACTTGAATCATCAGGACTCTTAAACCATCCTCAACATCTTTCAACCATCTTGATACCAATACCAATTCTCAATCAAAATCAAGAAACATAGAACAAATTTTTTATTACCTCTCATATACCAATAAAATACACAAGCTTTCATCATGATTTAAGCTCTATCAACAAAAACCAACTTGTCTCTATGGCCATATCGGTCTTGTAGACCAATCCATATTCCATGTCTCTAGGCACAATCCAATGCTCTAGCTTGTATTTAATACCATGACTCCTCATGCACTAATCTCTAGAATAAATTCTCATACTAACCAAAAATCCTTTCATCTAGTCATAAACATACAAAATACAAAGAGAACAACTCATACCTTACACCATACATAACCTAGAATATTCTCAAGATGAATCATTCTTTGATTATAACCTCATGATTCTACTGATAGAAGAGTGTCTCCATGAATCGTAATGAATTCACCTCTTTCCATATGGATCTGAAAACATCATGAAACTAGGAGACTCTTAGATCTTCAAACCACTCTATTATCTATTTTCCAATTATGAAAGTGACAGTCCCTCTTTAGAATCCACTTTCGTTTGACTAAAACATTTGAAGAATGTTATAGAAAAGAATGGTCATAAGTTATTAGCCTTGTCAAGAACTTATCTAGATATCCAAGTTAGATATAGACTTTTTACAACATGGCACAAGCCTTGACTAATCATGTATCACTCAACATTCATCACTCAACCATGTTAGCATCACTTTACATAAGGTGCAAGCCTTATACACTTACCTAAAACACATCAAATAAAGGACTAGGGCCTATGTTAGGCTATTTATACCATGGCAAAAATCTATCTTATAGGTACATTGGTTAGTAAAATGATAGTGGTAAGTTCATGGGTGTAAGCCATTTTGGGGAGGATTTGATTATCTATTAGGTGTAAGCATATATGATGTGGTTTTCTAGCTTCATAGGAATAAGACTTTAGTTTCCATAACTTAGCATCAATCAAGCACTTGGGGTGTTAGGAACCCATGGAAGCACCATTGATTACCATATACAAGCAACTAAATATGTGGAATTAACCAGAAGCAATAACTAGAAATCAAAAATAACACAGATATGAGAGACAATACCCAATTGTATTAATATTCATCCATAAAAGAATATAATAAAGAAGATGCCACTTCTTATTCACACCTCTCAGAGGCTTCCCACATCTCAAGTGTACAGTAATTCTCTCCTCAAAGCTCTCTCTCTTATGGTCCCAACACACAACTCAAACACAGAGTTGGTGTTCACCTCCAACCAGTCAGTATCCAATACTACCAGTACACCAGTGCTCCACACACTCCAAGTAATCAACGTATTCCAAGTAAATCTCCCATGAACTTGCAACAACCTACAACTCAAATGATCTTAATTATAGAAGGAACTACCTTTCCTTCCTTTTTTCTCTATAATCGAGTACACACTGTACTCCAAGTAGATCCTGCCTGATCCGGCTCCCTGTTGTGTTGTTGTCACCTTGATTCTGCTGCCACCTACAGATCAACCTAATTCTGCACACCTAAAAACCTTAGACCTTGCACACACATACACCTATAGATCAATGATCTTACTTACCATGTAGATCTCTAAACATGGCCTTGCACACCTGCTGACCAAGATCCTACATACATGAAGAACCCTTCTGATTCTCTAAAACCAGCACCCACACTTGGCACTGTGGCACTAGGAGGAACACACCTTGCTCTCTTCACACATAGAAGGAGCTAATATTTTATCTCTTACTCTTTAGCATAAATTACAATACAGCCCATGAGTCTATTATATAGATCTCATGCAAACAATAATTAGACACCTAATTACAATAATTAGATCTTTAGCTTCAAGTCTAAAATTGGCTCTTAACATGCAAACACTTGGTTCATTAACAAATTTTCCATAACACTCGTAGTTCCAAACTACACAGGAAATCAACGTCGGTCCCTGTCTGCTTGGAGATGACCAACGTTGGCTGACTCCTATCGACGTTAGTTTCATTCCTATCCACCACTGGCCAATGTTGGTTGGCCTGACCGATGCCAATGACTGTGACACTCAGCAACCTCTCAGCAACCTCCTTCCCTATTTGCATCAGTGAAGCTTTTAGCTCCACAACCTAACAATCTCCCACTTAGAGATAAATAGCTGCACTGTACCTATACCTATACCCTATCTAATCTATTTCTTGGCTTGTATCCCTCTTCAAGCTCAACCTTGAAGACCAACCACCACAAATCCTGTGGTGTACCTCCTATCATCTGAGTAACCTACCACATATGAACCTAAAAAATGATGTAGTGAAGTCCTGACCCTACATAACATGTATACCTACTGCTGGTCCCTCTCAAATACCTAAGAACCCACTTCCCTGAAATGGCTCCTAACTCTTTGATACCACCCACTACTTGGGCAAACTTAGGTCTATACTAGACCTCATGTGATTTCAGACACTGAACTTTCTAGCCCTTGGTGTGCTCCAGTTCTGCATCCTACCTATTGAACCTCGCCAACACTTGATTCACATCAGCTCCCACTAGAGACAAAATCAACTTGTGATCTTCCATGTCTCTCATGCCAAAGAATTTCACTGCTCTAAATTCCTCATGACATGCCACTAAAATAACCTTACCCTTAGCTCAAAAAAACCCTGTGTGTATGAACTTGCTAGCATATCACCCACATAGAGTAATAGGATAATGTTACGACCATCATCCACCTGGTAAGACAAACACAATGGTTACACTGACACTGACTAAAGCCCTACTTTGTCATCCGCCTGTCAAAACCTATACCACTATCCTACAACTTCCTCAAGACCATATGACCTAGCCTTCCATCTCACATGTCCATTCTCTCTATTCTTTAACCAAGGTATCCATTCATCTCAGTGTTTTCATACTAGCTGGCAACCTTACCAAATCTTCCATTTGGTCCTACATCCTGTTCTTGCCATGCTCCCACTGCTTCTTGGATTCTTCCTACTCTACAGTCAGCAACTAGTATAAAGAAGAGGAACAATGAATTTGAGGCTTACTTACACTTTCATTCCTCCCCATGGGTGTTTGAGACTCCTTGACAGCTTGCTATCTCCCTAAAATCCATCTCATTGACTGACCTCAGTCACTACACAGTCTGCATTCGATCAAAGTCAGTTCCATGCGACTGTCTAGGTCACTGACGTCAATTATCCTACTGACATTGGTCTCCACCTACCTGACACCATAGACTCCTCTGGTCTACACATGATAGACGTTGGTACCTATCTATTTGATGTCATTTACCTTTGACCAATGCTGGTACTTGTGTTTGCCTGAGTGATGACTTTTTACTCATGAGCCCCTTTGAATCAATTCCATGTCCAAACCACCCTGCTTAGAAGTATCCAGCCCCATCCACTAGTCTCTGTCTATCATCTCCTCCAAGAACACCAAGGCCTTCTAGTTCTTAAGTTTTTCAAATACATCAGTCTTCCTTTTCCTACAATAAACACAATCATTTCTTGTAACAACCCACTACTCATAGAAAATCTCGGTCTATGCTCTCCAAAGCTGATCTCTTACCATCTGACTTAAGAACATCCATTCCCTTCTCACTTATGTGACCAAGCCTACAAATCCACACCTATACAACAAAAGTGGAATAAGTAATATAAGTAAGTAGATAAAGAGTACCTACTTTCTTACCACATGCTAATTCAAGTGCATCCTTGGTAACATTCCAAGAATCCATTATGAGAGTTCCTATGCATCTCTCATCACCCAACTTTCCTAAATAAATTAGCTACATCTCCAAGACTGGGACCTGCATGACATCCTTAAACACCCATGTGTTGGTTGCCTGTAATTTTAGCTTCACTTCCCCTTTGCCAATATTATGACAAGCCTCACCAACCCCTCTACTTGGGGCTACATGGAAAGAGGAAACATAATATATTAACCAAGATCCAACTTTATCCAAGAAACATGACAGAGCATCCTGTGCAACAACACCTGCAACATCTACTTCTTTAGTTCCTTCATGTTGATCTACTACCAACGAACAATCTTTCTTTTCCTTCTCTTTCTTTCCATAACACCGTAATTTACCATTTGTGCTATTCAGTTCCTCCATTCGTAGCTTACTTTCTTTTGTCATTGCTATACTCCCACTCAATCAGAAACCCTTGAGAGTGACTTGTAACCAAACACAAAACCTACTCCCTGCAACCTTAGCTCTAATACCAACTATTAGGAACCCATGGAAGCACCATTGATTACCATATACAAGCAACTAAATATGCGGAATTAACCAGAAGCAATAACTAGAAATCAGAAATAACACAGATATGAGAGACAATACCCAATTGTATTAATATTCATCCATAAAAGAATATAATAAAGAAGATGCCACTTCTTATTCACACCTCTCAGAGGCTTCCCACATCTCAAGTGTACAGTAATTCTCTCCTCAAAGCTCTCTCTCTTACGGTCCCAACACACAACTCAAACACAGAGTTGGTGTTCACCTCCAACCAGTCAGTATCCACTACTACCAGTACACCAGTGCTCCACGCACTCCACAAGTGCTCCACACACTTCAAGTACTCAACGTACTCCAAGTAAATCTCCCATGAACTTGCAACAACCTAAAACTCAATTTATTTTACTTATGGAAGAAACTACCTTTCCCTCCCTTTTGCTCTATAACCGAGTACACACTATACTCCAAGTAGATCATGCGTGATCCTGCTCCCTGTTGTGTTGCTGTCACCTTGATTCTACTACCACCTATAGATCAACCTGATTCTACACTCCTACAAACCTTAGACCTTGCACACACATACACCTGCAGATCAATGATCTTACTTACCATGTAGATCTCCAAACATGGCCTTGCACACCTACTGACAAAGATCCTACATACATGAAGAAAAATTTTGATTCTCCAAAACCAGCACCCACACTTGGCACTATGGCACTAAGAGGAACACACCTTGCTCTCTTCACACATAGAAGGAGCTAATATTTTCTCTCTTACTCTCTACCATAGATTACAATACAGCCCATGATTCTATTATATAGATCTCATGCAAACAATAATTAGACACCTAATTACAATAACTAGATCTACAGCTTCAAGTCTAAAATTAGGTCTTAACATGCAAACACTTAGTTCGTTAACAAACTGTCTGTAACACTCATAGTTCCAAACTGCATAGGTGATCAATGTTGGTCCCTGTATGTCTGGAGATGACCAACATTAGCTGACTCCTGCCAACATCAGTTTCATTCTTGTCCACCACTGGCTGATGTTGGTCAGTGTAACTGATGCCGGTGACTGTGACACTCAGCAACCTCCTTCCCTATATGCATCAGTGAAGCTTTTAGCTCCACAACCTAACATGGGGGTTCAATTGAGTACTTGGATTAAGTACTTAAGCCTAGGTTCATGATTTATGATAAGTATAATTGTGAGGCATAGGTATATTCCTATCCTTAGATAATTTCTCTATAGGGTGCTAACAGTATCATAATCTAAAAAATATACATGAATAGGCTAGTCTAAAATCTTATGAGAATTGAATATACATAATATAAACCAATAATTTAATCTATTGAGACATTATGAAAACCACTCTCATTCTAACCCTATAGTCACAACCACATAAACCACATTAACACTCATTAGACACAACACCATCTATCATTAAAATGGTTCAAACACATTGTGTGTGTGTGTGTGTGTGTGTGTGTGTGTGTGTGTGTGTGTGTGTGTGTGTGTGTGTGTGTGTGTGTGTGTGTGTGTGTGTGTGTGTGTGTGTGTGTGTGTGTGTGTGTGTGTGTGTGTGTGTGTGTGTGTGTGTGTGTGTATAAACTGATCAAATTGTCATCTTAAATTTACTAAGGCCCAGAGGATCACAAGAGATCTTGGGTGATATAATGGGGAGACTCAAGGCCATCATAAACTAAAATCTAATCTCTAGTGGAAAAATCATCATCTTGAATCAATCTTATTGGGCTTTACTACTCTAATCTCCTCTCCCCCTCCACTAGCTAGATTAACTTAGCTTTTATAGCACTTGGGAACATCTTAATGCCTAGGTAAAAGGATCATGTTGTGTGTTTAGATGGCATTAGATGCCATCATTCTATTGGCTCTATTACCTTGATTTTTTCATGTCATGATTATCCCATGTGCTCACTTCTTAATGATGATTGAGCTATAAAGGAGTTGGTTGTCCACCTACCAGCTAACACTGCAAGATAAAAAAAAATAATCATATCAAGTGATTTCCATGTACACAAGTATCTACTATATTCACCCAACATTAATCCACAAAAAATTATTAGTCCCTACTAGGAATACTATTCCAGTTCTTTTGTCATGAAAAACTTAGATTCATGCTCTTTTAATTCCAATCTAAAGTCCTCAAATCCTTGGATTATGAGCTCTATTTCTTCTACGGTCTCATCTGTCTCTATGGAGGTGGTGTTGAGGATGAGAACTTTAGTTTTATATAACTCTTTCATAAAGGCCTCTATCCTTTCCTTTGCCTTTGTTATGCCTTCATCTAAGATCACTCCTTATTTATAGGCCTTTATTTACAAGGTGTAAATGAATTGTTCTAGGTCATACTCCTGGGTCTTAATTTGGGCACTCAAAGTATTAACCTACACAATGATCTATGCATGCTTGAACTTGATAAAAATATATTCCCATGTCATTAGTTTATCCTTCTTCCAATTTTTATTTTTTAGGTGTGCATTAATGACTAATGCCTAGGTGGAGAAGTTATAAAATATTTCATTGACCACTTCAGTGACCTCTTCAATCTTCACAAAGAGGTCATCTTCCTCTTTACACTTTATAGAAAGCTCTTGCTTTATGGTAATGAAAAGATCCTCCTTTTCTCCTCGTATTCATTCTACCTTAAATCTTGGGATCATCTACTCTACTAGTATACACACCTTATCAACCTCCAAAAAACTTGAAGTCCCAATACTATCCATAAGGGATGGCTTATATTCATCTATGCACTTAGTCAATTATCAAAACTTCAATTTCATGGCCTTGATATCCTCCTCTACCTCTAGAATGATATTATTCTAACACGATGGTCTAAAATCATTAATAATGTTATTCATCACTACCTCAGAGGCCATTTAGATGAGGGTGTTAGATGGCCTTACTAGATTAATTATGCAAGGGTTGATAAGAAGGGAGTCATGCCTTCCCTATGGTTAATCTATCATTAGGATTTCCTTCAATGGAACTTTGTAATGAGGCTTATCCATATAAATGTTGAAGGTAAAGTATAGTTGTTGGTGCATCCTTATTGTGGCATATTAGGAGGACATGTACTCCATCATATAATAGTCCTAATTAATAAACCCATTCTACACCTTTCATAGACTTAGCTCAATGCCCTCTTATTTAGTGATGGTGAGTTTTATATGTTATTTCTCTTAGGTGTTGATACTTTCTCTAGTTTCCTCCTCCAAGATCTCTTCTTTCTTTATTAGGTGTTCTTCCTTAGACATATCACCTTTATCTGCTTCTTCTTCTTCATTGGCACTAGTTTAATCCTCCTATGTCTATTGGGTTTCTTTTACACTCTATTTTTTATATTTTAAGGTACAAAAATATCCTTCCTTGTCTATAGGCATCCCTTCACTTTTTGGGCATGCTTCTGGTATGACTTTTCTACTGTGCCAATAGGGGTGCTAGTTTCCCCTACTACTTTCTCTTTCATGGGTTTAACACTTATGGAAACCTTATTTTCTTCCATTTCTATCCTAACCCATTATTCTTGGGCCTTATTATCTTCCTTCCTCTTCTTAGCTTGAGCTAAGGCCATCTCTTCTTTTCCCTTTATTTCTTTGGCCTATACTCTCATAATTTCCTCTAATGTCATGCCCTTGGCCTTTGTTTCCACTCTTTCCCAATCTAACTTTAATAATAGATTTATATGTTCTTTGGTAAGGTCCATTTCCATCCACCAACACCTCTTTTCCTCCAAAGTTCATGGAGTTCATGTAGTGGGTTCTACGGGTGAGGCACTTGAAGGATTTTTTGCATCCCTAGGCATGGAAATAGTTCTAACTTGGAGAGCCTCATGATTTTTTATGGAACTAGGATCTTCCCTTATTTATTCTTCTTGGATGATTTATAATTTCATTCCTCCATCTCTTCCTCTTCCATATCTTCACATTCATACTATTCTTTTTCTTCCTTGCATGCCTTTTGTTCCTCCATCTCTACCAAGGTTATCATGGGCATTGCCACTAGACCCTTCGAATTCATCTTTTTCTTATCCCTTGGTGTGGTCAAAGTAATCCCTAGAATTAATATCACACACTTATTTTTTGTTGGATATGGAGTGGATTTATCACTAGAGGTGATATTTATTCTGATGAGCTCCTTCATCTCCTTAAGTGTTCCCCCTTCTTATTTTGGGGAGACTTATTCATCACTACTGGTGTGTCTTCCTCTCATTATTTATCTAGAGGGGGAGGTCATCATCCTTCTCTAAGAATGCAACCTTATTTATCAGCTTTATTGCATAGTATAACATGTGGATGTGCCCACATATGACCTCTTTTTGTAGGGTATGGATGTTGGTGTGATCTGAGTCATCTTCGTCATCCTTTGTCACTATCACCCTTGGGCACATGTATTGGTGCCACAACACACTCCACTTAAAATACATATTTTCAATTGGTATGTATAAATATTATGCATTAGGGATTATTTAAAGTGTGACCCTAAATTATTTAGCTAAGAAGGCATAGGTGAGCTTTAACTAGTTGGATTTGTTACCATCTATGAGAGCTAAGTTCACCACACATAAGTGTTTCATTATGGTAAAAAAAATTATCCCAAACATATTATAAGGGATTTCCTTAGAAATTTACCATTTATCTCTAAATTTATTGATGTACTAGGCACACCACCCCATCACATGAGTCTTGTATTTCTATGAAAAGGTTGGGGGATAGGTGAAGTTTTGATATTTTAGCACTAGGGAATCCTTTTGTGCTAGGAAAACCAAAAGGTTATCCTCATCACCATCTATCACTCAATTTTTCTCCATGAAAATAAAAATTAAAATCAACCCCCATTAGAAGTTCTCCCATGTTATGTGGCACTCAAGCATGTTAATCACCATCTCCTCTACTATGACCTTGTAGATGTTAAATTTGACCCCTATGCCATGTGGTAGGCTATGCATAGGTAGGTCTTTATGATATCCTCCCACTGACCATTAGTACATAATTTCAAACTCACAAAGTACATAAATACCCTCATCCCTAGGTCCTTAATTTGTGCATCATTTAAAAATCATCAAGCTAAGTTTTAAATTTCACCAATAGATGTTTTAGGTATTTATTTTTCTTATTTTTTCATTATGTTTCGATATTGATAGATACTATATATATCAAGTGTTTCATTTCCCCTAGATTTATTAATAAACTACTTATAAAAGTTAGGCATATGGAAAATGTATGGACTGTGTTGTATGGGAATCAATTTAGGATCAAAATAGATAAGTGCCAAGTAAACTTAGAGGTAAAATTACATAGTTTAACCATTATATTATACTTTTTTATATCTATGTTAGGGTTGTATGATCTTGGGGGTTAGCTTTCTTTGGAATTCAAATGCAAAGGTAGATTCTATCTTAAATAAGGTATAATGCTTATATGATTTTTTTAATCAAAATCAAATTTAAGGAGATAAAATGGAGTTCGAGACAAGGAAGATTTCAGCCATCAAATTAAGGAAGGATTAGTGGAAGGGTTGTCAATTTTTCATGGTTTATATATATAAGGTAGGAAAGAAAAATATCCTACCTTAGATGATTATCCCTTTTTATGATTTTGAGGATGTATTTGTAGAATCTCTACTTGGATTACCTCTAAAAATGGAATTTAAATTAAAAATTGACACCATCTTAGGATTTGACCCTTAATCCAAAGTACCCTACAAAATGATAGAAATAGAATTGGTAGAATTTAAATCCCAACTCCAAGACATGTTATTCAAAGGACTAATCTCACCTAGTGTTTCACCTAGGTGAGTGCCTATGGAGTTCATCAAAAATGAGGATGGACCTCTTTGTCTATGCATAGATTACATAATTCTAAATAATAAAACCATAAATAATTGGTATCATTTACCCCATATTGATGATATTTTTGATCAAAATCAAGGTGAAATGGTCTTTTCAAAAATTAACCTTAGAGTAATGTACCATCAATTAAGGATCAAAGAGGAATAAATTCCTTATATTACTTTTAGGATGAGGTATGGACACTATGAATTCACATTTCTAATTTTTGGGATAAAAAATGCACTTGAAACATTCATTATTTTATGAATAGTATATTCAAAGATTACTTAGATTAGTTTGTTCTCATTTTATTAGATGGTATTTTAATATATTCCAAGGATGAATAAGATCACTTGTAGTTAGTTTTGTGATGTTAAAAGAAGCATAATATCTTTTAAAATTTGTCTAATTATGTTTTTTTTAAGAATAAGGTATAACATTTAGGTCATATCATCTCAATTGAAAGGATATTTATAGAACAATCAAAGATAAAAGCCATCATGGACTGACTGACACCCAAGAATTTTCATGAGTTGTGTAGCTTTATGGGTTTAGAAAGATATTATAGTAAATTTGTACCCAAATTTTCCAATATATTTATCCCCTTCACCTCGATGTAATAGAAAAAGTAATGGTTCTTTTGGATTGACAAGTGTGAACAAGCCTTTTAAATCCTAAAAAAAGGCTTGCTTTTACACTGGTATTGTGTGTTCTTGATTCAAGTGGTAATTATTCAGGAAAAAATAAGGATTTTAGGAATGGTTTAGGTGGAGTATTATTACAAGAAGGTTGGGTAGTAGCATATGAATTGATAAAATTAAAGCCTTATGAATCCAATTATGTTCCACATGACTTTGAATTAGCTACCATAGTGCATAGTTTGCATGTTTAGAGGAATTATATGTTGGGAAACCTTATAAAATCGAGAATAAAAATTTGGTGGTCAAGCATATCTTCATGTAGTTGAATTTGAATTCTTAAAAAAGGTGATGGCTTGGGTTTTTTTCATATTATGATTATGATAATAACTACATAAATGGAAACAATAATAAAGTTATAGATGTTCTTAGATGTAGAAGGTACATAGAATTTATGGCTACATTAATTAATACCTTTTGAGATTAAGCTATGAAAATATCTCTAGGAGATGAATTCTATGAACAAGTTAAGAAATCCTAGCATGAAGGATTACATTTTGAGTGAGATAAACTCCTAAGGTTTAGTGGGAGAATTTATGTTTTAGACAAAGATAATTTGAGTCAGAATGATTAATGTTTTTCATAATGCTCCTTATTCTAGTCATCTAAGAGTGACCAGGATAATGGTATAATTGAAACCATTGTATTTCTAGAAAGTAATCAAGAAATATGTAGTTCACTTTGTATCAATATGTTTAAAATGTCAACATGAAAAAATAAAACATGTACATCATGTAGGGTGATTATACCCTCATGGCATTATAGAATAGAAGTGAAAATTAATTAGGATGGACTTTGTCCAATACTACCCATGTCAAAGAACATACATGATATGATATTTGTGTTATTTGATAAACTAACAAAGGTATACGATTTTATACCAATAAAATTGATAGATGATTCATTGGTTCTATCAAAATGGTTTGTGGATGAAATTTAAAAATTATGTGGAATTATGTAAAAAATAATTTATGATAGATACCCTCGTATGACCTCTATATTTTGTCAAACTATTAATTCAGCCTTGGGAACACAACTCAACTTTAGAGGATATTTTGAGGGTGTGTTGCATGAACTAGAAAAATAAGTTGGAATAAAGCTTTCACTAGTTTTTTTTTTCATATAATAACTCATTCCATTAAGCTTTAAAAATTACACCTTTTGAGGATCTATAGGGCATAAAATATAAAATACCTATCGGCTAGGGAAAACTAGAGTATATAATAGTTTATTGGCATAAAATTCTTGATGTAATAGAAGACTAGGTTAAGCTAGTTAGAAAAATGTTAGCCAAAACCAATGATATGAATAAAAGATATATTGATTTGAAAATAATTTCAATGTAATTGTGTATTAGATATTTAAAAAATATATATGTGTTAAACCAAAAAATATCTCAATCAAATTTGGTAAATTTTGAGATTTTGGAATTCATTAACCTTATTGCTTATAGACTTGATTTTCCACCAACACTTAGATTCATATTTTTTATTCATGTGTCTTATTTTAAGAAATATGTGGTTAACCTTTCAAATTTACTTGATTGGAATAGTCTATAGATTATAAATCCAAAATTGGTAACAATAGAACCAATAAAATTACTTGAAACATGAAAGATAAAATTGCATGTAATATAAGTGGCTCAAGGTCCAGTGGGACTAGTATTATGAATATAGTGCCATTTGAGAGTAATAATTTCATAAGTTGTTCCTCTTTTATTTTAATGGTATATTTTGTTGAACTTATAACCTTTTTGGACATGTTTCTTTTATAATAACATTATTATGAAAATTACCTATTTAAGGGAGAATAATGTTACATATTATATTATCTTTAAAAAAACACCTATTTTAAAAATATAGTTAGACTATTGATTAGTTAGACTAAAAATTTGTGTAAAATAATTAGATGTATTTTGATGTGATTATTTTATTTTGATTTCTATATTTTCCTTTCTGAATCCCTTTTTATAGTATATATTTTAAGCAAAAAATGTATGGTTGTGGTTAAATTTTAGGAATTTTGGCATGGATATTACAATGGTATTTTTAACATTTATTTCTAGTTAATTTTCCAGCTATGTTGATATAAATTAACTAACTAAATTCTCCTTGTCTAAGGTGGATGCATGATAGATTTACCCTCATAGATTAGTATAAAGGTAGAGCATTATAGGGGAGAGGGTGACATACGATGACTATTGGGTAAGATGTACATAGTGAAATGTAAAGAGTAAAATATAAATATTATTAGGTTTTAATTTTGGTATGTAAAGTCAACAAGGTTGAAGTGGGTATTTTGTGGAGTGTCTTTGGGTGAAAACCTAGTTTTAGTTCTTTAATCTATTATCCAAACACATTTTTATGGGCATCACTGAGTTTTTATTGGATAATAATGGATAATTATGGAGTAGAGCAAGGACCTAGATGTGGGATTTTTCAATTGAGAAAAGAAATAAAATAGAAAATGGGGATATAAGTAAAAAAGTGGAGAATGGAGAAACATAACATCACAACAAAAATATTTGTATGAAATATTTATCAATTAAGTAACCATACTCAAAATATGGTATGATTTATTTGTATGGGCTGTTCTTTCCAAGAAATATTTGCATTTCCGAAATTATAAATGATTTTTAAAAACTATGTGGAGTTTATCTCACTTATGCTTAGGGTTATTATGTGTTTGTTTATTATTCTATTAGGTCTAAGTTTTTTCTTATAATAGGGAGGTATTATACACATAATTTATTTAGATTTTTTAAGTTACACCTCTCTTATTTTGTTTGATATTACTAGTTGTTTATAAAAGTTATAAGGGTTATTCCTATGAAACCCTAATGTCCATAACAACATTATTATAAAACCTCAATCCACATTGTACCCAAATTTATACTATTTTTTAGGATATTATAATTACTATAGTATCAAGTTGTTTAACCTTAAAATGGTTCTAGATTGGGTTATCTAGGGTTAAAGGGGTAGATATATCTAAAAATATAAGGGTGATAAACTATATTTATAGTAGACCAATTAGATGCTAAAATACAATATAAACATATGTTGAATTCATTAATCTAAGATGGGATAGAAATAGTAAGTATAGCTATTATATATATTGTAATGGCAAAGAAGTAATGTACTTAGCTAGTTATGATGCTAATATAGTTCTAGATATAGAACAAGTAGGAAGTAGACTTGAAGATGATTTTAGAATAGTCATTAAATTCTATATTCGATGTTTTTAGAGCTACATACACCACTATTATCCTAGGATGATTGTATCAACACTACTATATAAACCTAACATAGGTATCCTTTATATAGTACCTCTAGGAAAAATATGTGACAACTTAGATGCTTCTAGGTTCATCTTCACCTTTGCTCTAGTGCATTAAAATCTGGTCATAAATGGTCACTCCTCATGAAATTATAAAACCGTAGTTCATCATTTTCATATTAATTTTAGGGTAAATATGTTAATGTTAATTTGGTGTCAAGTTGACCCTAAAGACCCCTTTGTCAATGAGAATTTCCTACATAGCCAATACTTAGAAAAGGGCCTTAGACTGATGTAGTTTTCCCTTACATGTTGGCTTCTATGTGAATCATGAAATATGTGTAAATTAAGTACAATAATGGCCTAGCTTGTAATTTATAAAATTTGTCTCTTGGGATACTCCTAATGATTCAAACCTATGTATGTTATCCCTATTATTGATATTTAAATATGAGAAAATAGGGAATATTTGATTTATTGAGTACCTTGATTGAATGCTTTGATAAGTTGCATTGGTTTGTGTTAGGTCTAATAATTGGTGAATGTATGAAGCTTGAAATTAAATTTATATCAATCCATTTATATAATTAAATCACTTATTCCAATCATTAGAATATGTCTCATTTATAAATTAGATGACTTTAGGGCACTAAACACTTGCATAAGAGTAAGACACCTATGTCAAGGCAAATTTCTATCTGTGATGCTAGTATCTAGGGAGTAAGAAAGTAGGTATATATATATATATATATATATATATATATATATATATATATATATATATATTATAGAGGTGGAAGATAAGTAGGTTTTAAGCATTCTAGGCAAGATAGAAAATTTGGGCCATCAACATAAGACTAGGTAGACCAATATATAGGCCAAGGGGCACAAGATAGAGCAAATGCAAGAATTCTAAAAGTGGGAAAGGTTTATTACTGAGAGTAAAAACAAAGGTATGTATTTTATAAGTGTATAATATTAAGGTTCTATATTACCCATAAATATCATCTACATTTCCCCCCTCTTTAATCTAGTAATTAAATTATTGGTTTAAAGGTGTAGAAATAGATATCTAGGTGTGTATAACACACCTTTCCTTTATTTGAGTCTAACTTCAGTTATATACTACTGAATGATGTGGAACCAATAAAATTTTATAATACATAATCAGTGCATATAATCTGAAATTTAAAAATTTAAAGGATTAAAATTTAAAGATCAAGGTTTAGGAGTACACATGTGTATCAATGTAGCTCCCTTACCTATTGGTAAGTTGATTTGAAAGATGTATCACTATAAGGCTCTTAAATGAGATTAAAAATATATGTATAAATATTTAAAGTGAATATAGATAAGGAGATAGATATAAATAAATATTATAAGGTGCATGCCCCTAACCTTAAATAAAAGGTGAGTTTTTACTTGATAGTTGAGATTAGCTCAACCATCTAGCCCAATCATACTTATAACTTGGTGAGCATGAGTGAAAAAATTTAATGCATATTATCAAATTAGTAATTTTGTATCATATAATCAAGTCTAACTTATAAACTTGGTAATATTAAGTGATCTAATCACCTCAACAATACTAAAAGTGAACCAACTATTGTAGTAAATTGACTCAATATAATTAATAAAAGTACATCTTGATGGGTGATGATAGTTGTTTAAAGTATTTTGAATTTTTAAATTGATTTATATTTTGTAATATTAGGTTCACATTACATAACATATGTACCTTAGATATGTCTCATGTTGAAATTGTGTATAACAATGGTTCTAATGCATAGAATTGTTCCACAAATGTGAATCTAAATTATATAACTATGTGATTTCGGAAATTTAAAGACTATGTAAGTGTGGAGAAAATTATTCCAAAGCATTCCCCCAATATATGTGGAGAAATATGCAAACTAAAATGAGTACCAATGTGAAAGACAAGTTCTCAAAACATGGCCCAACTAAATATCGGTGTGCCAAATACCAAATAAGTGTGGAGAACATGCTTCCAATGCATGCCCCCACTAAATATGAAAATTTTAAATGTATGAAATCCATGTCTATATGACATGTCAACATTGAATCTAAAAAATCTTATAAGTACCAAATACTAAATAAGTGTGGAGAACATGCTTCCAAAGCATGCCCCCACTAAATCTGAAAAATTGTGCCAAATGTGAAGAATATGCCTCTATGCCATGCCCCCATTTAATCTAAAAAATTGTACCAAATGTGAATAAAATCCCTCTATAACATTTCCCCAATAATATTTTACCCTTTTAAGATTAGGGAATAATAATAAATAATAGTTGTATCACATTAAAATGATAAGAGAACTATATAATTTATGGATGTAACCATGTAGCATATAGAATAACATGTCTAGGTAATTGTATAATTGAATTTAATAGAACAATGTGATCACATAAAGGCCTAAGGTGAATGAAAAATATCATGACAATGTCTATATAGTAATAGTACAATCTCAAAAAAAATCAATCACAAACATAATAGCACTGAGAAGCAAGTCAACATACAATGGTCTAAGGAGAACACAAAAAGGGGCATGTTAAAATTTTGCACAATAAAATGGACATGAATTAGTAAAATATCCATAAAATCAAGAATTACATATTCAAATTTCCATGAAAGAAATAATTACATGTTCAAATGTAAAATAAATCACATATAAGCATAGGGGCCACAAATAAAAAAGCATATTAAAATGATCAAACAATTAGTACAATAAAAATTTAAGTCACTCAAGGAAGTTGATAAAGGAAAACATAAACAACCATCATAAACATATCATAGTAGCCTTTGGATAAAATGTGTTAACAAAAAATTTCAAGTGCATAGCATATCAAGTACCATGTATAAGATATAATCATGGATAAAGGCATGTGTAAATACATCTTTGATCTCAAAACATGATAATGTAGAGTTACCATATAATGATATAACTTTTAAGTATCATGATCATAGAGGTGGACACCCCTAATTTCCATATGACATGAGTAGAAGAAAGAACCAACATCCAAAACAGGCATAGATCATGTATACATGTATTCATTTATCACCCTCAAGTAGAAGCATGACACACATGTGTATGTTTAAGTAAGTGATATGCTATAAATTAACATGGAACTAACACATATATTCCAAGCATCCAATAGATTATGTAGGCACCAACAATGTTTTTGGAGGTCTGAATGTTTTTTATTTTATTCTGATTTACTTGTTTGGTATTTTTAGAATACAAAATAGAAAGACTATCCTATGATCCTATCCAAAGGGTGATCATAAATATCTCCCCACTATAAATATAATGTAATAATATGGTGATGATTCTCAATAGAAATTATAGGTGTAATATTTATCACTATAGTATCTATGATGCTTTGCATATGTAAAATAGGACTATGTGACCTTTGAAAAATAAGAGTAATAAGATTAGGGTTTTTTGTAGCCCATCATTGAGTGATTTGTGGTTTATTTTTAATATTATAAAGAGTAACATGTGTAGTAGAATATGATTTCATAGAATCCATTATATGTCTCTGATATAATGGTCTCTCAAGTATTAGTCACCTATTAAAGGGGATTATCTAGTGTTTACACTTTCATGGTGTATTAACCTTAGTAGGTTTGATAACTAGCTACATGGGTATAATTTTCTCTTTTTCAATAAGATTCTCATATGGGATTCTATAAATTGTAATTACTCAATTGACATGAATGTTTTTAATGCACCCATGCACTATATAGGATACTTCTCAAAGTGTGTTGATCCAAGGTCTTCCCAATAACATATCCAATATTATCATGGAAGCTATAAATAAAAATTTAGTAATCACAGGTGTGGGACTAACCTATAAAGGTAGGTCAATCTTTCTAGGAACCCTCTAGGAGGTCTCATTGAATGATCTAATTAATTTAGTATAAGGATGCAAATCATGATGAGTATAACCCAAGTGTGTAAATAATTCTATGGTGAAAATTTTCTCTCTTATGACATTATCAATTATAATAATATATATAAGTCATTGATGAAGGAATGAATAATGAATATCGAAGACATCATCCTTAAGCTCATTGTCATCAAAAGTAATAGAAGGTCTCTAAACCATATGAGGTATATGTTGTGTATAAGTACCAATAGTCCTAGATAATGGGTTACCATAATGTGATGGAGGAGGATGTGTATTATATTCCATTTGAACTTTTGGTTCCTAATTAGAATGGTATTGCAAAAGATTATTAAATATTTTATGTTTTTGTTGATCACTAGGTTGTGAACCTGATTCCTTGAGAGGATCATCAATTGTAATCTTTTGGTCATCAATAAGATATTAGATCTTATTCTTTAAGGTAAAACATTTCTTCATAGAATGTCTTGGTCCCTAATGATAAACATAATAAGCATTCACGTCATATCCTTTGGGTAAAGGTTTATTTATATCAACATCTATAGGATGAGGGAGATATATATTATGACACTCTACTAGCCAAGGGAGTAACAAAATTATAGACTCGGGTAAGCATATAAATTATTTCCTTGGTGAATTAGATAAGACAAGATAATTAGGATACTATGAAATTATGTTAACCACGTTTTTTTTCTTCTTTTTAGACTAAGGAAGTTTTACATTATAACTTGGTTTGATTTTAAACTTATTAGTGGATGTAGATATAGCTAATGTGTTTGCTACATAATTGAACTTATTCAATAAAATAAGCTTCATTTCATGGTCTCATAAAACAAGGAATAAGTCATCAAAATATTTTAACTTCTTAAAAATAATGGAATCATGTAAAGGAGAAATAAAAATTTGATTTAATATGTCTTGTAACTCTTTATCTACCATAGTATTAGTCATTCTAACTATCATTGTCTTTTACATCAAGACATATTCATTAATAGGTTCATTTTTTCCTTGTTTGATTTTGATAATTTTGTCATTGAAAACCTTTTCATAAATATTAAAGGAAGAGTGTGATAGAAACTAATATGCATGAGGTTTTAATGTTTCCATGTATTGAAGAGGTAAATTGTAACAACCTCAAAGCATATTTCTTGATTTTTAATTGGAATAATTGATCAAAATTTTATCATTGAAGGCATAATCAAGGCATGTTACATAAAAAGGTTCAAATATGTTATTTAGGATCACCCTTTCCATAATAAAATTTAAACTTAAGGGGAACCAAACTAGTTGGAAAAGGGTGTAAAAATATCTTAAGTGCAATAGGTTATGTAACACATCTTTGTAATCAATAACATGAGGAGACATTAAATTTTTTTGTTCAATTTTCTTAACCTTATCCTCCAAGGTCTTTATAACTTCAAGTAGTGTTAGAACTATGGACCTATTGAGATTTATATTATCAAGATGAGTAGTCATAAAAATGAATGTAAACATGGTTTAAGTATTAATAGGCATTGAAACCAATATTTGAGTTCAAACAATTAGTAACTCCATGGTAGATGTAGCAATAGTGTTTTGGTTTCGAAGAAATAAAGTTTGGAATACACAATCTATGCCTAGACTGGATGTATGTATATTAATTGGTGTGGAATTAATTGTATTACCTTATAAGGACTAAATACTACTAGGAGAAGAATCCTTAGTTTTATCATGTTGACTTATTTCATCTCTTGTAACATTAAAAAATGCATAAGTTAAGCTTTTGTTATTATTGATATGAGTAATCAATGCCTCTTTATCTTCCATTTGAAAATGATTTTTTGTTTTATAATTTTCCATTTCTACATAAATGAAAATTTTGGAATTTACAAAAAAATACAATAATCATGAAAATAGAAAAATTTAAAAACCCTAATTTGACCTAGAGTTTGATGTTCAAAGACAAATTTCACCAAATGTTTAACCCTAAAATGAATATAGATTAAGTTATCTAGGTTTAAATGGGTAGTGATAGATTAAGTTATGAGGGTGATAAAATATCTCTATAGTAGATCAATTAAATACTAAACTCAGATATAAACATATGTTAAATTCAATAAAATAAGATAGGCTAAAAATAGTAAGTACAACTATGTTAGATATTGTAAAGACAAAGAAGTAATGTACTGAGCATGTTTTAATTTTAATTTAGTTCTAGATTTGGAATAGGAATGAATTAGACTAGAATATTATTCTATAACAATCACCATATTCTCGATTATATGCTTTTGTAGCTACAGACACTAACATCAACTTGGGATAGTTACATTGATGATACTATCTAAACCTGATGCATGTGTCATGTATGAAATACACACTAGAAAAGGATTTAACCACCTATATTATTTTGGGTTTGTCATCAAATTCACTCTATTTCATTCGTATTTGGGTCATGGACTGTCACTCCTCATGAAATTGAAAAATTCTAGTTTCTCATCTTCATAGTAATGTTGGGGGAGATGGGTTAAAGGGCACATAGTGTTGATCTGACCCAAAATACCCTTTATCAATGAGTGCTACCTACATATCCAATACTCTAAATAGGGCCTTATATGGATGTAGTTCTCCCCTACATCTTGAATTATCTGTGAATCATGAAATTTGTGTAAACTAAGTATAATAGTGACCTAGCTTGTAACTTGTCAAATCAAGCTCTCAAGCTACTCCTTTAGTACTTGAAACATATGTATGTGTTGTCCCTATGACTGATATTTAAATAGGATAAAATAGGGAATATTTTCTTTATTGAGTGCTTGATTTAATGCTTTGATAATTTTTCTTGGTTTATCCTAGGTATTGTAGGTGGTGAATGAATGAGGGTTGATATTTTATGTATATCAATCCCTTTGGGTAAGTAACTCACACTAAATCACTTAGGCTGACCATTAAGATATATTTATTTTACATATTATATCACTTCATGAAACTAAATACTTGCATTAGAGTGGGTCACTTGTGTTGACATAGGTATGTTTGGGGCACTAGTGTTCAAGGAGAAATAAAGTAGGTATAAACTCAAAAGTTTTATAGGTGGAAGATAAGCAAGTTTTAATCATTTTGGGGAAGATATAGGGTTTGGTTCATCGACATAAGACTATTCAGACAAAGATATAGGTCAAAGAGCACAAGATAGAGTAGATGTAAGAATTCCAAAACTAATAAAGGTTTAAGACTGAGAGGAAAAAATAAGGTCTAAGTTTTCCAAGTGTATAAGATGAAGGTGCTATATAATCCATAAATATCATCTACATAGGCTAAAAGGATCTCTAAGAAACTATTTATGTTGAATAGTGAGTCTATTTTATACTAGTGGAGTATTTATAAACTACTTGTCAAAATAAATATGGTATATATTATTAATATTATAAAACAACTAGTATGTTAAAATTATTTGACAATTCAATTTCAATAAAATATGAAACATTATCTTATATGTGTGTGTGTGTGTTTAATTGTAACAAACTTGTCTTGATAATATTAGTTATATTTAATGACTTATTTGTACATTAATTTAATTATTGTATGTGGAATTTGTTTCCTTCATGGATATAACATAACCTTACACATTAGTGTTTAAATGTTGATTATACATTGAGATGGCTTAAATTTTAAATGGTTTGTTATTATAAGACTATATTATATTATAGTTTGAAAAGGCATTATAAATACTATTATATATAATATATTAGGATGTATCTAATGTCTATAAATTATTTAATTTACTTGAACAAAATTTTATGTTGTAGTAGCTTACTCATTAATAACATGCTTGAATATTAATATATATTGTTGTAGCTTACTCATTGATATTCACTTAAAAATTTATACATGTGGTTGTAGATAACAAATTTATAGTTTATTTAAAATTAATTCATGTGGTTGTATCTTACTCAATTTAATTTTATAATATAATGATATTAGTTTAGTTAGTTTAAGGAATCAATCTTGGAGAAATAATATTGTCGGTTTCTTTATCATTGTTGATAATTATTATATTTGAACTATTTTATATTTGTCTGATAGGAAAATGAATAGGTATTTTGATTGTGATATACATACTTGTATAAATTATAAAAATTAGGATTAAAATTATATGTAACATTGGTGATTAAAGGATGATTTTGGCATCATGTAGATTTGATTTGGAGTATGTTATGAATATATATTTTATGTAATTTTTAGTTTGGAATAATCTTAAAAATCATGATTGAATTAAGGTCAACAGTTTTTATATTATTAAATGTTTGAAATTTTATTTATAATTTGAATTAATTAATAGATAAGTCTTGAGGCATGAATTAAAAAGTAAATGAAAACTGAGTTATGATTCTTGTAAATTGTGTACAAGAATCCATTATGAAAATTTTGATTGTACTATCTTTATACATATTATTTTTGAGTCTTATTTATGATTCATGATAATTTTATCTATATTAGTGAACAGCCATTATTTTTAATGGGTGATGAGTGATAGATAGGGAACCTAACTACAATCACTCATTATTGTTTTACAAGAGGGGGAAGTGATAATAGTGTGTTATAATATAGATTATGGTTGATATGGACTATGAACCATATTTTAAATTATAATAATATAATAAAATGATTTGTCTAAAGTAATTTCATATTTTCATACATTTCTATTCCATATTACTTTCTAGTTTACATGTTTTCTTGAAGTCATAATAGATAGAGACATACCTAAGGTTTATAGGATTGGTTGTATGTAATAGTGATGATACTTTCACATGTGATTCTTGCATGGTTATAGATACTTGAATCATCATTATCTTCCCCTTTATGAAGGGAAGGTTTACTTATAGTAGGGATATATGTAGGAGACTGTCAGTCTATGATTAGAGATAAAACACCCAAATAATGCTCTCCCTCTCTATAGCTGAATTTTAAATTATCTTGATACATATTCATGGCTACTACATTAGTTTCTTAATTTGTTTTAGTGAATCTTGATTGTATTGTTTTACTTTTTATAATATTATATTTAATTGAATTTCACAAGAGTGTTTGTATGAAATCATGTACATTTAATATTTATTATGTTGTACTCCAGTAGTGGTTGTATATAATGATTGTAAATGATTTGGAACCCTCTAATACATTTGGCATACCCAAGAATTATTTTTTTTGTTTTGTACCTTTAATTATGAATAATGTATTGTTTTATACTCTTATAAATTCTACGCTATTAAGACCTATTTATGGGCTAAAACAATAATTGGTTATATGCTTAATTAGTATATTTATTATGTAAATTGTAATTGTTATATTTAGTTTATTTTTAGCTTATTAATATAAGATAAAAGAATTTTAATGGTGTATAAACTATAGTTTTATGTAGATGGTACATTCAAATATAGAAAATAAATTATTTATCTTAATTAATTTTTAAAAAAATTGCATGAATTTTTTAATTTAAACCTCACAGAGTTTTCAAAATTAGGAATGGTTGTTGTATTAAGCTAGGATTAGATGATGTAGTTATACATTTATCTTAGTTATTATAATTTGACTAATTTCCATATGCCTCTTAATGTAATATATTATTTGATATATTTTTTTTTGTAAATTTATACATTTCATGTACCTAGATATTAGCTTAGACAAATTTATAAAAGACATTTTTTTGTATAGTTTTAGCTTTGAATACGTGATTAAATGATTTAATACTTTCACCATTATGGAATGATATGTGATATAGCACAAAATTTCATTAAATATGGACATATTCTAGTCTAGATTAAGATCCATAACTATTTATATGAAAATTTATAGTTTCAAATATCATAATTCTATCTTGTTATTATCAAATTTCAATTTAGTGTTTTTTGATATTACATGTATTTTTCAGATTTTGATTTTATGTTTTTTGGTACTAGATATTATATTTTTTGTTTTCCAATATTAAGTTATTGGAATTTAGTGTTAAACAACTATATTCATGAATTTAATTTTGTTGAATCAATTCAATGTTCTTGTTTCAAATAATGGTAGTAATTAATAATTTATTTTGATGAAATTCTTTAATTTTAATTTTTTGAATCAATTCAATGTTTGGTTGTAAATCATGAAAATTTTTAATATTTTATTTTAATGTAATTAATTCAAAATTGGCCATGTAAAATTACAATACATTATCATGAAAATTTGTTTCTTATTTCCTTATATATAAGTGAAATAAAAATATCAAAAACATAGATTAATCAATCAAAATTATCATATGTATAATGAAGGCAACATTTAATCAATTAATATAGTTTATGTAAGATAGAGGACATATAAATTTTTTCATACCATGAATATAAAAATCATAAATAATTTTTTCATTGAACACTCAATGCAATCTATTTACTAATTGACATACATTTATGACTATTTTTAGGCATAGAAACATCACCCATAATTTAAGCATCAAATAATTATCTTCATAGAAATAAATCTTAAATATATTTATGATGATAATTCTTATTATATTAGGTAAAAAAATGTGTTGAAAGGGGTCCCAAAACCTTTACATATCAAGAAAATAATCCAATATAACCCAAACCATAATATATGATAGACCAACTTTGAACAAGAAATCACTAGACTTCTACTAAAGATCAATACAAAAAACCCATATTGCCAGACACCACTACAAATAAGGTATTAAAGAAAAAAACAAGGGATAGATTGAGGGGTACTCATAATCAAAGTAATTTACCAAAGTAGAAGTAATTAATACCTTTTGAGCCTTCATGGAGATTAATCTGGCATTAACTTTGAATTTCTTGAGACTCCCCCTAGTGTGTTTGCTCAGTCCCTTCATATTCTTATCATTGAACATTTTTATACTACTATCCTCCTTTCCTTTCTTCCCATAATTTCCCTCTATTTTTTTGGCCTTTTTAAGGTTCTTCTATTCTTCCCATTTTATTTTTTTCTCCCTTTTGATAGCATCTTCTAAGCTCCTTCACCCATTTCTCATTCTCCTTTTTGATAACTTCTTTTAAGAATAGGTTTAAGACACTAAAACATTTCATCACTCCATGACCCTCATAACTACATGTATCATTGGACTAAATATTCATCAAATAATATGTAATTCCTCTATATTAAAAATTAAAATCCTTACACTTGTCCAAAAACAAAACTATATTGTCCTCCAGTTTGATGATATTGGTCTCCAACTCCTTTGTTTTATTATTCTTAGAGAACTAAATTCCTTTCTCCTACCTACCCTCTTTAATAAAACACCTTGGATCCCTTTATTATATCATTTTTCCTTGTATTAGTACCTAGACCAATGATGTGAGTCTAAAAACTCCCTTTAAGAGTCTGTAAGCTTCAAATCCTTACTCTTGGGATTAATCCTAGACCACTCTAACATCTTGGTTATAGTGTTATCATACCCCTTCCATTTAATCTTGGTATTTTGATTGAAAAACTACTAAGGTGATATCTTTCACATAAAATTCTCTTTCCATTCATCCTTAGTCTCCTTAGAGGACCTACTTATTTGCTCCCTTATATATTCTATATTGTATTTACCTTTTAGGGATTGACCTCATTTAATGATTAGATAAATTAAGGCCTTATGAATTATGTATTTTAAAGAGTTTGACTGATAGGCCACCATAAAACTTTATAGATACCTAAGAATTAATTAAGGTACAATGACCACATTATGTCCCTTAAAGTAGTTAAGAAGCATGAAATGATGGGAATAGATAATTATATACTTACCTTCAAATATTAGATATTTTATGATCTCAAGACATACAATTGGCCAAAGATAAGGGGGGTCCCTCCTTAGATATCCTTTCTTGGTTTTCTAAGGTATATGATTAGTATTGAAGAAACCCTTAACCAACTCATTCTTCCTTCATTTTTCCTTAAAATCTTTTTTTCCTTCACACTAAATCTGAATGACCTCCACAACAACTTCCTCAGATATGGTGATGCCCATCCCTTGCATGTGAAGTTCCCTCTCATTATATGCCATGACAAAATTATTAGATAGAATGGGATCATACCCCACAATATTTTGCATGTAGTTAGTCAGACCTCCTCTTTATAGGATACACCATATGGATGTGACACTATTGAATTCACCACAAGAGATAGGCTCAATTATATCTATGTCACCTCTCATTATTCCAACACTTTCGAAACTCATCATCTAAAAACAAACAAGCTTATAACTTGGATTAATAAAACCATCCACCACCAATCTAATGAGATTATTAATGACACTCAAATAAATATGCCTTTGACTAATATCCCATGTGAAGAAATGATTAGCAGATCACCAAACTCTATCCAATTATATATATATATATATATATACACACACACACACACACACACATATATATATACATATATATATATATACATATATATATATATATATATATACATATATATATATATACATATATATATATATATATGTATATATATATATATATATAAATATATATATATATACATATATATATACATATATATATATATATACATATATATATATACATATACATATATATATATATATACATATATATATATATATATATACATATATATATATATATACATAAATATATACATATATATATACATATATATATATATACATATGTATATATATATATGTATGTATGTATGTATATATATATAAAGACTTATCATTGTTATACTAATTGGTGAATAGCACCCATTCTCTATGGCTCGATCTATCTATAACATAATTATTCAATATGTTAATGATGTGGATGGGGAGTCCTCTTCTTATTTCCATGTGTTGAAACTAGGATTGATAACCCCTACATTTGTCAAGGAATACTCACCTTTATTTCCCTCCCTATAATTATGGATGATATTAACCCCTTGAGCTTTATCAAGATGGATTTATCATCATCACTCAAAATTTCAATGATCTAACTAGGTTAGAATTTACCTATAAGGTAGTTAGTAATATTAATAGAATATCCTTTGATGATTATTTTATCTAGTTTTAACTTGACTACCAATTGGATATCCTTGACATCTACTTCAGCCTACACAACATGATTATTTTGATATTCCATTAATCATTCATAGGTTGCCACCATGACTTATTTTTTGTACATTTTAATTCCTCCCCTACCATCCCTGGTTTCCTCTGGTGCCACCATCAAGATTTAATTTGAGCCATGAGTCTAGGGGATTAGAACACATCACTTAGATTATATACTCATTCTATGGAGACTTTTATTTTACCTCTAGATAAATTTTTTAGTTCTTGAAAATGGAAACAACTTCATCAGTTAAGGGGGTGAGGAGTTAAATTTTGAAGATAGAGATTTCCAATTTTCCTTAACAGATTCTAGAGCTGTGGAGGTTGTGACCCTTTTTTGGTGCTTCTTATCTTAAAATATCTGATCATTCATATCCTTACAAACTCCCCACACCCAATGAGGGAAGGATAGGTTCCATGGTAATTCCAACATAGGCATCTTTCAGGGAGGTTGTATTGGTTGATAAGA
Organism: Torreya grandis; assembly: GCA_037957365.1. Classification (NCBI taxonomy): domain Eukaryota; kingdom Viridiplantae; phylum Streptophyta; class Pinopsida; order Cupressales; family Taxaceae; genus Torreya; species Torreya grandis. The sequence goes on along the minus strand of JARHVA010006231.1, from coordinate 553,612 downwards.
TCCAACAAATAATTTGGTCTCACTCATGCAAGATTGAACCTTTGGATAAGGGTATATAGAATCCCAAAAGTGAAAGGGAACTCCAAAAATAAATGGTTAATAGTTTCCTCTTTGTTTTCACAAATAACACATGTATTAGAGATGAGAAAACCTCTTTTACACATATTGTCAATGGTAAGTGTTGACCAAATTTGACCTTGGAGGTTAAATTAGGAACCCTATAGGTAAAAAAATGAATTTTAGGTATTTAGGGGTATAATATATGTCTCAAGGTGTTTTATAGGTTAATTAATGTCATTTAATGTTGTACTAGCCTTGGTTCTTAGTCATTTTAGTCCTTTTAGAGGTTAAAAAAGGGGCATTTGATGAATTGTATGGATTAATTAGGAAGTGTGAAGGTTCCAAAAGGTTATGTCACATTTCATGTGTCCTAAAATATCTAAATCAAATTTTGGTAACTAAAATTAGTAGGTGTTTCAAAAGAAAGAGTAGTTCTCTTAGGAAAAGGGTGAGCTTGGAACTTGTATAGCCCATGGGGAAGTTTTCCATGTGGGAGAAGATAATATAATTTCCATTAATATTAATCAAGCTTAGTTTCATGTTTGAAATTATTTTTAAGTGTCGTTTTTATCCCAAAACCAAATTTCTCCTTTTTCACCCTTCTAAGCACATAGAACTAGTCTTTAGGTTTATACTTGGTATGGCTAGAAGGGGAGGTTATAGATAAAACACTTTGGGGAAGTGAAATTAAGCTTATAGAGATTAATTTACATAAAAATATTTTTAATAATTGTGACTTGTGATTTATGAACCATCCTTATGAATTTGGTTGTCCTTTTTTGCTTGCTATTTCATGCACCTTCTAGGTTTTGCTCCATTTTGGGCAACTTCATATGAAGCAATAGGTGATGTTTAATCCAAATGATTTTATATCTCTTATCAGATGTACTCCATGATTTTTTTGAGTTTTAATGGTGTTTTAGTGAGAAAATCATCTCATGTTGGTAGACTAGTCTCATTTGGGATGACATGTATTTTTCCACCATCTACAGATTCTCATGCTTGTTCATGGTTTTAGAGGGTTGTGATAATTTATTTTTTCATTTTTTATAATATATAATTATTCACTTTACCTTGAAATTTAATATTCTAAAGAATACTCCATGAAGGTGCAGTCATAAAGATCATGTAGCTAGTTTACCCTATGACTGTCATACATAGTCAATCATGGTAAACCACATGTATGGAACCTATATAGCATGTTCATAGAGTTTTGATGAAAATTAAAAATATTTTTTACCTTTTATCATTATGAATGAATTGTTTAGAATTCAAATAGTATGAGAGGGTTGTAACAGTCATGTAGAACACTTTAATACAATTTACCATGAAGAAACTCACCTATAGGTTCCTTTTTAGAAAGCAATTGAAAGGAGGTGTATAATCTGAGTAAGGTTTTGATATTAAGGAAGATCATTTTTAAAATTTTGAAAAGACATAAACTAAATTTAAACCTACATATCATGCTCATTGTCTACACTTAGACTTACTACTTATATACTATAATGCCCACCTATAGGTGGTCCTAACAGAGGATAAGAAACTCTCAATAAAGAGGTTAAAACATGTGTAAAAACCTCTCCTTGAATTCTTGAGGTGATGTAGAGGTAATGACAGACCTTTTTGAGAGGATATATTGACAAAATTGAGTTAAAAATCATGTTCAATCAATGACTATATGATTCAGGCCCCTTATCTCTAAATTGGTAGAACAAAGAACCTGGTAGTTTTTTAGAAGCTTTATAACATGGTTTTCATGGAATTTGAGGCATATAGATGACCCATACCTACATCCTCTAGCATGGAAAGGAACTTGGAAAAGTTTGGATATTATATTATTGATGGAACTTATTTTTTGTAAGACTCAAAGATGCATTTCTAAACACTAAATTTAGGCAGTGAAATATATATGAAAGAGCTCCAAATCAACCCTTCAACCAAAGTTGAAAACTTAGACTATGTCATCATTGTGAAGTGTTTAAAAACATTTGATAGTAGTTTTTTGATCCAAGATATAATAAAAAGGGATCAATTATTGTGTTTGGTCCTCCTGAAACACCTATAAGTGTCCCTCCATTTAGGGACATCCACCTACAGTAGACCTTCACTTCCATACCATCCATAACAAGGACTTAGAAAAGGCAAACACACACTTTATATATAGGAGATGATTCCAAGTGTGTCAATATATCTATGGGTGATGTAAAACCTTTCAAAAAACAATATTCATAAATAGGAGTCCCTTCATGTGAAATATTCACTTACAACCAACTTTAGGTGACTATAGGCAGATAGTGACCTAAGCATGGGGTTTTGAGGTCATTTTAGCCCATTAAAAGTGAATTTAGGTAGGATTAAATTATAATTGACATTTTAATATTAAATAAAGGTATATACACACCATTTTTAATCTCTATTACATATAGGGTCACCTATAGGTATCACTCTAATACAAAAACATAATCAAGAATTAGTACATGCAGCCTTAAGAGTTCAAGTATATGGAGGGGTTCATGAGAGTTTGGATGGATAAGTGGGAACTATAATAACTTCATTATGGTCATTATGGACTTAATTTATTTTCCATGATATGTAAATGAGTAGACTAAAGGTTCTTATGATGCATGACATAGTATACAGTGAGAACACTATACACAGTCTATCTTTTACATAGTTTACCTTAGATATCTAAAGAATAGGGGTGTTCATTGAATTGAAAAAATGATAAAAAAAATTGCACATAGGGTATTTAAAACTTGGATATACCTCCCAAACATCCAAATGTTTTTATTAGATGGGGTAAGTGCCCCCTATTTTGTCTCAAATAGAGAGTACTTCCCCTTGTGCATGAACCCATAGTTTTAGGATATATAGGTGAAAAGGAGGACCTCAATTTTTTTGAAAATTTATAGAATATTTGGAATGTTTAGTTAAATCTAAAAAAAATGAATAAAACCTCATAAAAGGAGGGAACCCATCAAGATGGCCTAGGTGTCTAAGCTTATAGATAGACTTAATGAGCATGGTAAGGCTTAGATCCCAAACGAAGGGCCAAATTCATTTATAACCTTAAATAATAACTTAGATGGATTTAACCATGTTAATATGGTAAAATTATGTGTTTTAAAGCCTTAAATGTGCATGGTAATATATCAAAATCCATTTTGGAGCTAAAATCTAACTCAGTTCTATTAAATAAGATGTAGGCCTACTATCTAAAGGAGAATCACTTCCATTTATAGCATGAAATAGGATTTATAAAAAAAATTATAATGTATATGGGGATACAATATATGTGTTAAGAATATTGAGATGCAAAACAAACCTTGAGGAAGCCATATTTGGCTCAGAGACAACACTAGGCTTGTAAGAAAAGGAGGAAAGGGCATGACATGACAAGTTTGAATACTCATATCTCTCTTTTTGATTTTAATGGGGGAAAGAGAGGCTTATAAGAGTTATAATAGTTCTTAAAAAAAAATTGTATAATTATTTTGAGATTCCAATGTCAGGTCTTTATTAATAATGTTTAAGAGTGAGAACAAGCCTAAAATGATTACAAACCCTTGTTAGTGACCCGATTGAAAAGATGAAGCTAGAAAGATACTCCAAGGGACTAGTTTGGCCATGAAATATATTGGAGGTTATATAATTTTCTCTTAGGATGCTCCCCATCTTGTTGAATTGTATGGAATTATATGGATGAGTTGTAAAAAAAGGTTTTTATGACTATTTTATGAATTTTCCAAGTTCTAAGAGGTTTCAAGTGATGAAATTTTTTTTTGGGGTAAATATTAATAATTTTTATAACTCCACATGTTCATTTAATGCTTCATAAAAACTCCTAACTACCTTAACTAGCTATTTCATCTCAGTCAATCATAACTGACATAGTGACCAAGATAGTGAGAAGGGTGGAAAACTTCATATGAGGTGATTTCATGGTGTGCCTGATTCCTATAAAGCCATGGAGGGTCTTGAAAAGTGTCATTAACTCCCTCCCATGTATTTTTGTCAAAAACTAATGCTTTTTTGGAGGCCAAGTGTGGATGGTGTATGAAGGAAGTGTTTTTTAGACTGTAGATGATGATGGCTCATACCCAAGTGATTCTAGATGACCAAGCCTATAACCAATGCATGGAGAGACATGTATGAAATCATTACCCTTAATTCCAATCCATATACTTGTCCCTAATAAATTTTTTTATGTTCATCTAGGTCCAAATCATGAAGGTAGTTTTCTAAGCTAGAATGAGGAGTTTCATGCCACTTTTCATGGGTTTTATGACTTGGATGGATACTTATACTTTATGACCTTCTGTGTTTAATCCTATATAATCTTATCATATATAAGTAACTAATTCTCTAATATTTAAAAGTTCCATTTTTATCCATTGACTTATCTCTTCTCATCTCTCTCTCTCAAGTTGTATAAGAACTAGACATTTTGTCCATTGTAACTTATGCTCTACCTAGGTATGGTGAAGCCCTACTCATGTGCATACCATTTGATCAATAAGAACAATAATTTTTACCTCTTTATGATTGTACATAGTTTTTTCTAATTTAATGTTTAATCTTGATTAGTGAAGAGTATGGATTCCTTAGCATGTTGTCTCATTTTATCATCATATTTGTAGTTGGAAAGCTTCTCCTTGCATAGCATGTGAAGTGTTATAGGAAGTGTTAAGGTTGAGTGAGTTAGTCTATTCACTAGTGTCATCTAAGGCCTCTTTTCTATTCCTCCTAGCCTAAACATTCATCCATAACCTCATAATGTAACATTGATGTGAGAAGATGTAGATTGGATAACTGTATGTTTGGTTAGTCTCTTGGTTTCATGTGTAACATGCAGCTAGTTGGAAGTCATCAACTTATTTGGTATATGATGATTCTTAAGATATTTTTCTTTCAATTTTCTCTCTCCCTTTTCCCCCATAAATTTTAGGTGTAGTAGTGATCCAAAGTGGTACATAAAGGGAGCTATCCCTATCTAGATATTCACCTCATCCTTAGGCTACCCATAAGCCTAGAAGTGTTTCAATTATGCCACTCAGATGCGGAGAGCTGAGACATCTCCTCAAAGGGTGAAAATACAAGTGAAAATAATAAGGATCTTGTTTTGTGAAACCAACCAAAAGAAAATATTAACCTTTCGAGTGAGATCCTTGAACTCTTTTTAGTTGAAACCTTCACCCTAGAGTTTCATATCCACTAAATAACCTAATTTAACTAAATAATCCCCATTATCATCCTCATAGAAAATTATAAGTCTTCTCTAGGGAATATTCTTATCTGAGTTTAATGCAACCTCAAGTTCAATTTTTTGAAACTTTGAAATAAGGCCTCATTTATAGAGTCTAATTGTAACTCTTTTCAGACCTGTCCTTTAGCTAAGAAGCCCTAGTAGTCCTTAATTTTAGCCTTGAAATAATATTTTATTTTTTCACCCACCTAGTTCCATGGGACCTTCGAGTTAAGAGGGTAACCATACAACCAAGTATCATCCCAAAATTCCATCTTTCTCCCATTTCACACATTCCATTTTCTACCCTTCCTAAGTAAAAATCTACCTTTTGTCAAAGATTTTCAGAAGGCACAACCATTTTTGGGATGTCATTACAATAGTAGGTTTTCTACTTACCTCCCCTCAAAGTATTTATATTTAACAATATTATTCCATAAACTTTCCTCATCATTTTCCAACTAAACATGGAATTAAGAGCATAGTTCATCCTTTTAATTTTTTAGAGACCAAATCCTGATTACCATTGGGAATGTAGACATTGATATAATTACCGTTATTATTAAAAATATTTTTCTCTTGAGATTCACCAATAATCATTTTATTTAATTGATTTTATAGACCCTTACTACATTTCTAAACTAATTCTACTGGTTTGAGAAATATTACAAGGTTTCCAAAATCGTTATAATCATCTTGGTGAACCAATTCATAATATTCCTGGGTATATATAAATTAAAATTTATTTCATTTCATTTTTTTTTTGAAACAATGATATCGTTAACTTAATTATATTTTTGTAATTAGCTAATGTAAATATTATGATTTTGAAAATGCATAAACATTTATGTAATAAATCTATTAAGTTTTGTCGAAGCAAGTATTTTTTAATCTTAATATCCCTTTCTATGTTGATATTATTTTTAGTGACCCATTTTTATGAACTCTATGAATTAAAACACCATTCAATTAGAACATAATCAAATTTGATCGATGTACATTGTCATCTATAGATTAAAAAATTGGTTTAAATCCAGAGCCATTAAAACCATCTCCATAAAAATATCAAAGAATGATTTCATTAAATTAATATTTGTAATATCCAAAAGTAGTATCATTAAAATTAAAGGTTTAACCAAAGTCACATATTTATATATAAGCATATTTTGATTTTAAATATCTCTAGAAACACCTTTCTTGACAAAATAAACTATAATAGTGTTTTCAATGTTATAATAAAAGTAATCATCTACCTAAATTATATTAAAATTCTTATTACAGATTTCATACTTTTTATCACAATTCTTTTCGCCCCAAAAAAATAGAGGATGCTCCTCTACTTTAGGTTTTTGTGTATTATTTTTTATATATTTTTTGCTACATAGATATATTTATTAGATGAAGTCTAAAACGTAAGTTGAAATTGCATAGACATGGGTTTTAAAAAATGGGTTGCCATTCCTTTTAGTTGAAAATGATCATTGTTTATATCAAATGTTTAATTATTTTTTTAATTACATTTATGTATTATCAACCTATCTAAATTTATAAAAAGAAAGTGTTTTTTTGGAGCCACTATAAAAAATAATAATATTTAGATTCGAAGAATTCAAAATATAATAATTAAATAATTATATATTTAATGTTTCAAACATAGTTTATATGAATATATTGAAAACCACATGTATAAAAATAAAATTAATTATGGTAAGAAAGTAACAAAGGTATAACAATAGTTAATTAGTTAAAAATACCTAATTGGGAGCCAAAAGTGGTAATCGATGGTGTTCACTTCCATTTCCTAATGTGTCCATCAACATCAAATTTATATCACTTTTATGATCATCTAGGTCTCAAATAATTTTAAATTTAATATTTTAATTATATGTTATATGAATAAATTGAAAACCACATGTATAAAAATTGATCTAATTAAGGAAATAAAGTAATAGAGATTTGACAAGTGGTAATTGTATTTAAATGATTGATTAGGAGCCAAAAGTGGAAATCAATGATGTTTGTTTATGTGTACATGTTATGTCCATCACCACCAATTGCATATCACCTTGATGATCAGTTGGGTCCTTAGTCATGTAATAATGTTTTTCAATATAAACACATTTTTTTTTCTAGGTTTGAAGTTGTGCTTAGGTATATTTAGTCATTATGAACATCCTTGATTATAATGGCTTAATCAATTATAATACAGAACCATATAATGAAAATAATTTTACTAATAATATAAATATGTGGTAATATTTTGTAAGAGTAATTTGTATTTAATTTTGGTGACTCACCTTGATTCAACGTCAAATACTTTTAGTAATTTTAACACCATATTATAATTTATATTCTAAACTATGAATATTATTGAAGCTAATTTTAAATTAATTATTTCCTTCAATAAATTTATATTTATATAAATAATTATAATAAGGTATTAATATTTACCACATCTATCAATTACTTTCTCCAAAAAACACAATTATCTATCAAACTTAAATGGATGTTTTGATAGCAAAATATCAATATCCATTGGGCACACAATATCCAAGGGATTTCTATGCTATTAGTAAATTTCTATGGCCACCTCCCTTATCATTGTTTTTTGTGTTTTGACTATCATGTATACCATAAATCACATAGATTACCTTAAACACACCTTTATCATTTAGAATTCTATAGCATCCTTTATAAATATTTTTATTCGTGTTTTTAACTCTTTTTATTTAGTTATGAACAATTTTAATAAATAAGTTTTCTTCATCCACTAGGACAATAAATATAAAAACACAAACCATTTCACTAGAACTAATGTAAGAGAAGATATATAACATCAATTTATACAATTTTCATTGCAACAATACAAAAATTTACAATAACCAATTCTCCACTAAGGAGAGAGAAATGTTCTTTTCATCTTGTCAAAGGTCTGCTCAATTGAAAGTGAAAAATAAATTTGGAATGCGAATTCATATGTATATTTTTTCATTTTTTGGGTACTAGTATTGAAATATGATATATACATTTCCATAAGGTTTTTATCATCTCTTGACATTTTTATTTCTTCATCATTTTTTCTACTCTCTTTCCCTACCATAGTAGTTTTAAGTTGATTTTTTCCTTTCCAATACCCAAAATAATGACAAAGATAACAAAAGTGGATTTCATAAACATCCAAATTTTCCACAACTATATATATAGTGAACCCTATCAAGGAAAATTATTTTTAAAATTATATTTTGAAAGAGTTTAGAATTTTTACCCATGTAGTTATATCTTATTTTATCATTTTATAATAATCACTTAATGTTTTTTCTTTGACACCAAAATCAAAATATTTTATTAGACAAACTTTTCCATTTATAACTTTATTTGTAAGTATTTATATCTCTTCTTGAGACATTCCAGTTATTCCTCTAAAAAAAATAGATTGTCAACAAATTTTAGCTTAAAATATAGATCACAATCATTTTTTAGACAACATGCAAGCCCATTATTTGTATAGAGTTAAAAAAACAACACCCATTTTCCCATACATCATCTATTAGGAGTAAAAAATTATAGATTATCATTTAATGTGTATTTTTTATTTCTAAAAAATATTCAAGATTTATTTTTTAAAGACTTGATTCACAATATGAAAATAGAGAGTTAGAAATGTTTTTGAAATATGTTTCTAATTCTATTTAAATTAAATCATAAATAGTAAATACCTTTCAAATTTTTTTCTTCCCATGGCTAGTATCAGGTCATTATAGTCTTATTTCTATGATCCACATTGACCTTGATTTATATTATTGGTCAACAAATTTTGTACAAACCCATTGTAGACATCCGAAATTGGCCACAACTAGCTTTCGACCAGACTTCAGCTTGATTCCTAAAAACTATTGAAAGTTAATCCTAAGAATCACTAAAAGTCACAAATTTGATTGTGCATCATTCATCAAAAATCTAAAGCATGCTGAGACATCCAAAGTTGGGATATTCTATCATATTCAATAATAACTTCTCAAAGATTCATCCATAATCACCTTATAGCATCACAACTATCAATTTATCCTATAGACCCATTAAATGGGGCACTTAATTAAATATTTAAAGAGCTAAAATGCTAATCAAAATCAATTAACAAGCTAAACAAGATTAAATGTCTAGTTGAATTATCCATTTGAAATTAATAAATATCCAAAAAAGGAAATTCAAAAATTAAATATATGCAAGCCTTTCATCATTACCTTTATGAGTTGTCAAGCTCTTTGAAAATATCTTAAAACATCTAACTTGAGAGTCATTCCTAGTAATTGAAAATCATAATTATTTGACAAATATTAACTCAACTGGAGCTATTTTTAACTTGCCTAGGTTTAGTTTGAACCTATTCCAAGCCTAAACTCAATCTTAACTCACCTTGGGTGACAGTTAATTCATAAATATATAAATATAATGTCATACCCCTTCATTTATAAGATTATATATTGTAGAGTTATTATGTAGGATTTTCTCTATAAGAGTCATGAAATTAATGTTACCATGACCAAATCTTAAGCCAAGCAACATCAAAGCCAAAGTGCCAAGGAGATAAGGAGCCAAGAAAGCTTCATTGTCAAAGACTTTTTGATGCACAACTTGAGAAATCCATTCAAAAAACCATTTGGGGGCTCAAAATAAGGTAATAGAGTTGTTTCTTTTATGTTTTTATTGTCTTTTATTTTATTTTTGTTACCTATGCTCTTCCTATTGTCTATGCTAGAGGTGTTAGGATTTTAGTGTCTTCATTTAATTTGTTTTTATGAGACTAAAATAAGACTAACCTCCCCTCTATATATTCCTTGTTCACACATGTATCTTATTCACCATGTTATATCATTTACAAATGTTAATTATCTACTTAGTTGTGGACTTTCGTTACATAATATGACTAGACCTCTATTTAATTTTTTCAAGTACAGATGTAAAATTATAATTTTACAAAATAGTCTTTTTTTATTCAATGGTATGTTGTCCATCAATAATATAAAAATGATTATTTGAGTCATCCAAAAATGGTTCAAACTCTACATTATGATATCACAAGTTGTTTTATTGAAAGGTAAAAACATTTCATCCCTTAGAAGAGGTATAGAGTTACATATCATTGAGATAACTATTTGATCAACATTGTCTTTGTTAAGAGATTGGTATTAGTGTCAGGTGATAGTGTTCAATACAAATCTTGAAATATTTTTCATTGAAAAAAAAATCAATCTCCTAAGTTGTTGAAGACTCATTTTTTTAACTCTTTTTAGCATGTTTTAAAGCAATCCTTTTTCATGCTAACTATTTTAATTCATATAATTATGATATTGATATATCTTTATTTAGGAAAGACAACTTTTTCCTACTCATAAAATTAAACATTTTTTGTAAGAATCTGTTTTGACTAGATTCCTTATCTATGATTTATAAGGTGTTAGTGATAGCTCTCAATTCTAATCTTGAAATATTTTCATTGAAAAAAAAACAAATATCCTAAATTATTGAAGGCTCATTTTTTAAATCTTTTTTAACATGGTTTTAATTAGTCCTTTGTCATGCTAACTATTTTAATTCATAAAATTATGATATTAACATTTCTTTATTTAGTAAAGCAAAAAATTTCCTACTCATAAAATTACACATTTCATATGAAATTTTTTTGGAAAAGATTCTTTATTTATATTTAAATTATGAGCAATAGATTAATTAAATCCATACTTATAACTTTTTTTAATACAATCATAATCCCATTGTAAATATTTTGAATATTTCAAAACCACATTTTTTATAACATAGATAAAGTATTATTTTCAAACCATAGTAATAATTAGAATCCATTGTGTGTTTGGAAGAATGAATCATGCCACTTTTTCAATACAATTTCACATCTAACTCTATTTGATTTATTTGGCATGAATCTTTAGAGTTATTTATATATTTCACTTGAATAAAATTTATATTAATTTAATTTCAATGTCTTTATGTGCCCTTTATATTGAATGAAATAACCACAAGTTAATTTAGTAATTATCTGGACAATAAATTTGTATAAACCATTCTTCACCTCTTATCTCCTAATTAATGGAGCCATTTATGAATGGGATCTCTTTATATTATGTGTGGCCAAAAGAGCCATTATTTCCTACAATAAAATAACTTTTAACTATATAATTTAAATAAAATACATAATAAATTATCTTATCATAGTAGACATGTTCCAATAGTGAACTATAGTCTAAGTAAAATAAAAACTAGCCCAAATAGAGATAACAAATAAATTTAATAATGCATGTTAATATAATAACAATTAAAGGATGATTGATATTAAAAAAAAATTATAATTTTTCATATTTATATTTTGAAGGCACCCAATCTAAAATATATCTCAAGATGGATTCATTTATGAATTATTATTGCAAAAATAATGGTCAACCCCTATTTGTACTAAACATAAAATGGTTCACACTTATTAATGGGTGACTGCCCAATCCAAGATTTTTATCATGATGGATTCATTTTGAATATATATATAATTGAATATTATGGCTTAAAACAATGCAATTCAACAACTTACATAATTCATACCAGACATAGTCCAAATAGGAAGAATAATCTTGTTTTGGGTAGTTGCCCACTCGAAGAGCTTTCTCAAGATAGAACTAGTACAAATAGGATGACCAAGCTTATTGTTATTCTATGCAATGGTTTTCATTATAGTGGGTTATATTTCATTATATGTATATTTAAATATCATATTGTTTTCACTTGTTTGGATTTATTCTATTAAAAAACATATAAGCAGAACACTATTTTCACTTGTTTAGATTCATTTTTATTACAAAACCTAGATATGAAAACAAATTAACTCAACATAACATATAAATATTTTAAAATATAGATAAAATTGGATGAGTAACATTATTTTTATTATGCCTTTAATTATTCTCATTTAGAGTGGGTTGTCACTCAATTAATATGAGTAGTAAATTTTTTACTACACCTATAATGGTTCTCATTTAGAGTGGGTGGTCATCCACTCTAAGATCTATCTCAATGTGAGTGGTCTTTCAAACTATGACATTGTAAGTGGTATACTATTTTCACTTGGATGGATTTATTTTATTACAAAACCTATAAATGACACACTATTTTTACTTGGTTCAATTTATGATTACAAACCCTATATATAAAAACAAAGTAATTCAACATAGCATGTAAATATTTTCAAATATAATGAAAATAGGATAAGTATCATTGTTTTTACTATGTCTATTTTTTTCTCATTTAGAGTTGGTGGTTGCACACTTAGGATGAGTAGAATTTTTTTACTATGCCTAAAATTTTTATCATTTAGAGTGAGTGGTTATCTACTAAGGATGAGTAACATTATTTTGAATATCCCTACAATGGTTCTAATTTAGAGTAAGTAGCTTCCCACTCTTAGAGTTACCTCATAATGGGTGGCCTTGAACAAAATGAAAATGTAAGTGACACATTTTTTTCACATGGTTGGATTAATTTTAATATAAAAATTGGATATAATAATAGTGTAATGGTTCTCATCTACATTGGGTGGCCTCACACTTTGTGAATATGTAAGTGCAAATAGTGTCACTTAGTTAGTTGCATTCATGTTGATTACTATAGAACATGAATTAAAATTTATTTCTAAGTTGTTGTACTTATGACCACTCCTTATACAAATTTATTACATGCTTAATTCCATAGATATTTATTTCCATTCCTTCAGTTTTGATACAGATAAACCTTAACTCTCTTGCAAATTTTGACTTTCATATTATTATTCCACCTTTCAAACAACTAAAATCACTTTCATACTTATCCAAACTTCTATTTTATCTATCTCTACCCTCCATACAAGACCACTCTATTTTTAATATTTTATTCCTTGGTACTATCAAAATTTTCCAATCATTCTTCTTACCAAATAATCGCTAGTTGCTCGAATTCAAACTTGTATAATAGTTCATCGTACATGTTTATCAATCCCCTTATAAATAAATCACTAATTTATCACTACAAATCCAAATTTTCAATCCATTTTTTCAAAAGAGGCTCATATGATTTAAAAACATGAAAACATTGAACTACACATTGAGAGAAAAGCACCTATTTTCTAAATACAATTTCTGCATAGCTCTAGTAGCCTAAAGTTAGGTTTAAATATACTCCAAATTCATATGTCATCATTTAATAACTTAATCACATTATTATTACACTAAAATTTATAATTTTGTATCAATATTTCACACACACCACCATAAAATGGGATAACTACATGGACTTTGATCCCTTTTTGGAGTATTGATATGTACATAATGCTCAACATAGGGTGTGTTGAGGTCTATCACGACTTAAACTATTAACCATTTCTTTATTTTATCCATTTATCATTCATGGTCTATTGAGATAGGGTTAAAAGTGAATAATAATGTATAAAGTGGTTTCATTAGCATATCTATAGTTCCCTCACAACTAAATAAAACAAATAGATGAATAAAACTTATCATATTAGTTATAGAGAAAAAAATATTATAAGATGTTGACATGTCCTGATGACACCAATGTAGGCCACCCATATTCAATTACAATATCCATATCCTAGATCTAAGTGAAGAATTGTTATTAATTCATAATATCCTTACATAGTCACATAGTTGATTTCATAGTTACACTTGTAGTTTTTAATTCCTATTTTCTAGATTATTGTTTTCCTTGTATCCTTTTTCCATTTTAGCACACTTATAAATTTGGCAAGTTAAAAATAACTTTATGCCATTTATTATAAATTTTTAGTATTATGATTTTACACATAATTTTTTCTTATTAGGTTCTAACATATCCTAGTTCCTAATTTCAATAAAAAATAATTGTGAACCTATCTATTGATTAAATATTCCAAAAAACTAGCATCCCTTAGGGTTTATTTTTATTTTTAGAATCCCTATCAGTATTTCAGGTTCATTATTTTCTTATTTCCATATTCATCATGATAATAATGATTGAATCTATTTATTATTTATTGTTTCAAAGTTTCTTGGTGTTTTTTACATGTTGTTTACCTATAACATGCAAAATTTATCACATACATGTAATCCCATGGATGCATAATTTAAGAAAAAAACATCCTAAATAAACCAAAATCATAATCAAGAATAGTCAATGATGTGTGTTATTTCATGGTTCAGATTGAGGTAGCACTTGTTACTACTCAAAATCAAAGGGCTCAGATGGTTCCATTTTTCTCCTACCCCTAGACCTCACAACTATATTAGTTCATATCATGATTCTATTATTCTACCTAGCCTTATAATAGACCCTGTTCACTAAGTTTTGGTCACTATACAAGGCTAGGTGCCTCCTCCAGCATGGAAAGAGGAAAAAAATTATGGAATTCCTCCTCATCCTTAACACAAAGCAATGGGAGCAATTACTTAGTCTCGATTATATGATATTGTTTATTAGTTAAGGAATCCACTAGTTAATATTTATATGTTATAAATGCTTTTAAAAACTATTATTTAAAAGAATATTCTATAATAAGTATTGAATCAAACACCTATGACCCATTACACATAACCTTCTTAATTTACATATATTTTAAAAAATTTAAGGATATTAATGATGTTATCTCTTTTATAAATGATGAAGTGCTTTCATAGTCAATTATTGACTAGAATATACCTTTATTTATACAAGTCTAAATTTAAAGTACATTAGTAAAAATGGTTTTTATTGATAATGGTTCAGGGTTGAATATTTAAAATCTCACATTCTTATATACAATAGGTATTAATATGGATTATCTTTAGAAACAATATAATAATATGAAATTATTTTATGGCGTACCTCTCCAAACATTGGGTTTTATCACTTTGAATATTAAAGTTGGGCCTAAAACATTATCTACTCAGTTCAAAGTAATGCTAAATTATTTACACTATATTTACTATTGGTTAGACCAAGGCTACATGAAATGGAATATATACTTTATACTATACATTTGTCTCATATTTTACATGATAAATACTTTAACACATGCCAAATTGACATCCAACCATTTATATATTGTAATATCACATAATCTACTACTGATAACTAGTCATAGCGAAGGGCACCTCAATATACTATCGTGCCACCACCAAAAGTCATACCTATAGATAAAATGTACACATATGAGGTTGATAAGTCTATTATAAATGATCAAAATTTAAAATTTAAAGACATCTCAAAACCATAATACTTATTTACATAGATGTAATAAGAGGAAAATGTACAAGAATTGCCTTTCTTAGTCTTAGAAGATCCAAATTTTATATCTATAAAATAAATTGATGATAATTTAGATGTTAATTTTTAAATGATATAAATTACATACCATGAACATTAATGATTATTTATATGTTTTAATTTCACACTATTGGGTCCTAGTGAATATAAATATGATTTAAAGGAAATCATTTTAGTGAATACATAAAAAGGACAAACATTGATTTCAAATGTTGATAAAGGCAATATTATTGTTTGGAACATAGCTACTACACATAACACTATTTTTACATGGATACCATGAAAAAATATATTTAAAAAAAATATAATTTATATAGATAAATAGGAATAATACATAGATCAATGCATTGTAGGTACCAATAGGTCACCATTTATATATTCAATAAATAATGTCGAACTCATGGATATAGAACTAGGTATTAGAATTTATGCTAAAAGTATAAGGAGAGGCCACATTTGATGTTTAAAATGTTAATTTTTATGGAATTAATTAATTTAAAAATAGTATAACATAAATATCCTAGTAGATTGTAAAATCGAGAGGGAAACCCCATTTTTATTTTCACATAATAATAGGGCATGAGATGGATACTTGTGCAAAATTATGATAGAAAATTTATAAATATAAGGATAAAGGCACCATTTATATTATAGTTACCATACCTATAAGGGCTCAACAATAGGGTCACACATGTAGAATTTATAAGTGTTCTATAAGGAACCCATTGACTATTCAATATTTTATTGAGAATGAATATAGACATCTTATAGAAATAAATGAGGACACATAGCCAAATATATACACACTTGAATTTATTTAGATACAAGGTATGATCAAGATGAATTTTGTGATGGGGAATCTAGAACAACACACCTATTTTGATCCCACTTGTTAGGATCTTGCTCCTCAGAAAGAGCACAATATGATTACCACATACAAGCAATTAAACATGCGAAATTAACTAGAAGTACAAGTAACTAGAATTCACAAATAGCACAGAATATGAGAGACAATACACAATTTTGTATTAATACTCATCCAAAAATAAAATACAATAAAGAAGATGCCACTTCTTCTTCCACCTCTCAGAGGCTTCCCACACCTCAAGGGCTCCCAGTAATTCTCAATCAAGAGTTCACTCTCCTACCAAAAATGGTCCCAACACACAACTCACACACAAAATTGGTGTTCACTTCCAATTAGTCAGTAATAACCCTGTCAGTACACAAGTACTCTAAAGTACTTTAAGTAGATCTCCCATGAACTTGCAACAACCTGCAATTCAACATACCTTACTTACACATGTAGATCTCCTATGAGCTTGCAACAACCTGCAACTCAAATGATCTTACAATGGAAGGATTTTCCTTGCCTTCCTTTTTAGATCATAATTACAATACATGCCAATGGGTCTATAAATAGATCCCAGACTTAACCATAACTTAGACTCTTAATTTAGACACACAGCTCAAGACTCGAAATAACCTTTACATGCAAACACTCAGTTCAACAAACTAACTATTCGTGCAACGAACAGTTCTGGAACACACAGGTGACCGACGTCAGTCCCTATCTAACTGGAGATGATTGACGTCAATTGACTCTTGCTGATGTTGGTTTCCCTTCTGTTCACCCCTGACCGACGTCGGTCAACCTAACCGACGTTGGTGACTGTGACACTCAGCAACTCCTCCATGTCTGCAAATAGTTGAAGATTTTAGCTCCACAACCTAACATTTTGAATATGTATATGCTTGAAATATTTAAAAGGACATATTAAAATACCAATTTCATCTAGTCTAAAATTTTTGGACACACTACTTTTTATTATGAAAATAATTAATCACATTAGTGCTACATTAGCTCAACAATGGTTACATGACATTGATGTTACATTTAATGATCTACATAAGTGTATCAAATTCAAATTTTAGGTTAGTATAATTCAAATTGTTCATGATGGTATGGATGATAATCATAGATTCAAAAATGATAAATATGGCTCAAAGTTGGTTTATCAAAAAATCACACCTGAGGTTTTTTTAGACCAACATGTCATATATATGCACATGATTTAGAACAATGCCATTGATAAGGTTACATTTATAGATCACAAATGGTATGATGACCATAGTGATGATGATATATGGGAATTTGACAAAATTCAATATCTAGCACTCGATGATCTTCCCAAACATCCACCTTTCAATTATCCACATCCCTTGGATATGTTGTTTGATTTTTATATTATCATGTTGTTTTATATATTTAATAAAATCCAATTTTCTATAAACTTTAAAAATAAATACCTATGCATGATTTTTATAGTTTATTTGCATCAATTAATTTATGCTTAGTATACTCAATATACATATATATAATATTGAGTATACTAAGCATAAATTAATAAGTATATAATATTAAAAATGCTTCACAAGTTTGCATGTGTGATTGCAGAACATACATGTTCCCCTTTCCAAACACAGTTCCAGGTCATTTAACTATCTCAGACCCAAATATGTTGGACATAAAAAATAAATCTATCAAGATAGTACTACATTCAAATTTTTTCTAATTCTTACAAACTTATCCCATTATATATATATATATATATATATATATATATATATATATATATATATATATATAGATATAATATTGAGTATACTAAGCATAAATTAATAAGTATATAATATTAAAAATGCTTCACAAGTTTGCATGTGTGATTGCAGAACATACATGTTCCCCTTTCCAAACACAGTTGCAGGTCATTTAACTATCTCAGACCCATATATGTTGGACATAAAAATTAAATCTATCAAGATAGTACTACATTGAAATTTTTTATAATTCTTACAAAATTATCCCATTATATATATATATATATATAATATTGAGTATAATAAGCATAAATTAATAAGTATATAATATTAAAAATGCTTCACAAGTTTGCATGTGTGATTGCAGAACATACATGTTCCCCTTTCCAAACACAGTTGCATGTCATTTAACTATCTCAGACCCAAATATGTTGGACATAAAAAATAAATCTATCAAGATAGTACTACATTGAAATTTTTTATAATTCTTACAAACTTATCCCATAGAACATAGGCTCTACATTATCATATCTGAACAAGTGACAAATATCCTACAACTTGTTTATATTGAAGTAATTTCACTACAATCATGTTTTTACATAAGTCCTATAATAATTTAATGATGACTAATTTTTCATACTTTTTTCCATACATTACACAAAATATATCAATGTTTCTCACTTAATTTCACATTTATATCTTAATAGATACCTAAATTGTTGAATACACTAATGCTTTAAATTTCCTATGTTGCTCAATCACACTCACTCTTACATTATTTGTATGTTTCTTCATGTATTGTACGTATTCATTATTTCTATTTTAGAAATTTTAACATGACCTTATGTGTTTCTATAATCCTTATTGTTTTATTCTATATGTTTGAGTGAGATTTGAATACTACCCTTGTATGTGTCCACTTGGCCTTATATTATGCATTTTTTATGATTTTAGTGTACTCTTTGTGTGTGTACATCATGGACATGATACTTGTTTTATACTTTTTTCTCAATTTTTGATGCTATGATGGACATCATGCATCTTCAAATTTTTTATGTTGTGATCAATATCATGCATCCCTCCCCAAGTAGTTCTATTTATCTTTCAATACTCAATTTTGTGAAATATATCATTGAATTCTTAATTGTTAAAATTTATCTATAATTAACACTATATATATGATTGTATTTATAAATTAATATTACATTACAAATTATTTCTTATATTATATATAATTATGTCATGCTCTTTTATGTTATCATTATAAATACATAAGTCAATTTTCTCTATAACATCTTTTTGCATAATTTTTTATTTTCAATTAAGTTATTGTGCAAGCTCCAAAACTAACCTCAAAGAGGGGGAATAAAAAGTGTCTTGTCTTAGAGACTAATATATGATATTAAGGTACATATATATAAATTTACACATTTTACCCATGGGATCAAATCTTATACCCATAAATCATCTTAAAAGTAGTTTAAGGCAACAATGCTCCATTAAAACAAGGGCATGGGTTTCCCATGTTGTTTATAGTATGTTTTTGTCTTATTAGTAATAAAATATAACTTTATATAATTATTAAATTATTACTTATTGTATTTCTCATAAATAGGTTTCATGTTTTACATAGGTTTGTCTCATATTTTTCTTAGTTTGGGGTCATCACACATGAGATGTGTTATGAGTTATCACATAGGTTTTTTCTCAAAAAAATACTTGATATCACTCATATAAATTATATATATACACCTATATATTATACTATGGGTAAGTGTGTGACACATGATCACCTTCTTACTCAATTTTACACTAGTTTCACAAATGGAGTGACAATACTTGTCATTATCTACATTATATACACTACACTTAGATCAAACTATGTTTTTCACAAAATTTTCACCAATTTTACACCATATATTAATATTATTATATTAAAAATGGTTGGTTCACCTTTTTCAACCATTATTTCACCAAAAAAATCTATTATAATTCATACAAGGATTCTTAGCTACCCCACCTAGCTTGAGTTATGAAATTATGAATTCAAGGGAAGCTTAAATATTTTGGCACACTATATTTTAAATTGGGATTAGGAAATTAAAATTACAATACAATTTCATCAACAAAGAATAAATATTCAAGGGTTATACCCTCTCTAGTCATCAGGTTTTACACAAGAAAACATAATGGTTCACATACCCAAGCAGGTGTATTCATTATTTGTTATTAGATATGCATGTTATCTTATATTTTATTATTTATTTGTATCTTAATAAATTATTTAATTTATACATTTCTAATTTCATGTTTTTTTTTTAGGCATAGTTCAGTGTCATAGCCTACATTGAAGACTATTCTTTATAGGTAAGTTCAAGTATGCACTTTTCCTTTTAATCATTAGTTTCACTTTATTACATTACTAGAATAAAATGGGGATAAATTTAGGCACACAAACTAGCATTTATTTATAAAATTATGTACTTATGACCACTCTTTATACACACTTATCTCATGCTTGATTCCATAATCCTTGATTGCCCTTCCTTTATTTTTTATGTGGAATACCCTTACCTCTATTACAAATTTTAACTTTGATTTTCCTATTCCACATTTTAAATACCCTAAAATCACTTTTCTACTAATCCAAAACTATTTTTATATGTATCTACTCTCTAAATAATACTACCCTATTTGGACTATTCTTCTCCCCGTTACTATCCATTTCTACCATCTACATCTTCCCATAAAATAATGACTAGTTACAAAAATTCAAACTCATGTAATGGGTCATATTGCACATTTAGCCAACCCCATCCAATGGAATTCATAATTGATCACTATAACTCCATAGTTTTAATCATTTTTTAAAAATAGTATCATATGAGAAAAAATAATTAGAACATTTTTGTTTGTTGCACAATGCACCCCAATTTCAAAAGAAATCATGGTCTCCCTTCTCTTTTTTTAGAATCTGATATTATGTTTTAGGTGAGTTTGGCAGTATTTTACTATTTGAGTTATTATTTTTATGTGATTAACTTTATTGATGTAAAATACGGATTTTATACATGCTTCATTGTTAATTTTAACCAATATTGAATGATAAATTTTCATTATAAACACTTGGCCTGGAAATCACATCTAGAACATCATCAAATTAATTATCTTAATTTTCCTAAGTTTAGTGAGTCTTATATATTTTATAACTTATCATGAAATTGATAAAAATTACCTTTTAAATTATTTATACTAAGACTTATGAAAATAATCTAGCTTTATTTATAGCTTATTCACAAGTTTTATTTAGTAATTTAGCTCATATATTCCTTATTTTGGGCTAATTTGGCTAAATACTTATATTACTTATTTTTTAGACTTAGTCACTTTCCTAATATTTATGATATGTTAGATATGATTTTAGAAAAGATATTTTATTCATTTTTTAAATCTTGTGCCTTTTTTATTTCTTTTTTGGCTTTAATACTTAGCAAATTTGAAAAAAATGAGTTTGTTGACTTTATTTTGTTACTTTCCATATAGGTACAAGCTTGTTTAATTTTCAATGCAGTAATTGTTGGTAAATTTAGGATATCAAATAGAGCCATTGGACCTTATTTTAGAATTATTTTCATATCAAATCATGCCTCAAGAAACATTCCAAGGCAAAAATAGGAGTATCAACTTATAGGGATATTATATCCCTTTGTCAGAGCCTTGAGATCATTGCCTCTATGACCTAGACCCTATAACTAAGAGAGATGATGCCACATGACATAATATAATGATCTATTATATACTTAATATTCAATACATAATGAGCCTATGGTGAAACAATGATAAAGAGAGAAGCTATCATATAACATGACACTATGAATAAAGGACACATCATTATACACATTAGTATGTAAATTTTATGTTTGATAGTCATCTCAAACCATAAAACCTTCAAATTTTAGTTCCAACAAGTAATAAAATAAATTAAAATATACTAAGAGATGATGTACCACCATTTAGTGAATAATGTCAGTCAAAATGGGCATAGTGGAGCTTGATGAAAAAATTAGTGTACTTAGTCATCTTAAGAATGTGGAGCTTATAATAGATGGCCATCTCAGCTCATCAATCTATTAAACCTAAGAATGGAATGTGTCATCTAACATACTATCTATGTCAAAAAATTTCTTGTTTCATAAGGACAAAATAATCATAAAATTCAAAATTCAATATATAATTGACAATGGCATTGAATTTAGTCGTGGCATGTTCATTAGATCAAGTGAAGAGGAAAAAAGAATAAAATATCATCTTAATCAAGCATATCTATTATTGAATAGAGTATGGTTTGTTGAGTTCTTAACATATACCAATGAATTTTATCTTCCTATATTTCAACTCAAATTTGATTAGCATGGCCTTGATAGTATTGATATTGGGATTGGGCTAAATCCTCATTAACTCTAGACTTCAGTGGATTCATCCCATTTAATTCCTATAGCCACTCAATGGCTGGATAAGTAATGACTTTATAGAATAAATTTGTCTATATAATACCATCTCTTTGATATAATAAGGATTGGTTGTTTGATTAACTAATAGATTACATATAAGGAGACATGAGATCAAGGAGCTTTGGATTTTTCCCTATTTTCCCCTACTTTCCTAATTAGCTTTTCCTTTGTATGAGTTGAGTCTACTTTGACATATTTATATAATTTGCATGATTATTTGATAAATACCATTTAGTTTTTCATGAATTATATTTTACTTTAAATATTTTTAAATTGATATCCATGTCATGTGCATCTAAACGGTGGCTTTATTTCCCTCTCTTTGATTAAGTTAATTTTTCATCAGACTTTTTCACTTTGTTTTAGGTTGTGCTATGCTGGCCTCATAGATATTGGTTTTATCAAAGTATTTGTCTACTC
This sequence comes from Torreya grandis, assembly GCA_037957365.1. NCBI lineage: Eukaryota > Viridiplantae > Streptophyta > Pinopsida > Cupressales > Taxaceae > Torreya > Torreya grandis. The sequence goes on along the minus strand of JARHVA010006231.1, from coordinate 530,443 downwards.
AATAAATTCATATATGTTTCCTCTACAAATGAGTCTCAATTTTTTTTATCCCTACCCTTTATCTTTTGATCTTTTTTATAACCCATGTTAGATTAATTTTGAAATAGACTAAATTGAAATCAATGCTTTCAAGTTTTATCTATATTGCATAAACCTTGCATATCATTGTATATGCATTGTTGAATCCTATATAAAAATTGATGATTCTTAATCAGATATAAATTTATTGTTGAAGCTAAACATGATTATTCTTTTGAGAAAGTAGATAAATCTACTTTCATAAGTGTTAAATTTTTAAAACCATCACACCCATTGAGAGTAAAAATAAACACATTCACCACTAAGGTATCTATTATTCCATGACCTGGTGATATAGACCTTGGGGAAATATTTATTTCCATTCAAGAGAGGTGGGGAAGATTTCATTGTACTCAAAGTTAGTGTGTTTCAACTACATGTTTATAGATTTAGCACTAGAAGGCAGGTCGGTATGAGAACCCTATGACCTTTAGTCTACCATAACATTGTGTATTATTCCTCTTTCATGCATCCTATTTTCCCAAAATTTTGTGTTCCTAACCATTACATATATATATATTTGGTATTATAAGGAGGTAAAACTAGATATATTTACTTCTTGAACTTATGATTTAGTAGGGTGACCTAAGAGTATTGATTTCTCTAACCTATGATATATTATGGCCTTAAATTTAACATATTAGAATCATTTATTAAATTTATATATTCCACATTTAAAATATACAAAGTATAATAATGAATAATATCTCAAATTCCATTGAGGGTGAATTTGAGTTATTATGCCTTGCAAAGCATAGAAAAAATAGAAAAAAAAAGGAAAGTCAAAAATTAGACATATATGTTCATCCAATATTTCCCCTATAGCTATTTTTCCTTTTTTTAACCTTTTTTCTATCTCTTTGATTCCTCTAATGTCCCAAAATTATCTTGGTAGGGTTAATTATCCTATGAATATTATAGGAGTTTCCTATGATTTACCTTAAAACCTTAATAAATTATATCCAAGGTATGTCCATGGTGGAATTTGAATAGTGGAGGAACATATTCAAACTTTCAAATATGCCTTAATCTGAACCCAAATTCAGCATGAGGATGTGGCCTAATTATTGTTCGCCCTACACCTTAGATGAGTTATATTATGGTTGGTACCTTGGCCTTCCATATGGATCCATTACATATTAGAATGGTCTTGAGACATTTTTTACCATTTTAAAGTGCCAATTGATCCTATAATTTTATACCATTAATTTTAAACTTCCCATGGGGAACTAAATAAATACATAAGTATTTTTTAATACTCATTTCCATAAACTATACAAAGGGTTGAGAACCCCATATACATAGACAAAATTTGATGTTATTCACACATATATAAGATCCTTAGATCTAATGACTTCCATATTTATCGTAAGATCTCTAGTAACTCTTTCATTAAGATCATTAGAATATAATGAGGATATAAACATTGATTATAAAATGATGCCAAAAGGGTATGGTGGTGGTCCAGTACCTTCATTAAAACAATAAAGTGATTATAAATAACCAAATTCTAATGGTGAATCAAAAACTTATTGAAAGCACCCAACTGATGAAATTAATCCTAGGCACAACATACCCAACTCAAAACCAAGTATATAACTCAATGCCTTGGAGTTATAATATAATTACTCAGGACATGCCTTTGAATAAAACATTACCATATGCAAATGTTCATTTTAATTTAATTAGAAACTAGCAATCAAGCCCCATATTTATAATTAATTAGATGCTTATTATATCAATTCTTAATCAAATAACACATGTTGTTCCTACATTTTTAAATGTTGTAGTTATTTTAGTTGATATAATTCCCAAATCTAAAATCAATCAGATTCTAAATTCAAACTGGTAAATAGGAAACCTTAAATAGATGGTCCAAAATCTAACTAATGATATGGTTGATTTATGGAGGCAAGTCCCCCAACACCAAAATCAAACCATGAACCCCCCTTAGAATATAAACTTAAACATCCATAGAGTTAATTGTTAATGGAATTGTTAGGCTATCCATGTCAATGTGGAAAGTCATTTTAACAAAATAAATCAAGTCATTATCAATGCTAGAAATGTAGTAAACTTGGTAGATTTAGCATTCCCCACTTGGTGTAGATTACACAATATAGTTGATCAATAAAAATTAGACTATTCTAATTTTATGTTAGATTTAAAAATTTTTCCAAAAATAAATATAAAATCTAGAAATGGTATATTCACATAATACCAATCCAAATCAAAACTCTAGAAATCCAAGGTTTATCTTAGTTCTAGAGACTTATGAGTTTCAGCTTGAAATTGATAATGATCCTAAGTATAACTTGATGAAGTTCAATTGTATCAATAATTTAAACAAGGAAATATTTATATGTTGAGGATAAAATCACAAACACATTTGAAAACGTTTACTCCTATAAATAGTACTTAGGTTACACCTAATGAAAACTCTAGTAATAATCATTTCCCTCCTAGAGGACCTATTGAAATAGTACAACCAAAGAGCAATATCCCACTTTCACAAATAGACAAACATTTTTAATTTAGCTAGTCAATATATAACATTGTATGGGAGTTAAATAAAACCAAATCCAATATATCAATTTTTGAGTTACTTCAAATATCTAATCAAAAGGAATTATTGTCCAAAATTGTCTATTCCAAAAGGGAAACAAATCAATAGAATAACTAATGCACACGTTTCCATTTATAAATAAAAAATTGAAACTCATCTTTTTATACTTATAATTTAGATTTTTGGTAATAACTTACATAATTATTTGGTGGATTCACATGCTTCAAGAAATATCATGCCATTTTAGATATGTGAATGTCTATGATTAACTCCTACCAAGTCAAATATAAAATGAGTCCATTTGGAGAAAATATAATTCAAAGTGATTGTTTATTTGAATCAATTCGACATGAAATTATCCTCCAATCCCAAAGTACAAAAATTCATCAACATTCAACTTGTGTATATGCCTTATGTTTATGGTATGTTACTTAGTATGGAATAGTCCACAACATTAAATGGTTATTATAAAATTGATTTTTATAATATATAGTTCCCATGGCATGGTATTCATAATCAAATCAAGATATAAAGAGATAAAAATGACACATTTGATCACCAAATACAACAAGATGAATGAGATCTTGTATAAAGAGTTAGAGCTCAGAGTCTACATAGTTGGGAATGGCATGAGAGATTTTGAATAATTAAATGTCAACATGTTGTCTATTCAAAAGAAATAAATAAATATAAATAATCTAATTGAAGAGGAAATTTAATATTTATAATAATTAGATGATAAGGATACATTTTATGCACTTGAAATAATATCCTCAGATGATTATATTCTTATATTTAATTTTTTAGATAATGTAAAACCATGTGAAGATAACTATAGTCTAGTGTCCATTTCAATGTTGAATGATAAATAACTATAAATAATTTTCCTTGAGTGGTACAATTCAAATGAAAATGAAGAAATGGCCAAGATTAAAATTGAAGATTCCTTCATTCCAATCAGCCACTAAATATAGAACCAAAATATCATTGGATAAAAAAGTATAAATCTTCTTGACATTATAAGGAATAAAAAATGAGAAGGTGACAAATCATCAATACCCATATATCAGAGTCTACATTGAATCATTGAATGTCATCTATGGACTTTGAAATTTTATGGTTTTAAATTTAAACAAGTTTTTGGTGTTGTGATATATCTCATCAACCCTAAGGGCAAATACTACCTTTTTTTCATTGATATTTCTTTCATAAATATTTTTTTTGAATATGAATCATTGATCCAATGACTTTAGCTTTCTCTCAAGAAGAAAAACAAGTTTTTAAAAGTGTTGGGAGGCTTAGAACTAGTTATCATATAAGTCAAAAGTTAGTATGCCTAAAAATACAATTGTTTGGATAGATACCAAAATAAAGTATGGGATATGATTGAAGAATTTGATGCATTTAACATAAAATTTATTCCTTTAATAATAAAATATACTAAATATTATTTTGAAAGAACTATGAGTGTCTTAGAGCTCATTAAAAACTCTAAATTGAATAAATTATTAGTAAAGTTAATCTCTAACCCTTCATTCCATAAAATGTCATAAATTTTCAAGAGTTCTCCAATGATAATCATATAATTGAATTCATAAAAAATATAGATGTCTTTGAATCACAAATCATAGATGAAGCTAGGAAAAATTATCCAGAGTTCGGTGAAGATAACATAATAAACTTGAAGATAAAAAATATACCAAGATATGTGATTTCATTAGAAATATTATTCAACAGGGACTACCATAGAGATAAATATAAGGTTAATCCCCCTAAAGGTATGTCTCATGATTCATGTAACTTAGGAAGTGTAATTGATATAATAAACATTTATTTTGGCACATATTACCTATATAATGAAGCAACACATTAGACAAGTCTAGAAATACTACAAATACATCATATCTTGGAGTTATGACAAATTAAAGGTGTTTTACACCCCAATACTCACTCACACTATCCCTCTCAAACCAAGAGTTTGTTTAACCCTAAATTTAAATTTGGAGATAAGGTTAATAATATATAACTAATTATAACATAAGGGTGATAAATTAATCTATAATAGGATAATTAATAAAAAACATAGATAAAAATATTCTAAATTTATGCAACTAAGATTACTAAAATTAGTAAATTATAACTATTGAAATATATTTCAATAAAAAATAAATAATTATAATTAGTTGGTTTACTATTCATAGATTAGATCTAGACTAGAAAACATGTGTAAATAATGTGGGATTAGTGTTATGGATCAATTATCAAATTATATAAATTATACTTATGTGGCTACAGATACTACCATCAACACAAGTGTCTCACTGTGACATAGGTGTCTAGTATGGAATAGTGACTGGATTTGGATGTGCACAAATTTTTAATTTTACATTTTCTATTGCCTTTCTATTAATGTATTCAAATATAATGTATAAGTTTTTACTCTTAATTGATTGATAAAACCCTAGATCTTCACCTTATTCCACCCTTTGAATGAGTTTACTAAAAAATATGTTAATGGGCTCATGATGTCGAGATTCCACAAAGACCCCTCTATCAATGGTAACTACCTACATATACAATAATCCAAGAAGGGACTTAAGCTTATGTAGTTATCCATTATGTGTGGGAAAGTGTATGTACAAGGGTACAATATACTATATGAATATGCATAAAATGATCTACCTTATAATTTGTTAAATATGTCTTATGAGATTCTCTCTAAATGTCTCAAACCTTTAATATCACTATACATATGCTTGATATGAAAAAAACCATGAATAGGGGAAAATAGAGTACTTGTGTAATTGACTAATTTAGCTATGGTATTTGTTTACATGGTATTTTTTAGATTAGGAGTGAGAATAGTTATACTTTTATTTATACCACATATTTTTAAAATATCAGATGGTAGGGTTCAATAAGATAATTAGGTTTACCCATGGGTTTCAGTCCTTTTTTAATTTGGATGTTTTTTGGGTGTTAGACACTAGATAAGGATCTAGGCACTATTATTGGAAATAGTGTCCAGTGTCTAGTAGTGTCAAGAGGGATAAAATAGGTACAAGTCTAAAACTAATAATGAATGTTTTTTATCATGTTTAAATATTTTTGTGCAATACATGAGACCTAGTCATCATAATGATATGGATCAAACTAGAAAATATGTGTTTAAGTATAATGATATGGCAAATTTATGAATTTCAATAATAAGGAGTACTAGAACTGAAGGGTAGGGCCCTGATTGATATTTTTTAAATGTACAAAATTGATATTCTATAAATATTTAGTCTTAGTTTATAAATTTCCCCCTCTTTAATCTAGTAATGCATAAGGATTAAATTACCAAGTTAAAGGAAATAAATACATGCCTAGGTGTCTATAATGCAACTTGCCTTTGCTTGAGACCACTTTGAGTTATTTTTTGGTGTATTACATATAACCAAGTAAATTTTACAATATAAATTAGTGCATATAATCTAAAAATCTAAATAATTAAAATGCTTGAAAATAAAAAGAGCAAGGAAGGGGTACACTTGTGTGTCAATGAAACCATGTTATCTCTTGATATTTTGACTTGGTAAAGATGATTCTTTATGAATCATTAGAGATGAATAAGGTTTATACCTAAACTTTGGATATTTAAATAGGGATATTGGAAGGTATTATACCCCAAATCTCAATCGCACAACTCAAGTGTTATTATATATAATCTAGTGAGGGTGAGTGATTTAATCAACTCATCCTATAAATATGATGAGATTAGATGATTTAATCACTTTAATATATAAAATTAGTGAGGTTTAATGATTTTGTCACATTAACCTATAAAATTAATCCATTATTTTAGAAAAAAAGGCTCAATAATAATTCATCCTAATGTTATCAGTATGTCATTATTAGTAGTATAATTGGTGATTTTTTTAAATTTTTGGTGTAATATCAATGCATATACACCTATAATGTGTATAAATTGAGTATATATGTCATACTTTTGAAAAAAAATATGGAAAATCTATGTAAATTCCATGTAATATATAAGAATCTAATCCAAGTGTATATCTGAATCATTAAATTAAAATGGATATTGTATAATTATGGAGATCATGTATTTATGGCATACCCCAACTAAATTTTTGATATACTAGTTAATTTTATAAGTGTGGAGGTCATGTATTTAAAACATTCCCTTAGTGAAATATATAAATTAAGAATGTGTATAAGTGTGGAGGTCATGTTTTTATGGCATGCCCCCACTGAAATATGAAACTTTGAAAAATGTGTAGTTCATGATTCTATGACATTCACCCACTAATAGACCTCCTTTTCAAGGTGATGTAAATATGATATAGTAGGTACCTTATCTCAAAATTAAAATGTAGCTATATAATATATATATATGAATCATGTATCACATAGGGATAACATGTCAAATTAGATATATCAATTAGGATTTCACTAAGTGATCACATAAATTCCTAAGATGCATGATATAGATGATGGAAATATCTAGAGAGTATCAATATGATATCAACAAATAATCAAGCACACACACAAGATCACTCAATATAATGAAAAATAAGGGTCTAAGGAGACATCATATAGGAGGCATGTTAAAATTCCACATAATTGAAAGGAATGAAATATTTAAATGTCCAATACACATAGAATGATGTATTAAAATGTCTAATCATCATACAATGGTACATCTAAAAACATTTAGGGAACATGTTGAAATGTTTTAAAAAGAAATATAATAGAATACAATGTATGACACTCAAGGAAGTGAAAAATAAATGAAGCATTTGTAACCAACATATGCATATTATATTAGTACCTGCATATATGTGCTAGTAGAAATGTTATGTGGTATGGCATATCAATTACATTGTGAAATATATGGGAAATAATACAGACATGTTTAAGTGTTATCATAAAATCACAAACATGAAAATATATAAATGATCATAAATGACATGTAACTTGTATCAACAATGATCAAATAAAGAAGATGCACTTAGCTTACTTTATGACATGAGTAGAAGAAAGTTACAACATCTAGAAGTGAATATATCATGTGTTTTGGTATGCCTATATCACACTAAAAGATTCATGAAACATATTTTTATATAGGAATGAAATGTTATGTTATCTACTAACATAATGCAAACAACATAAATGACAAGGAGATAATAAATGTGGGAATGTTGAATTTCTTTATATTTTTGTAATATTTACTTTTTTAAGGATTGTTAGTGTTTTATAAAATTACACAAGCTATACAATGATGTCAATATGAGGATGAGAATCTTTGATTATTAGTAAATGAATAACATTTCCTGAATAAAACTTGTTATATGTGTGCCTAGTAAAATCATAATGTGTACCATGTTTTTTTGGTAATTTTATACTTGGTATATTTTGTCTGACTTTTATATATTTTGGGTTTCACCTATAATGGTTATGGATTAAATTGATATGTATAAGGTCTTATATTTATGAATAGATTGTGTTGTAATTTAACAAGTGGATCAAAACATAGTTTTCTAAATGGTTCATCTAAAAAAAATACCCTGTATATGAGAAGTTAGAGTAGCAAGGTTTTAATATGAGGAAGGGCTTGTAGTTTCCCCCTTTGTAACACATTTATAAATTTAGATTTTTCCATTATCTCTTTTTTTTTCCACCTGTGTTATAAATATATTTTTAAACATTTGATGTGCCCATTTCTCTTATTATAATATTACATTTTTTAATTATTTATTTTCATCTTTTGTCTTATGTAATTTTTATTTTTCTTCATTTTATAACATTACCCTTTGTAATTGTTCCTTTTCATCAAATGACTTTTGTAATTTTTATTTTTCATCTTGAGATTTTTGTAACATTTATTGCTCTATCTTTACCTTTTAAATTTTAATTTCTCTAATTTTTTCATGTGCAATTTATTATGCTCTAAATTATCATTTGTTTACCATATATTTTGTTTTTACACTTGTGACTTAAAAGAGGTACTCATAATGTGAATTGGTTTCTTGTTTGATGTACCGATGATATTATCACCACTATCTTTAAAAATATGTATTTTTTCTTTAATGTAAATAAATAATTTGTATGATGCCCATACATTATATGATATACACAATAATATTTTGATCTCTGTATATGATATAGAGTAAATATTTGAATCACTTTATTTAGAATCATTTATCTTAGGATTTCACTTGGAATTTTAGCATTTTATTGAATTTTTGAATCACTTGTTATAAATGTATTATGTTATATATTTTCATTTAGATATGAAACCTTGTTAAATGAAGATGTAAACACATGATTAATAATATCTTCTCTTTTATTGTGCATTTATGTGATCTTATTTTTTAACTCATTTATTAAATTGCTCATAGTGGTTATTTGACCTTTTAGGGATTAATAATCATAAACCTTGGGTGAATCATATTAAATATGCATTAACACACCATATAGATGGTTTGTGTGATGTGGACGGGTTTTAAGAAAGACATATTTATTAGATTAATTTGAAACCATAGGATGTTCCACTTTACACCTTCAAAGAGTGATAACATGAATTTGGTTAGATGTATATGATTTATAACTCTCTTTAGGGTTAGGAGGAGTGTTAAATTTACCCTTTATTTATGATTATTTATTTTATCCTAAGTCTCTTTTCCATGTATGAGTAATTTATATTTATGTTAATTATTAATTCACATAAATTTGGGTTCCTTGAGGTGTTACTCACCTATTTGTTCTCCCTTAGGGTTTGGGAGTTACTTGCATGAGTATCTCCTTTCTTCACTTGTAACACACTTCCATTTATTTTTAATGGATTAGGACACAAGTGTCACACACTTGAATGGATTGTAAGGTCATAATGGGGTTTTATGTAACTCCCATTTTCTTCTTCTATCTCTATAAAATAGCTCTTCCTATCCTATTTTACTCACTAAGAATAATTTATCTCTCTCTATTATTATCTTGTGATTTTAATCAAATCTTTTGCTTTTGAATATATTTATTGCAAGCCTTCTAATAATATCACCTAGGTTTTTCTTTGATACGTTCAGTTTCCCAACCTAAATCTCTTATCACTATGTTTTTTTTAGAGGTAACTTAATTATTTATGAATTCTTGTTTTTTCTCTCATTTTCATGCTTGAAATTAATGATATTTATTGTGTTAAAATAATTTCAATGAGAAATATGTTATTTTTTCCTCATTTGATTTTTTTAAACATACCCAAAAGAATCAACATTAAGGCTAGGGAAAAAAGGATAAAAAACATCACCTATATTATACCCATTAAAATATAAGTTATGGAAAAGAATATATAAATATGAAACCATGTAAAGTTAAGAAACCCTTGAAGAAAACTTAGTATAATTTTATGCAAGAATAATTTATTAATTTCAAGAGACTGGTTAGGTTAGTTAGAAATATGATGAAGTATTTTATGAAAAATATACAATAAGAAAAACCCATAAAATTAGGGGGAAATATGTATTCCTTATGAATTTTATATATATTTAAAATTAAATTTAATATGGATACTAATATGGGGTAGATAGGGTTAATAATAAATAAATGAATAAGAACAAGGGTGATAAATAAATCTATAATAGGCCAATTAATTACTAAAATTAGATAGAACATATATTGAATTTTTATATTGAGATATGCTAAAAATGGAAACTAAAACTATGATATATATTATAATGATAAATAAATAATATACTTATTTGGTTTTGATGCTAATATAGATTGGATCTATAATAGGTAGGAAAAAAACTAGAAAAATATTCTATAGCAGTCATCAAATTCTAGATTAAGTGTCGTTATAGCTATGAACACTTGTGTCAGCCTAGGATGGTCATGTAGATGTTAGTGTATATATAAAATTTATATTTATAGTATATAATAGTTCCTAAAACTATATTAAACCACTTTTATGCTTTTAGGTTCATCATCACCTTCACTATAGTACATTTAGATTTGGGTCATGGAATGTCATTCCTTGTCAAATGATCAAATCCTAGTTCTTCAACTTCAACATGACCTTGGTAAATATGGGTTAGTGTATTTTTGGTTTTGATATAACCCCAAATAACCTTATGTTAGTTAGTGCTAGCTATATATCCGCTACTCTAAAGAGGGCCTCATATTTTTGTTCTTCTGCGCTAATGTTTTGGCTTGTGTGTGCACAATAGTGCAATATGTAGAAAGTAAGTACAATAGTGAATTACCTTGTAAATTATAAAATTAGGCTCTTAGGTTATTATAATAATAATTCAAACTTATATGTGTGTTCCTATGATTTATATGTGAATCAGATAAAATAGGAATGATTTTCTCAATTGAATGCTCTTTGGTATGAATGCTAGTAAGTTTATAATAAGGAGTGACCATGCATAAATATCATTCCTATCGATAGAATATCTCACATAATATCATCTATGCTAACCATTAGGATACATTTCATTTATAAATTAGGTTACCTTTGATCCCTAGAAACTTGTGTTAAAATATGACAATTGCATTGACATAGGTATCTATTTGAGATGTAAGTGTCTAAAGAGTAGGAAAATAGGTACAGGATCAAAACTTATAGAGGCATAATATAAACAAGTTTTAAGAATTCCAAGAAAGATATAAGGCCTTGGTCATAAACATAAGACTAGTTAGACTAAGATATAGGCCAAGGGGTGCAATACAAAGTAGATTCAAGACTTGTAGAAGTGTAAAAGGTATACAACTAAGAGGAGCATCAAAGATATAAGTTTACCAAGTGTACAAGATTGAGGTGATATATAATGTAAATATAATATACAATCCACCATTTATTTAGTATTAAAATTATTAGTTTAAAGTAAATTATTTCATACCTATGTATATATAACACACCTTACCTTTGTTTGATTCCATCTTGTGGATTTTGTTAGTGACTAGCCTAAAACTAAGAACATGTTATTATTGATAATTTGGCCTCCCAAGCCAAAAATCAACCCCTAAAATCCAAAAATTTCTCATGATACCCCCATAATATTATACATGGTGGTCTACATGATTTTTGATGTCCTCTTTGGGTCTCATTTTGACCCTTTTAGCATTGTTTAAGGTGTTATTGTATGTGTTATACACTGCCTAAGGGATCATCATAAGATAGCCTATTTTAAGTCTTTGGATGATGTGTTAAATTCTAAAAGGTGGTCCTTGGGTGAGTGGAAGGATACAAAGTTCCTTTTAAATCCTAGAGAGTGGTATAAGCCTTATTTTACAAATTTAAGGTTCTTTAGTATAAATTGAGGTATTTGGAGAAGTTAAGGTTCCTAGTTCTCATAGTGATTAGGCCTATTTTAGCCATTTCTTATAGGAGGGACCTTAATAACAAGATGTAAAGGGTATGTAACCATTTGAATAATGCTAATTTGGCCCCCAAGACACCATTAATACCATAAATTATGCCTTCAAATGCCTTAATAACCATCATAATGTCATTTTAGAATGGTTTCATATGCAAAAGATCATATTTTAAAAGTAAAATGGTTTCCATCCATCAAAAGGAGGTCCCACCTATTGAAAATGACTCTCTAACTTATGTTAATCAATACCACCTATGTAAAACTTGTATTTTAGGTCCTATTTTCCATCCCTTTTCTCTCTAATGGCTTCTCAAAGCCTCAAACCTAAACAAATGTAAAAAGCAAAGGTTTTATAGGTATTTCCAACTCTTATACAAATCTATATTGTTATGCCAAAACCAAAATAGTTAGGAACCTCATGTAAAGTATCTTTCAAGTGTAATAATGAAGTTTCACATCTAAAATATTCAAATTAATGTAGAAAACATATTGAAATCCCCATCTAGCTCTTGAAAAGCTCATAAGTCCCATTTGGAGATGGATAGTATGGCTTATACAAATGTAGTCAAAGACCAAGATCTTAGTCAGAGGTGGGTTCCCTATTGGGATTGAAATGAGTGGAATTGGTTCTAAGATATAGCCCCTAAGATTTATGATTGATTGTTAATACCCCCAAGTGGTAATAATCGCTTTAAAAACCCTGCAAGCCCAATTATAGGTGTATTAATGAAAAATTTAAGCTCATTATGGTGGTTTAAAATGGAGGAAGGCATATAAAGATATATTGAGTGTTTTAGACTCCTCTGAGCATGTTCTTATAGTACTTTCAACGGTAAATCAATCTAAATTCCCACTTGGTTGGTATATTATAGGTCATGTGAGAGATTTTATGTGTTTTATAAAGGAACAAAGCATGAAATAGATTAATACATAATTTATATGATTTTTCCATGTTTATCACACACTTCATTAGATCACCATTGATTAGATCAGACCTCTTTTAAGTTCTCTCAATTCCTACCATGTGAATGAGGAAAGAAAAGCTTCAAGTTTGTTCTCATAAGCAGTCCATATTTAGGTTGAAAGTGCATGATTGATTATATTATTTAGGTTGTAAGGGTGGTTTAATATTTTGGAAGAGCTCCTTTTTCAAGAGAAACAAGTTTTAATATGACCCGTAAGACCGACACACACATGATATTTCCAAAACCATTTACATGCTTCTTAGTAGAGTGTAATGTTTCTTATCATATTTAAGGTTTTTAAGAACTCAAAGGTTTCACTTTTCTACATTATAATGTATGATCCATGTTGGTTGAATATTTTTTCTATTAGCATACTGGTAAACAAATAAGGTTTGATCAGCCAAAGTAGGAAGATTAGTCATCCAAATGTGCAAGTTTATCACATCAGAAGGACACTGCTCTCTCCTCTCATCAAGGGGAGGTTCCTTGTGGATATGCTATGTATATGTATAAAAAAATAATAATACTCAGGGATAGGTCCAGACATCCATCTCTCTTTCTTTAGAGATGATGTATACAAAACAAAGGAAAAACTCAAGGGAATGATAGACAACTCTCCTCTTATTTTAGAAAAACTATTCAACCAGCCACAAGAATACTCCCGAAAATAAAAGCAGAATGTAACTAGGAGTATGGTAACCAATAAATCAAGACAGAGCACAAAGTCTTTACCTAAAATGCTTAAGATTAATATACGAAGGGCAATGAAAGCTCAAATTCTTTTCAAATTCCTTTACACAGAAATAAAAAGAAAACACACTGAAGGTAGCTATGGGGGCACAAAGTCTCTCCACAGTTGATTCTTCAGGACACCTTCTTGACTAATTTTACTAATCCTTCTTGTTAAATTAATGGAACAAAAAATATATCATAGCACAAAGTCTGAAAAATTCCCTTGCTTTCTTATTCCATAAATATAATATGATTAATAGACTGAGCACAAAGTCTCAATGATGCCTCTCAATTTGGCCAGAGTTTAGTTCAGATTGTCAAAAAAAGAGATCCATTTACAATGAAAGAAAGTCCCTTATATAGCCACTTCAAGAAGGACTCGAGAACAGTAATACATCATGATGCGTTGGGAACTATTAGGAAGATATTCTGGAACTTTGGGGCATTTTACCCATTTGATCTTCTTAATGTAGATAAACAAGCCGTGCATTTGAAAGAATGCAACTTTCAATGTCCACCTGGCGGTGTAATCTTGACTTCATCATTCCTCCTTTCCTGGTTAATTGAATCAAGCCATGAATTCATTCATTGTTCTATCTTTCCTCACTTTTAGCTAGTTTTGGTCTTGAATTCTAGGAATGCATTTGGGTCTATAAATTCAAAGGATCAATGGCTATTTCATTGTCTTTAAACTTGATGTTTACATGCCCGTCAATGTGATTTTAATGGCTAATTCACTATCCTAAATTTTATGTATTTGGGGGTGTCACCCCTTGGTCTTCTTTTGGATTTTGAATTTACCCTTTCGGGCCTTAAGAATTAATCCTTAAATGGGTCAGAAAGGGCCCTTTACTTTGGCCACCGAGAGTGCCCCGCAAGGGCACCTGCCCTTCGGGGTCCTTCGGCAGCCCTTTGCCTTAGCATTCCCATGGACAAATATTTCCCCAAGCCTTCTCCTATGAATGTTCCCCACAGACATTTTCCCCAATTGTTTTCTCTGATGAATATTCCCCATGGACATTTTCCCTGGGTGTTTTCTCCTGCGGGTAATTTCTGCAAACATTTATCCCGTGGGAAATTCCTGCAGACAATTTGCCCAGGGAAAATTCTCATGGAAAATGTCTATGGAAATTTGTTCTGTGAAGTCTTTGACTGGTCTTCAGACTTTGCCTACATTTTCTTAGAATTATTTCAGACTTTTTGTCTGAAGGAATTCTTTCAGACAAAAGTCAAGGGAAAATTCCTTAGCCAATTTTAAATGCCTTAAACATTCTAAAAGAATTACCTTTCGAGCTTGTTTGAAAATGACCCTTCCAAAGGGTGATTTTATGGATTAAGTGTCCTCCATAAGGGCACTTGTCCTTTGAGAAGTCTCCTTTTACATTAAACCACCCCTTTGAACTTTGACATTGAACCAAACATTTAAACTTACCTTTGAACCAACAGTTGAACCTTCTCATTGAACCAATCGGTTGAACCAAGGCTTTGAACCAAAATGGTTCAAGCCAATGGTTCAAGTCAATGGTACAATCAAATGAACCAAGTGAATGAATCTGCTATTAAACCTATTCATTGAACCAAGATGTTGAACCATTGGATGAACTGAGCTATTGAACTATTCCTTTGGTTGAACCCACCATTAAACCTGTTGAAGCATTTAACTCTTGCCAAAGATGTTGAACTTGTTGAACTTTGAACCTATTGAACCTTTGAACCAAAATGGTTCAATGGTTCAACATTTCAGTGGTCAAGTCTCTTTCTATACTCAGATGCTTGCCGATGAATATTTTCAACTAAACCAAAGCTCTGAACCAAATTTGGAAAATGACTAAGTGTTAAAAATCATCTTTTGACTGAAACCACCTGTAGAAGCCTTTGAACCTATATAAATGAACTTGCCTATAAAATCTGAAGATACAATGTCTGTAGAAATCAACATGTAAAATCCATTGAACTTGACTTGCAAAGTCTGTAGATTTTTTGAAAAGATTTGAAAATGAGGAATCTAAATGTCTAAGACAATTTTTTTAAAATGGAAGATACAATTTTGGTCTATAGGACCAAAATAGTTCAAATGTTGTCTCAAAAATGACTACTACTTTTGGGAGACAACAGCTGGCTCCAGTTGGGGAGCTTCTGTCAATTGTAAAATGAATTGAAAGGAGTAGAATCTAGAATCTCTAGTGTCTTCAAGTGTATGATTGGGCTTCAGAGTCATGCTACTCAGAAATGAAAGGCAATAAAAATGAAAATAAACAAAATAAAATAGAATTAAAACTGTACAAATATACATATATATAGAGGCAATGATCTGATACTTCAAGAGTTAAAGTGTTTCAGATGTTGCCCAATGTGGGGCAGAGAAAAGAGTGTGCCATCTTAGTATTTCAATAAAAAGCTATTTTCACCCATGTGCTGATGAATTATGAATGGGCCTCTCCAAAGGGAATCAAACTTACCATGCATCCCCTTTGGTTCTCTTCTTTTGTCCCACAACAAGACTTGATCCCCAATCTGGAAATCATGATTTTTAGCCTTTTGATTAAAGAGTTCCTTTACCAGACTTTGATGAGTAGCAATTCTATCCACCACCATGGCTCTTTGTTCCTCTAGCTGAGTTAGGCACATGATTCTTTTGTCAAGAGAACTCTCATATGTCTGATCTTCAATGGCCTTTGCCAATTTCAAGGTTGGTAACTCTAAGGTAATTGGTATCTCAACATTAATACCATAAAGAAGTTGAAAAGGGGACATACCAATTGCCCTCTTTGGCATGATCATGTCTACCCACAAAGCATCAACCAATGCTTTGTGCCATGTCCTTTGATTATTTTCTGCTAACTTTTTGATAATAGTTACCAAATTCTTATTGTTGGACTCAGCTTGTCCATTCCCTTATGTAAAATAATCAAAAGAATGAGAGAGCTTAATTCCATAATGAAAATAAAATTGTGTAATTTCTTGAGAGGTGAAATAAGATGCATTATTAGTAACAATTTTTAGTGGAACTCCAAACCTGGAAATGATATTCTCTTTAAGGAAGTTGTGTACAACTTCTGAAGTAGCATGCTTAGTTGGGATTGCTTCTACCCACTTGGTGAAATAATCAGTTGTTGTAAGGACATAATCATGTCCAACACTTGAAGATGGGTTTATTATTCCAATAAAATCAAGTCTCCATTGATAGAAAGGTTCCCCTATGATTACTAGCTTGAGAGGTAGGGCAGCCGACTTGGGCCTTCTAACAAATTGCTGGCAAAGTTCACATTTCTTTACCCACTTATGTGCATCTTGAAAAAGAGTTGGCCAGTAATACCTAGCTCACAAAATTTTGTGAGCAGTCACAGGGGAAGAAAAATGTCCTCCACAGGGCAGATTATGGAAAGATTTCAAAATCTGGGTTTGTTGTTCTTTATCTACACAATGAAGGAAAACTCCATCTATGCTTCTCTTTTACAAACCGTTATCCCAAAGGACAAAATTGGTAGCTTTCAACCTAATAGTCCTCCTTTCTTTATAAGACAAATGAGCAAGACATTCACCATAAGTTAGAAGATAGGTAATATCTGAATACCATTCATTGGTAGTGGAGACAAAAAGGATAATTGGCGCATCTTCCACTTCAGCTTCTTCACGTTGTGTATCTTTTGGCTTATTGTCAGCTATTAATTAGCAAAGGCCTTTACCTCTGACCAGCTTTGTCAATTTGATATCTAGATCAAATTCTAGGATATTTGCAATCCAATTACCTTTCCTTGTGCCAAACTCATATTGAGTTAATATAGACTTGACTATAGCATCAGGAACTAAAGCAATAGTATGTGAATTCAGAATATAGAAGCAGAAATGGTTGACTACTTTTACCAAGGCATAGGCATGCTTCTCTATATTTGAATACTTTATTTCATGGGTTTTTAGAGGGAAACTCATGAAAGAGATGGGGATTTTCATACCTTCTTTATCCTATTGCACAAGAATCACTAAAAGAGTATGCTCAGACGCATAGCTATAAATGATGAAATCCTTGTGGTAATCTAGACAAACCAAGGTAGGGGAGTGAGCAATAATGACCTTGATATCTTGAAATGTTGATTTACCTTCTTTATTCTAGCTGAAGGTAGTTTTCCCTTTCATTATATTCGCAATGTGTCTTGTCTTCTCAGCAAATTCAAGAAAAAATCTCCATAAGAAATTCACTTTTTTGAAGAAAGAGTGAACAACATTTTTACTTGTAGGTAAATTCAACTCTTGAATAGACTTGACTCTGTCTGAGTCAATCTTTATGCCTTCTTTGGACACAATGTGTCCAAGGAGTTTCTCCTCTGTCACTCCAAAAATATACTTCTTAGGATTCAAGGAAATACCATTCTAGCGGCAGTGCTCTACCACTTGTTGTAAGTGGCGTACATGATCAGATCGGCTTTGAAAAGAGAGTTAAGTCATCAAGATATACCACTATGAATTTTCCAATCTCATCTTTGAAGGCCATGTCCATTGCTCTCTAAACGGTATCACCAAAATTTATTAAGCCAAATGGCATTCTTTTATATGCAAATGTACCCCAAGGCGTGATGAATGTAGTCTTGTGTTGGTCAACTTCAACAACTTCAACTTGATTATAACCTGAAAAACCATCTAACATTGATAACATTTATGATCCTGTTACTATTTGAAGTACTTGGTCCATGATTGGAAAAGGGTAATTGTCTTTCAGAGATCTACACAAATATGAATTTTCCCATTTTTCTTCCTTACAGGCACTATGTTCACAATCCATGTAGAATGATGGATTGGGAAAATAATTCTAGCATTTAACATTTTTTGTATCTCAGACATAATAGTACGTAAAATTTTTGGATTGTATTGTCTAGATTTCTATTTGTAGGGCTTTGAATCAGCCTTGAGAGGAATGTGATTGTGGATTTCATCAGGTCTTCATATGAGTACGCCAAGACATCAATGTATTGACAGAGCAAAGAAGTGAATTTGAATCTTTCTTCAAGGGTGCATCACTTACCAATGTTGACCATTTTGGGATTTTCTTTGTTTGTTAGATTCACTTTGTCAAATCCTTGAGAGAGATTTGAATCTATTTTCTATTGTTTGATAAATCTATCATGCTTGTCAAACAGCTTCTCAAGAGAAACTAGGCCTTTAGGAATTTTGTTTCCTTTTAGCTATAGAAATTCTTCATTTACATCTAAACTAGATTCAAAAAAAGATTCAGACTTCTGAGATTCACTACCTTTAAAATATAGATGTTCAAAATTGTCTTTTCATTCCAAGAAAGCAATGATCTGATGATCATCATTGAATATTTTCCAATGATCAGCATTGTCAGGAACACTTGGTCTATAGACCAGCTCAATGGTATATTTGTCTTCTTTAAAATTAGAATGAGGAATTAAAAGAGTTCCTGAAATAGAAAGTGCATCAGCTCTATCATTGGACTCTCTTGGAATGGTATAAATATTGAAAGCATCAAAGATTTCAATTTGATCCCAAACTAGGTTGTGGTAGTGGCATAACCTCTCATTCTTGGTCTGATATAAATTTCTCACTTGACAGACCACTAATTCAGCATCCCCTTTAGCATGAAGAGACTTGACACCTCTTTTTTGGGCAGCCTTCATGCCCAGCAACAGTGATTCATATTTAGCTATATTGTTTGTGTTACTAAATTATAATTTATAGGATGAAGGAAACATATCTCCTTGAGGAGATATCAAGATAATTCCAGATCCCAAACCAGTAGAGGAACAACTACCATCAAATTATAGAGTCTAAATCTCATTAGACACTAACTTTACTTCAGACTTTCCCTCATCAGAGATAGAGGGCCCTTCTTCATCTATATATAAAAAGTAGTTACCCATACCTATAGATTCAAAAAGGATTTGAGCTTTAAGAGCTGACGTCTTGGTAACTACATACTTTGCTTCCTTTTCAGGAAGTAATCTTTTCATCACACCTTTGATAGAGATCCTGGCCTTAGATAGATCCATGTTTAGTTCTCCTCCCGCGTCCTTACAAAAATTCCATCCAAGCAAAATGCCATAAGATGCTGGGATGTCAGCCACCAAGATAGTCATCTTAATCCTCTTGTCTAGAAAGGCTACAAATGCAAATTGGGTATCTTTAATTTGCCCTAGCAATGGTACTTGCTTATTCTCCATGGAGAAACATCTCCTAAATGTCTTGGTTAATGTGAGACCAAGAGACTTAGTCACTTTAGTAGGCATGACATTGTCAGATGTGCCTAAGTCTATTATACAATTACTCAACTTGTGGCCATTGATTAATAGGGAAACATAGAAGGGTTCTATTTTTCTAGGAATAGCTGGAGGAGTAATGATCAAATTATTTGGAATAGGCATGTTTTTTGGAGAATCAAGAATTACTTTTTTGCCTTTTATCCTACAAGCACAGTTTGATTTTTAACATATTGAGCCAACTTGTTCAGTTGATCCAGATTAGACTGCAAGTATTCAAATTTAGACATCTATATTTTTATCTTTTTGACATGATCAATTATGTCAAATGGCTGAATCAAGCTAGGTATAGATAAAGGTACTTCAGCTTTCTATGTTTTTAGAGGGATGGGAGGTGGGCTAGTTTGTGAATTAGAAGTAGAAGGGGAAGGCTCAATGGATGTATTTACCTTTTGAGTGATTACCAGATCTTTTGGTTGAAAAGGTAGAGATGTCCCACGCTTGATAATTGTGACTATTGGCTTTGATTGCTCTTTTATCTTTTGTTTATCACCCTGCTAGACTGATTGGTTCTTAGACTTGGTAAACACTGCATTTGATCCATCTGAAGCTTCTCCTTTGCTTTCAAGTTCATCTTGGTAATTCAAGAAACTAATGTGGGAGTCACTAGTTGATTCTTCTTGACTATCTTCAATGATATCAACATCATTTTCATTATTTAATTTAGGCTAATAAGAGAATTTTGATCTAATTCAAGATATCCCATTGCCAAATTGGTTGGAGGAGCTTCCAGGGCAAGTTTCCCTTATGGGGGAGGAAGGTGATTTTGTTGTCCTTGGTTTCTGGCAACATTGCCCTGATATGACTGATTTGGGAATGTCCTTTTTTATGTAGGAGTAGAAGACATTCTTTAAGTCATTTGCTTCTTAAGAGCAAGTAACTCATTTGCTAATTTTTGCACCATTGGATCTGTGGTGCTTGTAGATGCAAATTTAAAAGATGATGAAGCTCTGTTTCTATTTGGATCTCTTCTTATTTTCCCTGTTAAGATGAGATCATCTTCTACTTTAGTGGCCAAAAGTTGAGCTATAGCGAGATCTATTTGACCAGCACATCTCAAGAGGAAACTGACTTTAGGTAGCTAAGAATTATTGAAAAATCATTTGATATTCTTAGTTGTCAGTCTAGCAATGATACGTATTCTATTTCTCAATTTGTCAAATTTAGCTATGAAGTCTCTCATAGGCTCATGAGGCTCTTTATTCATCTGTGTAAGTTGAGCCAAAAGTGTATGTGCATCTTTTGAAAGTTTGAATTTGGCTTCAAAATTAGCTTTAAGAGTATTCCAATCAGTCATAGATCAATCCTGTAGATGGTAAAACCAATCTTCAGTAGGACCTTGTAATATTTCAACAAAAAGCCTAACTGCTACATCTTCAAACTCTACTCCAATTACTCCACAAGCTATACTGAATGCTGCAATATGTTCATCAGGATGAACTTTTCCATCACCACAGAATTTAGGGAAATTCTTTCTAGAACTCCATGGGAGTTCATGTAGAGGAGGATTAAGATTGAGAGGACCAAAAGCATTACCCCAGGGGCCTTGAACTACCATTATAGGATTCTAAAAAGGAGGGATAACAAATCTCAATAGGGTAATTATAAGCACAACTTTATCAATAGTAGAAGTAGATACTTTGTCTAGTAATGGGGATCTAGCTTTAGTAGGAGGGAAGCTCTTGGTTTGTTTGAGATGAGATGGTGAAGGAAACAAATAAAAATCACTTTGATGTACTAGCTTGAACACAGGATCAATGATACCTTTATCCCTTTGGCTTTGTGTATACCTTGGATCTGCTAGATTGTAAAACAAAAGTGGAAAAGAATTGATCTTGCTTCAGTTAAGGCTTGGGGCTTTAAACTATGCATTCTTTCCCTGTGAGTGTGGCGGTGAATGAATAGGCTATAAATGGATAATGGGTATATCCCCAGTGGAGTCGCCAAAAACTGTTGGTTGAATATTTTGTCTATCAGCATAATGGTAAACAAAATAGGTCTTATCAGCAAAAGTAGGAAGATTAGTCATCCAAATGTGCAAGTTTATCACATCAGAAGGACACTATTCTCTCCTCTCATCAAGGGGAAGTTCCATGTGGATATGCTATGTATATGTACAAACATAAAATAATACTTAGGGATAGGATCAAACATCCATCTCTCTTTCTTCAAAGATGATGTATACAAAACAAAGGAAAAACTCAAGGGAATGATAGACAGCTCTCCTCTTCTTTCAGAAAAACTATTCAGCCAGCCACAAGAATACTCCTAATAATAAAAGTACAATGTAACTGGAAGTATAGTAACCAACAAATCAAGACAGAGCACAAAGTCATTACCTAAAATGCTTAAGAGTAATATATGAATGGAAATGAAAACTCAGTCTTTTCAAAGTCCTTTACATAGTAATAAAAATAAAAGACACTGAAGGTAGCTATGGGGGCATAAAGTCTCTCCATAGTTGATTCTTCAGGACACCTTCTTGACTAATTTTACTAATCCTACTTATTAAATTAATGGAACAGAAAAGATATCATAGCACAAAGTCTAAAAAAGTCCCTTACTTTCTTATTCCATTAACAAAATATGATTAACAGACTCAACACAAAGTCTCAATGATGCCTCTCAATTTGGGCAGAGTTTTGTTCAAATTGTTAAAAAAAGAGATCCATTTATAATGAAAGAAAGTCCCTTATATAGCCACTTCAAGGACTCAGGAATAGTAATACATCATGATGCATTGGGAACTGTTAGGAAGATAGTCTAGAACTTTGGGGCATTATACCCATTTGATCTTCTCAATGTAGATAAACAAGCTGTGCATTTGAAAGATTGCAACTTTCAATGTGCACCTGGCGGTCTAATCTTGTCTTCATCATTCCTCCTTTCCTGGTTAATTGAATCAGGCCATGAATTCATTCATTGTTATATCTTTCCTTGCTTTCAACTAGTTTTGGTCTTCAATTTTGGAAATGCATTAATGTCTATAAATTCAAAGGATCAACAGCTATTTCACTATGTTTAAAATTGATGTTTACATGCCCATCAATGTGATTTCAATGGCTAGTTTACTATCCTAAATTTGACATCTTTGGTGGCATCACCCCTTGGTCTTCTTTTGGCTTTCAACTTTACCCTTTCAGGCCTTAAGAAGTGATCCTTGAATGGGTCAGAAAGGGCCCTTTACTTTGGCCACGGAGAGTCCCCCGCAAGGGTACCTACCCTTCGGGGTCCTTCGGTAGCCCTTTGCCTTGGCAGTTCCCGTAGACAAATATTTCCTCAGGCCTTCTCCTGTGAATGTTCCCCATGGACATTTTCCCTAGGTGTTTTCTCCTATGAACATTCCCCACAGACATTTTCCCTAGGTGTTTTCTCCTATGGGTAATTTCCATGAACATTTATCCCACGAACAATTTGCCTGGGGAAAATTCCCATGGAAAATGTCCGCAGAAATTTGTTCCACAAAGTCTTTGACTAGTATTCAGACTTTGCCTGCATTTGCTTTGAATTATTTTAGACTTTTTTTCTGAATGAATTCCTTTAGACAAAAGTTTGGGGAAAATTCCTTAGCCAATTTTAAATGGCTTAAACATTCTGAAAGAATTACCTTTCAGGTTTGTTTGAAAATGACCCTTTCAAAGGGTGCTTTTATGGATTAAGCATCCTCCACAATGGCACTTGTCCTTTAAGAAGTATCCTTTTACATTGAACCACCCCTTTGAACTTTGATGTTGAACCAAACATTTGAACGTGCGTTTGAACCAATAGTTGAACCTTCTCATTGAACCAATCAGTTGAACCAAGGCTTTGAACCAAAATGGTTCAAGCCAATGGTTCAAGTCAATGGTACAATAAAATGAACCAAGTGAATGAATCAGATGTTAAACTTGTTCATTGAACCAAGATGTTGAACCATTGGATGAACTGAGCTATTGAACTATTCCTTTGGTTGAACCCACCATTGAACCTGTTGAAGCATTTAACTCTTGCCAAAGATGTTGAACTTGTTGAACTTTGAACCTATTGAACCTTTGAACCAAAATGGTTCAATGGTTAAATGTTTCAGTGGTTCAAGTATCTTTCTGTACTCAAATACTTGTTGATGAAGATTTTCAATTGAACCAAAGCTCTGAACCAAATCTAGAAAATGACTAAGTGTTAAAAACCATCTTTTGACTGAAACCGCCTATAGAAGCCTTTAAACCTATATAAATGAACCTACCTGTAGAATCTGAAGATACAAAGTCCGTAGAAATCAACATGTAAAATCCATTGAACTTGACTTGCAAATTCTGTATATTTTTTGAGAAGCTTCGAAAATGAGGAATTTGAATGTCTAAGACAAAATTTTGAAAATGGAAGATACAATTTTGGTCTCTAGGACCAAAATAGTTCAAATGTTGTCTCAAAAATGACTGCTACTTTTGGGAGACAACAATCCAGTTAACCAAATATCATATTTTTTTTGGAATATCAAAGTGTAAGATACTTAGTGTTGAGTAAAACTATTTTAATTAGGATAAGTGTATTACTTATGGTCTCATTTGGATATCTAATTTATACTGAAGATCCAAACATATTTCCACCCTATAATGAGCCTATCTCTAAAACTCACAAACTCCAAGTCACATTTATAAGATTGCTTGGTGGCTAAAATGTTAATGAAAAATTGAGAGATGAAGGCACATATGCAATCCAATACAAGTTATCATAGTGACCTCACCAAGTTACACTAGGAAGACTAAAGATAATCTCATTAAAAAAGGGCCCAATTAGGCTTAAAGGAGATAAATAGTGATACATAAGCTTATGTATGAAAACCTAATGAAACATGCTAAGTTATGAGAATATTAGGGTCTAAAACTACATCAATATTTTTAGGAGGTGTGTGAAGATGTTTCCAATTTAAAGATGATCCTTATACGTACCATGAAAAGATTCAAACAATGGAAATTTATACTTACAAGTCTGTAGACCTTTAACTCTTCATTTTCAACTGTATGAGATAAGCTCAGATAGACATATAGAGATAAAGGCCAAAAAAGACATAAATAATGTATGTAAGGATAAAGTATAGATGAATATTTAAGTATAAAATAATTTAAGATAATTTTTATCTTGTTTCATCACTTAATGAAGTCTCAAAATGCCAATAATGATCATGAAGGGTGTAGGTATATCTCATTCAGGAAGATCTAAGTAAACACCTACATACATGGTCACATAGGAGAGTAAAAGTGTAAGGAACCCTACATAGGGGTGAGGTGTAAGAGTGAAAATAGAATCTCTAACTTTTTTTCTAAATACTCTAAATAACTTCATTTATTGGTTTGGTCCTTTGAGACAAGATAATCCCTGGATAGCCTAATTAGGCTTGATAGACCTAAATACACATGTATATGCCTGAATGCGTAAATTGGAGACATTTGCATGTTTTGGGAGTATTTTGGGGTTTAATACATTAGAGGGGGATGTGAGAAACAATAATATGGGTTTTAGTGATGGTAATATCCTTGATTTGAGTAAGGTAAACACTAAATCAAATGATTAGGGCTACACAAGTTTAATTGCTCACAAACCCTAGGCATGGGTTATAGGAAGTCTCAATACTTTTGATAATTCAAATGAATCAAAAGAAATATTAAAGTATGATGGAATGTTTTAAACACCTTATGTAGTCTTTTTCAAGGAAAAGACAACCATTGAATACCCTCTTTTCTCAATATCCCTCTTTGCCTACACATGTAGTCCTATCATGCCTGAGAAGTTATTTAAAGAGGCTCAAAATCCATGGAGAATGTACATGGTGTGAGTTGTATATTTTTGGAGTTATGGGAGGTATTTTACCTCAAACATATGACATTTATTTGAGAATCAAGACACTATATGATATGAATGACCTTTAAGGAGAAAAATTAACTCAAAGCCCTATTATGCACTATGAAAAGCTCAAGGAGATAATTTTGTAGACTCAGAACATCAATAAGGCTTTTCATAGGATCCCAAGGAGATTTTAAAATGTGTATATGGTTTTTAAATTCATATTCGTAGCATTGGTTCTTTCATAAAGACTCTTAACTCTATGAATCATCATTAAGACCTCACACCACCTCAAAAACACTATTTGCACTATTTTGGAACTTGAAGAGGATATAGTTTTGCTTGGTAATATATAGATAAATTGCATGGGAATAAGTGGTATTTTGATATGGTATAACATATTTTTTATTGAGTTTTATTTCCATTTATTTGTAGTTTAGGCCTCTTGACTCTATGAACCATTATTAAGACCAATGGAGCCTCTAAACCCTATCAAAATCAAGATAATAACTTGCTGGAGAAAAATGGAGGGAAATTCATAAAAATGCATTAAATTAGTATATAAAATAGTTGAATTACATTGTTTACATTGAAAGGGTCATAGTTAGGCCATTGGTTTTTACACACACCTATACAGGTTTTGGGTAGAAAATAGGGTTCTAAGTATGATGAGCTAATGAAGACCATTGGATAATTTGGTGTGGATAGTCTTACATATTATTATTCCTCAAAATCCACTTACTTTCCCCTGAGATTACTCCTATAAGTCTACATAAAGAAGGTAGTTTTAGGTGTGCTTGTGATGAAGAAATAGGGTCACCTTAAGAGGTCAAGAATAGTAGGAATGACCCAAGTTAATAGCATCAGACATTCCTTAGGTCATAAAAACTTCTATAATAGATGAAATTATCTTATATGGAGGTATTATGATCACTCAAGAGTGATACCATTAAACAATTAGGCCTAGTTGCCTAGTAAGCCTATTTATCCAACTAAAGAAGATGTTTCTTGGCATAGAAGGCTACTAAGAGAGTAAATATAGTTCTTAAACACCCTTATAACTACTAATAAAGGTGATCAGTGACTTTTTATGTCCATAATGGAGGATGAGGTAGTTTTCCAAGCCTTATTAACATGTAAGAGCAGAAGGTTGGCTATTTAATGCTTCATAGAAGCTAATTAGACCATAAATACACCATTATAACTGCTAAGAAAAGAAGTGGTTAGCTAGGTTTGGGTTGTCATGTTTGAATGGGGTCAAAAAAAATTGAATTAGCTCCTATCCACCACACATATATGCCTAAGGGCACATTAAAGTCCATTATGTAGTCAAGGAAATGCATGAGATGGGATGTGAGGCTACTTATAGTTGTTGTTTGAGAAAATGATGGCCATTATGGCCTCTTATCAAAAAAATTGTGCTAGATTATCCCCCTCTCTTTCTCTTTTCTTATTATATAAATTGAGGATACAATTCCATTGTATCTATCACTCGGCTAGGTATGAAGAAATTCTACTCAAATTCATACGTTGTAACCTCTTAAGCTAATATAAGGATTGTTTCAACTGCTCTTTACTAGTTTAGTGTGTTTCATGATTGTTTGATTTGCATAAGGGGTTAATTTCACTCCCTTTTTAGGTCTTTTCCTTTCTTAGATACTAGTACATCATTCTATGTAGGTCACATAGTTTGTGAGGGTATTAGTGTTTGAGCTTGGAGTGGAATTTGATTGTTAACTGTCTTGAATCAAACCTTAATATTCATAACTCTAGATTTTTAATCATCTAGCATAGCCTCTATGTGAAACACTAATTTTTAAAATCCTTTGGAGAGAGTGGCTTGGTTACTAGTCTTTGTCTCATTCATTAATCTTGTTTAAAGGTCAAATATATTAGACATAGCATATTGGTACATCACCTCCAGTAGCATAGGTTTCATTTCATGTTTCCCTTATATTACTTTTCATTGTCCAAGTTATTATTTTTATAAATTTAGATATAATTGATTCACCAAGGGATATATCCCCATAAACTAGAGGTTCACCTCATCAATTAGGTCACCCACACCTAAAGGTGATCCTATTGTATTAGATTGATTAAGAAAGCCTCAAACCCCTTGACTCGAAGGGTGAAATCCAAATTGATAATAGTTTCTAGCATGCATATTGTGACCAAGATTCAACTAATTATAGTAAGTACTTGTATCATTTGATGATCTTAAGGAGCTTCAAGCACTTTAGTGGTAGATTTACTATCAAACTTCATGTTAAAGGGCATCATAAGGTATTTGTCTAAGGGTAAGAATAGTTTTCTTGGTATAGTTCATGTTGTTCTTCATTTTCCTTATGATGTTTAATGGATGGATATGAATGAAATTGTTATTTTATACCTCCATATCAGCCCTAAAATGAATCTTATTAGTCATATCATGATCCATAAGAGCCATGTGTTCCTTATTACTAGTAGTATGTTGACCCTTACTAGTCTCATGTTGAACCTCCTCAACCTAATTATAAGTCATATCTACCACTTACCACCCCAAGTACACTTTCTTAGAATTACACCTATCCTTTGAATTAGTCTTGATAAGGTCATGATGTTCCTAGTCAACATAGCCATGTTTCAAATTAGTCCATTTCAAGCCATAAGCTAACCCTTTTAAAATATGAGACATATATGGTTGGGATTCATACATAGAGCAGGTATGGTCAAGATTTATCTATTCATATCATTGGGAATGTGAGAGACTCATTTTAGTGAGTTAAGAGAGAGTGGGCATATATTACAAGGGATAATTATTTATGACTCATTGGTGATATGTTAGACGTAGGTGGTCTAATTTTAAGTGTAGAAGAGAAGCTAGTGGTTCATAAAGGGAAAAAAATTAAATATTATCATTCTCATATGCCCTCCCCAATTCCATATTAGTCTTATTTTGACCAACCCATTCCTCTTAAAAATACTAAGTTAGGTGTGTTTCAAAACCTTCCAAGTTACATACAAGTTTCTCAAGATTTTCCTACTTAGAAGTCTACTCAAGAGACAATGCAAAATAGGGAAGAAGTTATTATTGAGAGGAATGAATGTCATGGTTAAAATAAGACTTGGTATATCTTTTCCCTTCCTAATAATCCTAAGGATATTTATGATTAGATGAGACTTGATTTTGAAGCTCACCAAACTAAGAAAATTGAACTCCCAAATGAATTTAGTCAACCTCACTCTCTCCTCCCCAACAACCCAAATATTTCCCATCTTGGAGGTCTATTCAAGAATGTTATAAAAATAAGAGAGGTGTTACCTTGACTTTGCATCCTAATCATGAATACATCCATCACCCTCCCACCCTCAACTTCCTTGAGAAGGAACCTATCCTATGGGAGGTGAGTGAAGAAATTCAAGTTGTAGTAGTAGTTGAGAAAGATGATTCAGGTGAGATATTATTATTATGACACCTATTTATGAAGATAAATATAAATCAACCTTCAAGGATACATAAAAATATGGACTTAAAGAGCAAGGGCAGCCATAAGATCAAAACATATTAGTTGGCTAAGAAGAAAGTGAGTTTTAGGATCTTCTTGATGACATGGCAGTTGCTCTCTTTCATGACAATCCTAAATAGTATGGGAATGTGGTTATTTCTCCAACTTTCATCAATTTTAGAATAAAGAGGTAGAAAACCAACCTATGGGGTTAAAAAGTAAGGTAAATTTGATGAGCTAAAAGTTGATAAAGTTATTATGATGGATGAGGGAGATTATAATGATCTATTAGAGTTGGTATAAAATTTCTTATAGTTTCATGACTGTGGTCAAGGAGGTATAATTTACAAATCCTTCTCAAGTTTTTTTATGCCCACTTCTACATCAGCCCCTAAGAAATACTTGTATGAGATCATAAGATCAAGTTACCCTATTATAAAGGCATGTCATAATTAGGTTTAGATTGAAGAAGGTAGTTTCACCATACAAGAGGAAGCCATCTCCCCAAGCATGGCATTCCAAGATGTTATTTCATTTAAGGTGACTTGTTTAAGGTCTTCAAATAAGGTTATCAACCCCTAATTCCATTTGTGGGTATATCTTCACTTTTGGGGAATGAAACTAAACTTTTTTGGTATAAAGCTTTCATGAATCAAGATTCATATCTACTTTAAATTAACCCTACAAGCATGCCACATGATTTACATTAAACTATTTAGCTTGATTAGGAGTAGCCTATCAATGAGGCTTAAATGAGACTATTCATGCAAAGAAGAATAGTTTTAAATGTGTATGACTACGTATTTAATACACATAGCCAACCTATGCACCTAATAATGGATGAAGGAGATCCAAATACTGTTCTAAGAGGATGTGAGCATGCCAAAATTTCCATATACAAGTGGAGGTTCTCATTACATGAGCAATACTTAATTGGACTTCAATCAACACATGACAATCTAATCTCATGGTGCCATGGTCATAAAATAAACTTCCTATTTGATATTAAAAGAGAAATAAGTTATGGTTACGTTAGTTTTTTATAGTAGGTTATTTTTTCTCATTTAAAAAAAGTGTCATCAACATATGTGGTGTGTTAAATGCCTTAGTTGCTTTGTTGTTTTGTCTTGTTTCTTACTTTGGTGTTTAGGTGATTTTTTTTGTGTATTTGTATGTGTGTGTGTGAGGTTGTTATAGTCCCTAAAGGTTTTATAAGGTTTGAGACCTAATTTATTGACTAATCAAAGTGGTCATCCATTTTATTTTTCCAAGTGTGATTATAGTGCCTATCATGTATGATATAGCTCATTTTCTTGACCAGTAGGCTAGTCAACCCCTATGAGTTGCCAAGAATGTTGATAATTTAGCATCCATATCCAAATTTCAATCACTACAATATAAAAAATTCTCATGAGGCCCCACCTAGGCTTATACATGGTGGTTTACATGCCTTCTGATGTCCTCTTTTGGTCTCATTTTGAGCCTTTTAGAATTATTTAAGGTGTCATTATATGTGATAAACACTATTTGAGATATCATCATTAGATATCCTAATTTGAGTCTTTGGATGATGTGTTAACTTGTCAAAGGTGGTCCTTGGGTGAGTGGAAGAATATCAAGCAATTTTGAATCATAGAGAGTGGTCTTAACCTTATTTGACAAAGTTTATGTTCTTTAGCAAAAATTGAGGCATTTGGAGAAGTCAAGGTTTATAGTTCTCATAGTGATTATGCATATTTAAGCCATTTCTTGGAGGGACATTGATAAAAATATGTAAAGGGTTTCTAACCATGTTAAAAATTATATATTATCCCTAAATACACCACATAGACC
The DNA here is from genome assembly GCA_037957365.1 of Torreya grandis. Taxonomy (NCBI): domain Eukaryota; kingdom Viridiplantae; phylum Streptophyta; class Pinopsida; order Cupressales; family Taxaceae; genus Torreya; species Torreya grandis. The sequence continues at coordinate 499,315 of JARHVA010006231.1, read as the reverse complement.
ATAAAATTATGCCTTTAAAGGTCTTTATAACCATCATAATGTCATTTTACAATGATTTTATATGAAAAAGGTATATGTTTAAAATTTATACAGTTTTCATCCATCAAAAGGAAGTCCCACACATTGAAAATGACACTCTAACTTCCTTCCATCCATACCACATGTTTTAAACTTGTCTATTTCTTCCTATTTTCCCTCCCTCTACCCTACAATGGCTTCTCAAAGCTTCAAACTTGAAAAATGTAAAAACTAAAGGTTTTTCAAGTGTTTCCAGCTCATAGACAGATATATACAATAATGTTAGAGTTTGAATTGGTTATGAAATTCATGTAAATTATATTTTAGCTTTAAAAAGGAAGTTTCAAATCCAAAATATGAAAACGAAGGAAGAAAATGTAGTGAAATCCCCATTGATCTCTTGGAAAGCTCATTAGGCCCATTTAGAGATGGATAGTATAGCCCATACAAAGGGAGTTAAAGCCCAAGATCTTAGAGATAGGTGGGGCACCTAGTGGTATTAAAATCAGTGGAATTGGTTCTCAAATCCATCCCCTAAGCTTTATGAGTGATTTCTAAGACCCCCATGTGGTCTTAATCCCTTTGCAAATTGCACAAGCCTAACTACAAGCAGTTTCATGAAAATTCTTAGATCATTATGGTGGATTAAGCATGGATTAAGGTATATAAGGGGTTTTTTAGTGTTTTATACTCCTATTATCATGTTATTATATTCTTTCAAGGGTATATCAATGCACAATACCCCTTGGTAGATTGTAAGTCATGTGAGAGAGTTTTTGTGTTTCATGAAGGAACAAAGCATGAAATAGATCAATACAAAATGTCTATGTTTTCTCCATGTTTATCACACACTTAATTAGATATAAAGTGATCAAATTATACCTCTTTTAAGCTCTCTAAATTCCCACCATGTGAATGAGGAAGGAAAATCTTCATGTTTATTCTCATAAGCAATCCATCTTTGGGTTGTAAATACATGGTTGATAGCCTTATTTAGGTTATAGGGGTTGTTTAATATTGTGGATGAGATCCTTTTTAAATAGAAAATTTTTTCAATATTGACCTTAAGACTATAACATATAATCTAGCTCCAAAATAATTCACAAGCTTCTTAGCAGAGTTTAAGGTTTGTTAACATAGTTTAAGATTTTTGAGAGCTCCTAGGTTTCACTTTTTTCCATTATAATGCCTTATCATGTCAACCAAATATCATATTTGTTTGAATATCCAAGTGTGGGATACTAAGGGCTTAGTATATTGGTAAAAATTATGAGAAGGGTAGTCCTTATGGTCTCATGGAATGTCTGATCTATACTAAAGATCCAAAGGCATTTTCACCCTATAATGAGCCTGTTTCCTAAACTCGCAAACTCCAAATCACATTTATAACATTGCCTAGTGGATCAAAGTCAAAATAAACATTGAGATATGATGAAACATATGTAATATAATCCAAGTACCCATAATTTCCTTACCAAGTTACACTAGGGAGACTAAAGACAATCTCATGAATAAAGGGTCCAATTAGGCTTAAAGGAGCTAAAAAGCGATACACAAGCTTATGTATGAAAACTTGATGGAATTTAAGTCAAGCTATTACGAGATTATAAAAATACATGAATATTATTAAAAGGTATTTGGATATGTTTCCAATTCTGATATGATCCATATATGCACCATGAATAGCTTTAATAAAATAAATTGCAAACCTACATGTCTACAAACCCATAAGTCTTCATTTTTAAGTGTATGAGATATGTTCATATAGAGAGATAGAGACAAAGGACAAAAGAGAAATAAATAATATATATATGGATAAATTATATATGAATAGTTAAGTATAGGAGAATTTTAGGTCCTGTGTATAATGTTTCATCACTCAATGAAGTCTCAAAAAGCCAATAATGATCAAGGAGGGTGTATTTATATCTCATTAGATAGATCTAATTAAACACCTATATGTAAGGTCACATAAGAAAGTAAAAGTGTAAGGAACCATACATAGGGGTGAGGTGAAATAGTGAAAATAGAGTCTTTGACTTATTTTTTAAAGACTCTAAATACCTTTATTTTGTGGCTTGGTCCTTTGAGACAATAAAAGGCTTGGATAGCCTAATTAGGTCGTGTAAGCCTAAATAGGCATGTACATGTTTGAATATGGAAATTAGAGACATTTTCATGTTTTGGGTTTGAATAAATTAGATTAGGATGTGAGAATACATAAAAATGGTTCCCATGATGGTAAAAGCCTCAAGTTGAGGAATTCAGACACTAAACTAGGCCATTAGGGCTACATAGGTTTAAGTGCCTGTAAACCTAGGCATGTGTTAGAGAAAGTATTAATAATTTTGAGGATAAAAACACATAAAATGAATATTTAAATATTTTTAAAGGTGTTTCACACCTATTTTGGTCATTATAAGGAAAAGACAACCATTGAATGGCCTATTTTCTCATGATCCCTCTTTGCCTACACATATAATCCTTTCATGCCCAAGAAGCTATCTTAAGAGGCTTATAACTCCATGGAGAATGTATATGGTGTAAGTTAGTTATTAAAGGAGTTATGGAAGTTATTTTAAATTTAACACATGACATTTTTTTAATCATGAAAACACTTTGTTATGAATGACCCTTAAGGACAAAAATTAGCTCAAAGCCTTGTAATGCAATGTGAAGAGCTCAAGGAGCTACTTTTTCACTCATAACATCAATAAGGATTTGAATGGGATAAAATGGAGTTTTTTAAAGGTTAATATGGTTATAAAATTCATGTTTCTATCATTTTTTCTCATCAAGACTCCTAACTCTATGAATCATCATTAAGACCTCTTACTACCTTCAAAACACTATTTGCACTATTTTGGAACATGAAGAGGATATAGTATTGTTTGGAATTATATAGAGTAGTTGAATAAGATGGAGTGGCATTTTGAGATGTTATAATGTCTTGTCTACTAAGTGTTATTTTCTTTTGTTTGTGGGTTAGGCCTCGTAACTATATAAGCCATTGTTAAGACTAGTGGAGCCTCTAAACACTGTCAAAAACTAGATAAGAACCCAATAGAGGAAAACAAGATGGAAATGCATCCAAATGCATTTAATTATTATTGAATACACCTTAATCTCATTATTATCTCTAAAATGGTCATATTCAAGCCATTGTTTTATATGGATAGCTATATGTTTTCATTATAAATTTTAATTTTGTAGGGTTTTGTGAAGAAAATAGGATTTTGAGTATCATGAGTTGATGAAGACAATTGGAGAAGTTGGTGTGGATATCCCTAAATACTATTATAAATAAAAATCCACTTACTTTCCCCTTAAATTTCTCATATGGGTCTATATAAATAAGGTAGTTTTAGGTGTGTCTATTATGAGGAAACAAGGTCACCTTGAGAGATCAAGAAAAGTATGAATGACTAAAGTTCATAGCATCATACATTCATCAGGTACTAAACATGCCTATCATATATTAAATTAGATCATATCTAGGTCTTATCATAACTCAAGAAAGATAATATCAAATAATTAGGTTTAGTTGCATAGCATGCCTATCTGGCTAGCTAAAGAATATGTTTCTTGGTGTAGAAGGTTGTTGAAAGAGTAAATGCAGGGCATAAACACCCTTTTAAATATCTAATAGAGGAAATAATTCACTTTTCATTTCCATAATAGAGGATGGGGTGGTTTTTCAAGCCTTATTGACATACAAGAGGGGAATTTTATCAACTTAATACTTCATGGAGGCCAATTGGACCACAATGCCACCATTGTAACTGCAAAGAGAAGAAGAGGTTAACCAAGTTTAGGTGCTCATGTTTGAATGGGGTAACCCAATATTGAATTAACTCCTATCTATGACACCTATATGCCCAAGGGGTCATTGAAGGCCAATATTTAATCAATAAAATGTATGGGAGGGGTTGTGAGGCTACTTGTAACTATTGTTTGAGTGAATGATGGCCATTGTGGCCTCTTATCCACACTTTCACACTAGATTCTCCCCCTTTATTTATCCTCTTGTTCTATAAATGGAGTCTATAATTCCATTATATCTATCCCTCAATTGGGTATGAATAAATTATATCTAAAATTATACCCTATAACCTCTTAAGTTAATATAAGAACTACTTTAGATTCTCTATACTAATTTAGTGTGTTTCATGCTTATTTTATTTACATAAGTGGAATATTTATCTCCCTTTGTAGGTCCCTGCCTCACCTAAATACTAGTACATTGTTCTATATATGTCACATATTATCTGAAGGTATTAGTGGTTAGGCTCAGAGTAGAATTTGACTGGTAAGTGTTTTGAATCAAACCTTGTATTCATAACCTTGAAGTTATGACCATCTATCAACATAGCCTCTATATGAAACATTGATGCTTGAAATCATTTGGAAAGAGTGGTTTATTTACTAGTGATGGTCTCATTCATTAGTGTTTTTAAAAGTTCAAATAGAGTGAACACAACATATTGGTCTTATAGACACCTAAATTACATCACAAACATGTGTGTAACTCCCTGTGTCAAAACCCCTTTCAGCTTGTTTTTCAATAATAATAATTAGCCTCCCTAACCCATGCTTTTACCAATCACACATTTAATTAATTTAAAATAATTACTTAAGTTAATTAAAAAACCCCTTTTACCACCTTACCTAGCCACCTCACCCTATGACTAATTCTCACATAATGAGTTACCTCAAGACTTGGTCCCCTCATCCTAACTACCCAAGACATATTCTCACTTCAAAACTAAATTCCTATTCAACTACCTCCTTCTTAACCTCTTATTTTTACAATTTTGTAATGTGTGACACACTTGGAATGAATAACAAAATAAAATAAGCTAAAAATAGTAAAATTTAACTATTTTAAGGATAACAATGTCGATCAACCCACGAATGACATCAATAGGATCACTGACGTCAGTGATATAAGCTAAAATCCAACCTAAAATTCAAGTTAGTAGAAATCAATAAAATTCATTCTTACTTGCACTCAAGCTCTTGACATTCAAATTTTGACATCCTGGCTTACTATCATCATGCATAAGTTAATCATGATCAGGAACTAAGCTCTTGAGGACCAATAGCACCCACTTGTTCTCTCTATTTAGGCCATCATTTTGGACTACCTGATAGGGACAATAAATCTATAACTTATCATTTAATGACCACTATAGCTAAGTACATAAGTTATTCTATAGGTCTTTTAAGTATTTACTTTTTTATCACTTCATATCTACTATTTGTTACTTTACACACTTGATTGAACCCTCATGAGGGAGTTATAAAGATTCTTTGATTGTTTCCCCTTGACCTGACACACCAAAACTCTAACCAAATCTACTCAAACCATACTCTCTCTCACATAACTCTTCCCAACCTCCTAGACTTGATCAAGACCATTTCTTAGACCTAGAAAAGCCTTATATAATATCCTAGGCAATTATTACCCTGCCAACCTTGTTAACCTAACTGACATCGATCACCTTCACCAGTGACCTCAAAATTATAAATAATATTGGTCACTCCCCTATCGATGTTGTAAATTGTTGATTCCCTAACCTTTTAAAAAATTACCCAAACAACTTCCAAAACACAAGTAGAATATACCACCTATAGTCTATTATTTTCTATTGCATTTAGATTTCTAATAATAGTAATATTATCTCTATTTTAATCTCTCTTTGCCTATTTTTTAGTTATTCATTACACTTTTGTATTTCAAAAGTGGATTTTAATCTCTAAGTAAGTTTCAAACTTCTTTAAAAAAGCTTGTAGCTTGGCAACCCACTCATTTATCTACTAGCAAACATCTTATGGTAGTGCTTTCTTACTTGTAGGTAATCCTCCCTAGCCAAATAGGAGTGCTCACAACATCTAGATACAGTGTGAAAACTAATCCAAGTTCATTCTAATCACTTATCACTATCATTCTTTATTATTTTCCTTTAGACTTGAAATAGACAAAATTTAGAGAAACATTTCTAGCACACACAGTGGGACTCTAGAGTTTTCCTTGGGTTCATTTCTTGTTTTCAGCATTCATATAGGTGCATTATAGTGAAAACTTCATTTCTTGCACTTTCTTCTTCTTTTATCTCTTAAAATGAAAAATTCAACATTTTATTTTCTATTTAAAAGCATTAAACTAAAATTTTCTTTCTTTTCTCTTTGCCTCTAAAAGCAATTTATCATTTGTTTTTACAAGTTAAAAAGAATCTCTTCTTTACTTCTTCTTTCATGCACATTAGGATATTGAATTTCATTTTCTATTCCTATTTCATCTTTATTTTCATTCAAATCTAAACATTTCAAATTTGTGTTTAAAACATACTGCATATCATTGTTTACTTGTTGCATATTAACTCACCTAGTTAATTATAAGCATTTTGAATAAATTATAGTGCACCTATGTTACACAACAAAATCAAATTCACACAAACAAACATATAAACTCACCTAAGAAAATGCCCATTAGGATTTCATCACCTGGTGGATCACCTTACCCTACCTAGCTATCCTAATTGGATTTCACCACCAAGGGGAGAACCCACTTCATTCTATAGTGGGGTATATTCTGGGTAAGTGGCCTAGCTTGGCTCCAAGTCCATGAAGTGTAGAGAGAAAGCTCTTATAACAACATAATTACTTGGTCTAACATAAATTTCTTCTTAAGCACTAAAACTAACCTAAAACTAGATCTATATTGCTTTTTAGTGCCTTTGATAATCAAATTCTCTTTTCACTATCTGATTAAGGCATAAGCCAACATGAGACTAAAATTTAATCTCTAAGACTTAATAGTTTTGGTTGTATGTTTTTCTCCTAATTTTCTATTGCCTTTTGTATTTTAGAGTTGGTAAGGATGTTTTCCTATTGACTCACAAAATCAACACTATTTTTAATACTTAGTTTATATAACCTATTATCTTAGGTTTTCTAAGTTTTCTTCCTTCTTACACAGACCTCTTGCATCCATTATTTTATCTAGTCTCAACTTATAGTTTTATAAAACATTAAATTTTCTATCTCCCAAGATATCATAGTGACCAACATCGGTTAACTCTACCAAGATTGACATATTTTACCTACTGACATCAGTTAATCCATTAATGTTGACAAACTTTTTATATTGACATCAGTCAAGCGGCCAACATCGATGACTGTGTAATTTTCATATACTCAAAATATCAATCTAAAATAACCCACTTACCTACACTCAAACCTAGTTTTTCCTTATTCTATCATAATATATGGTAGTAAGACTATTTATACTTCCTCTTTCATGGTATTGACATGATCTCTAGACAAAATTCTTGTCAATTATGCAAGTTGGTAACCACTTCCACCTTCCCCTCTCACTTATTAATCTATCATGGAGCATACTTTAGCTATAGATCATACTCTTACCCTAACCAAATTCCCATTGTGTCTGAGTGAGATCATGAATTTTATAAATTTCTTGATCACAATGTGTCAGCCCTTCATCCTTACCTTGCTATGAGTTGAACCCATAATTCTTAAAGTGACCTAATCTATGGTATGCCAACCTCTATAATTGATATAACTTCAATTTGAATTGCCTCCACTATTTTCCCCATGGTTACCCAAACCACCACTTTGATGAGTAACCCAACTATAAATGATGTCCAAAGTTTAGCATCACCAATAACCCAATCCCACCTAAACCCTAGTGTGACTTCCCTACTTTCAAAACCACAACTAGTTTAGTAAAGTCTTATCCCATTTCAAAATTTATTGGTACCTATTCCATCTACCCTCATGCCTAAAATTACCTAAGTTATGACTCACCCTTCATCTAGTCTAACCATGCCAATAATTCAACTTGTAATAACAATAACCAACCAAACCATAGTCCCTAACCCAATGGGAAAAGCCCATTTTCTTTCTAAAACCTAGCCAATGACTCATTATCCCTATATTTCCCCAACACAACCTCAACAAGCTATGTCATATGCTCCCTTTGTTTCCTATCAAGTTCCCTATAGTTAGGAGGTATCCCCTAAGCTAATCCCCTTCTAAACCTCATTAAGATGCTAATGGATAAGATGTCTAATCTAAAGACATCCATTTCTAGTTTAAATAATGTGTTATCTTATGATTAGATATGAAATGAACCCATACATCTTTTTGTGCCTATTCCCCCTTATCCAAGCCAATGGGAATTCCCTAAATTTACTCATTTCTAGATTAAAGAGGATCTACAATATCACTTGTAAGCATTTAGACATGCTTGTTATTTAATAGGACATGATGATGTGTTATTACTTTGCACTTTCCCTATGTCTCTTTTAGGTGCTGCCCTTGATTGGTATAGCTCTATACCTCAACACTCCCTTTTCTCATTTACCTAACTCACACAAATATTATTAGACCATTTGTCTATTAACATTTCTAAAAGGTTTCTATAACATACCTTTATTCTTTTAGATAACTTAATGACAAGTCTATTACATATTTTGTCACTCATTAGAGAAGCTTGATTAATCAACTCTCCTTCTCCTTACCCCAATTTGAGCTTATTAAGATATTCTCAAGGGCATGTACTAAGCATATATCATCCACACATTAGGTACAAAATTTCCACACATTTGATGAGGCCTTTACAATGGTACATAAACTCAATATTGATGCTATAGACGAAGGTAAAGTCAACTTACATAGTAAGAATCCTAATTCCAAATCAAATGTCTCCTCTAAAATTTATCCTTCTAGCCAAAAAGCTAAAGGCTCTGCCAATGCATTGGTCATTAAGTCAACCTCTTCCATAACCAAAAACCAATGGAATTCCTCAACTTCCGAAAATCTAACCAAGCAATTCCAATAATGGTATGAACAAAGATAATACACTCCCATTAGGTAGCCATATACATCCATTTTGTAAAAACTATTACAAGGTGTCATAACCCTTCCTCAGATCAAACCTCCTATATAGTTTGACCCCTCCCATCCTATTCTAACTTGGTATAAGGAAGATTATTTTTTTGGTTACCATTAAGTTAAAGGCCACAATTCTAATACCTATAAGACATTTGAGAACATTATTCAAGACATTTTTTATATAGGTGATCTCATCTTGGATAATCCTAATGCACCCCCTAATAAAAGTATGGATGTGTTCAAACACCTTTTTCCTAACCATTCACCCAATCAATATATTGTTTAGGCCAAAACTAACTCAGGTGATCATAATATCCATACAGTTAATATGGTATTTCCTTTATATCTATTTCAACCTTCCCCTCAATAGGGGACACCCATTTCATTGACTCCTCCCCCACATTCAATGGCATTTATTTTTCCCATTCTTCCTCCTTTAGTAGAAGAACCTATTTCACCCATTCCACTCCCTCATGAGGAAGGGCCCCCTTTACCTCTTATTTTTCCATCTAAAGAGCCTATAATTCCAATTCCTTTTACACCAATATTACCTATCCTCTTATCACTTGAAGACCATACCCTACTCATTCCTCAACCACATGTTGAAGGGAACATCATTCCTATATTATACCCTCTTAAGGAACCTTCTTCACCTACCTCTCCTCCACCTATAGAGATTAGTACCCCATCAACTCCACCTTTACACTTAGAAGAGTTAGTATTATCTACTCCCACAATAGATGAGAGACTTATTTTGCATACTCCAATTATACCACTCTTACCCCTTATTTTACCTATGGAGGATGATACTTTACCTATGCTTCACCCACATGTCGATGGAAACATAATACCTATGCTTTACCCTCTTGAGGAACCTTCTTCGCCTACCTCACCTCCACCAATGGCATATCATATCTCTTCTCCCATCTCTATCGAAGGGGATCCCATTGCAATTATTTATCATCTTTGGCCTGAAGTAGTAGAAACAAACAATTTACCTCTTTCCCAAACACCTCATCCATCTAAAGACAACCATAAGTCCTACATCAATTTCATCTAAACCCTTCTCACATTTGGTGAAAATTCTAGAATCTCTTGAGTCCATGAAGCTAGATCATGTAGTATTTTAGGACTGGCTTAAAACTCCTTATCTAATACAATGAATGTCAACCTTTACCACCAACCCTCTCACTACTCTTTACCCCAAGGTCTTTTATAAAGCTAAAGCTTATTCACCAAAATCACCTGAAGTTTAGCCATCTATGTTAGAACCCTCACCCTCATAAGAATCTACCACATTAAAGCAGATCAGGGCTTTAGATGTATACCACGTCTCTAATTTAATTCATCCATAGGTGTAATTAGATTTATCTCCTCAACCACAAGTTGGAGCTTTGTGGCCTGAATTACAAAAAAAATATTAAGCTTCCTATATCTCACTGATCCCTTCTTCAACCCTCAACTTTACCATCCATTTTGGGACCACACCCCTCTACTTTAGTTAGAATATTATTGACCCAAGAAAAATAAAAGGTTAAGTTACCTCCACTCCTACCTTTTCCATTTGGTATGCCTTCCACATATAATGCTAAGAAAGTGATAGAAAAACATGTAATTATGCCGTCACCAAATAAAACACCCTACAAAATTACCTTTTTAACATTGAAACATAAGAAGGTGTCCACTCCTACCACCACAATAAGTGCAAGCCCACTTGTAGGCTCTCAAAGCTTTTTCCTATGTCATTTATGGGAATCTTTCATAATAACTCTTCCTCCAATTAATCCTTATAGTCCTCTAGGAATTAAGCAATCTTGGTTTAATGATACACAAGTGTGTTTATATTATCATTCACCTAGACATAATACTAAGAGTTCTTAAGCCCTCACAATAGTCATTCGGTAACACTTTGATGTCAACATTATCTTCAATGATAATCCCATTAGCATTATTATTATTCTACCTTTGGCATCCATAGTGCCTCCTACTATTACACCTAAATTCAAACCCAAAGATGTGGTTGTAACCCCTTTATCACCTCCTTCAACTACATTTTAGATCAACATAGATAATGTCACCACACGGTCACAAAACCAAAAAGATAAAGCTACGGGAAAGGTCACTACTCCTTGGGATTGTGCCTTCACCAAGGACACTCCTCTTAATCCCAAGATTTCTATCTTGGGAGTTCTTAAAATAACATCTTTGAACATTATTCAAAGCTCATTGGTGAAAAAACTTAACCAAAATCCTATGAAAATGTCTTTGTATGAGTTAATCCAAAACTCATCCCAACATAATCAAGCTCTGATTAGTGCCTTTTAGGTGATTGAGGTACAATCAAATTATTCCCAACCTATTGCATCCTTAGTTAGCTCCCTTAATTCCATCTCTCTAATTTCTTTTAGTGATTTGGAAATTCCACTTCAACACCCTAAAGATCAGGATTTTGCCCATTTATTGCTGCATATATTGATCAAAATTGTTTCAATAGTGTCATGATCGATGGGGGAGAAAGTATTAATATTATTTTTGCCCATGACTACAAATAACTAGCCCTTATTGACAATTACATGTCTCAAACTGATGCAGTACTCTTCTCCTTTAATGATACCACAACTACTATGGTGGGCACTATTGTCTTACATATCTGTGTAGGTCCCCACACTATTCTTGAGATATTATATACTATAAAAGGAGAGTTCTAATATAACATACTACTTCGATGACATTGGATATGTGTTATGTCATGTGTAGCCTCAACTTTACACCATTATGTCAAGTTTGAACATGATGGACAAGTACATATTATACCTATTGACCCACCTCTATTTAAAACATGCAACATGACGTATAGTCCAAATGATGTTCTCATTCCATTAAAAATTTCATCTTCCTTGCATGATACTTTTGAAGCTTCCAAAAGCTCCACTCCCCTAGCTACATAGATACTGGCAACACAAATTCTTGACAAGAATCCCATGGAGGAGACTTTTCAATGTTTATTACTTGATGAATACTATTTATTGATGCTAGACATGTTCTATACTTTACAAGAGTATGGAAGGCTTCACATGCACCCAAATTATGATCCCCACATTAGGATGGTCATCGCTTATGGGCCCCCTAACCTTTGAACTAATTTCAAATATGGGGAAATTGATCAAGCACCCACTGTTAGTTATCCATCTTCTTTACCACAACATTTTACCTATGACTTCTCTTTCCTGAGTAACCCTAGATTCACTCACACCTATCTCTATCGGTGTGCATAGAAAGGATTTGGTTTGGGTTTTTATGAATAAGGTGTCCATACACCTATTGAATATCCCACTAGCCAAACCATTGAAAATGCCAAAAAGAGACATGGAGTGGGATATGATGAACCAACCAAATTCATTGAAACATCCCATGTACCAATTATTGAAGAACTAGTCTCTCCTTCTCCACATTCTTCTCCACCATCACCTATCAAATCATAGGTATCTATACCTCCTAAATTTTTTTTCAATAAATGTCATCTATTTGGGACCTCTCACCTATCTCTAGGGTAAGGAAACAAGGTCCCTTCCTCTTGTTCATCTTGAAATAATTGATGAAGACTCTCCCACTATTAACATTGTTCAATGTCAAGATTATGATGTAATTCTCACATATATGTGTGTGGATGATTCCAATATCTAATGATCACTCCCATTTAAAACTCAAGCTATGTTAAATTAATCAACCATTGACATCAATCTACCTTCTCATGATAACACTCATGTCCTCAATATTGGCCAATCTTTGGATTCCTCTAAACAAGATGATTATGCCACATTTCTTAATAACAATATAAAATCCTTCACTTGGTCTTATAATGACATCCCTAGTATTTAACCCTCTATCATCACCCATAACGTTGTCACTAATTGAGATGCTAAACCTATTAAGCAAAAGCTTTGTTAGATGCATCCTCATATTGCTCTCCTTGTCAAAGAAGAGCTTCAACACCTCCTTTTTGTTAAATTTATCCAACCCATCAACTACTCTCAATGGATTTATAATATTGTTCTAATCATAAAAGTTATTAGGGAAATCTAAATTTTCACTAACTATCATGATTTAAACCTCACTTGTCCAAAAGATGATTTCTTATTACCAATTATCGACCAACTTGTTGATATAATAGTTGGTAATGTTATGCTATTACTTATGGATATGTTCTTTATATATAATCAAATCTTAGTCGCTCTTGATGATCAATATAATACAACCTTCATTACCCCATAGAGGAATTTTTACTATCGATTCATGCCTTTTGGCCTGAATAACACTGGTGTGACCTGCCAATGGGCTATGGCATGCATCTTTCATGATCTCCTAGAGAAAATCATGGAAGATTATATGTATATCATACTCATTAATTATAAAATTTGTCAAGACCACTTGACAATTCTCAAAACCATATTTACTCATCTCCTCCAATATAACATTCAACTAAACCCAAAGAAATGTGTCCTTGGAGTTCTTTTTAGTAAAATTTTAGGTTTTATCATTTCTCTCCATGGTATTGAAGTTGATCTTGATAATGTTAGATAAATCCTATAGATGCCTCCACCTACTAATATCAAACAACTCCATAGCCTACAAGGCAAACTTTAGTCAATCCACTAATTCATCTCCTAGTTTTTAGATCATTGCCAACCATTTTACCATCTCCTCAAAAAGGATGTCTCCTTCCATTAGAATATAAATTTATAGGAATCTTTTGATACACTTAAACTATATCTCCTTTCCCCACTAGTTATTATTCCACCTAAGGAAAATCAATGTTTCTACCTATATATCTCCATAACAAATGATTTTCTAGGTGTTATGATTACACATCGAGATGACCAACATTAAGAGAAATTGCTTTACTACATAAGCCACACACTTATTGATTATGAGACTCCATATGCCCATACTAGAAAACTTTGCCTCACATTGGTATTTTTTTCCTATAAGCTTCACCACTATCTCCTAAGTCACAAAACCTATGTGGTCACACATATTGATCCCCTCAAATACATGTATTCCAAGCCATATCACAACCAATTTGTAGCTCAGTGGCTTATGCTTCTTGCCAAATTTAACTTAGAATTCATTAAACAAAATTTTATTAAGGGGCAAACAATCACTGACCAATTAGCTACTGCCCCTTTACCAAATAATCAACCTTTAAACCTTGAATTCCCTAATGAATCCATTGCAATGATTCCCTAATGAATCCATTGCAATGATCTCCATTAAACCTTGAATTCCCTAATGAATTATGGTACAAAAAACTCATGGATTATCTTTCCTTCTCTATTACCCCTTCTGATATCTCTAATAATGGGAGATGTGCCTTCATAAAACATGCTACTCATTACACTATGCTAGGGGGACTTCTCTACAAGCAAGGTTTTGATAGTCTTTTTTTAAATGCCTCACTATTACTAAGACTCCATTCACCATTAAAGAAGTCCATGATGGGATTTTTGGTGGGAATTTCAATGGTCACATAGTTTCCAAGTGTATCCTTTGACTTGAATATTATTGGCCAACACTTCATCAAGTCTCTATTAATTACGTTCGGTGTTGTGTCAAGTGTTAAAAAAATGATAACCTCTTTCACATTCCAAGTCATGTATTACAAGTTTCCAAGGAATTTTGGCCCTTTTACCAATGGGGCTTAGATCTAATTAGGGAGACTAACCCTTAGTCATCCCTCTATCATCATTCTATCATTACTGCCACTAAATACTTTACCAAGTGTGTTAAGGCCATCCCTCTCATCTCCACTAAAGTTGATAAATTTTTTGACTTCATTAACCATCACATCATCTATAATTTTGGTGTCCTACATAAAATTATAATAAATAATGGCAAATCTTTCAAAAACAAGACTATTCAAAGTCTTTATGATACATTTTGAATCAAATTAAGCTTATCATCACCATACTATCCACAAGCAAATGGACATGAAAAATCTTCCAACAAAACATTGACCTAAATCCTCATAAAAGTAGTCAATGATATGGGAAAGGATTGGCACACACACATTCATTTTGTTTTATGGGCTTACCACTCTAGCATTCAAACCCCTACGGGTGATACACCTTTTTCCTTGGTAGATGGGATGGAGGCTATTTTTCCTCTTGAAGTCCATATTCCTTCTCTTCACATTTCTCTAAAATACATACTTACTAATGATGACTTTTTTCAACAACATTTAGCTCAACTATAATTTCTTGATGATCACCATCCATAGCCCTCAACCACCTCCAAATCTATCAAGAGCATATCAAATATGCTTATAACAAAAACCTCAAAGAGTGAGATTTCAATATAGAAGATCTCATATTAAAATAAAATCAACATGTGATAAAAATGGATAAAATCAAATGGGGTAAGTTTTCTCCTAATTGTCTTGGACTTTATATAATAACTCGTAAGTATGGCTTAGGAACTTATCTCTTATCTTCTCTTGAAGAAAGGCTATAACCCAAGCCTTTAAATTCCTTACACCTATGACCATTCTTTTGTTAAACAAGCATCGCTTCACCTCATGTTTAACTTGAGCTCATCGCTTGAGCATCCCTATTACATTCATTTCCTTTCCTCTTTACCCTTACTCCTATACACTTAGATAACTTATGTAGTGGTATGTTTTTTCCCTCAAAGTGTAAAAATCCTTAGCCTCTATAGTCTTGTCCAAGACTAAAAGCATTAAAAAAAAAGAAAAAAACAAATGGGATATGTGAAAAGTTATAAACTCTTAAGTCATGCTTCTCAGCGTAGATTGTTCCCTTGAAGGATAGCTATGTAACTTCCCTTTGCTACTATTAATAGACTACTCCCTTGAAGGACAACTATTTAAACTTAAAAAAAACCACTTAGACCACTCCCTTGAAGAATGGCTATGCCAAGCTTTGTTCTCAAAGGGAAATACAAATGAAAAAGGCTTCTCACATTGATCACCTTTATATGACCTTAAACCATATAAAATCCCATTATAGCCTTCCCACATTGATCAACTTACACACACACACACACACACACACACACACACACACACACACACACACACACACACACACACACACACACACAAAAAAGTCATGGACTTGCCTATAGTAGTTATTGGGTCACCCAAAAAAAGGGCATATCATCTCCACTTTGTAGGTTATGCTACCCAAACATTTTCCCTAATTTTACCCTTTTTTTCCCTCATACTCTTTCAAGGGACTATGAATCTCACTTAATATAAGGTAAACATGATGTTTCTCTAACAAACACAATGGTTCAAAGATATAAGATATGAAAGAGGCTCATTTTCTTGAGTTGATTTATATTTTGATTATGGTCTTTGCCAGTGCATAAGCATTCTACCTCTTTATTTTCCCATCCACATCATATGCCAATCTCTCTATTGAGATGAAAAACAATGTCATACCAACACTATCAAAGCCTACTCAATTTATTTTATGCATACACCATCACAAATATGGAAAATTGATGAAATAAACTAACATAACCAATTTATTCATTTTAAGCATAGACCATCACAAAATATGGAAAAATGCTAAGATGAAACTAACAAACCAACTAGGCATATACCATCACATATATAGGAAAGGCTAGTCTAACTCAATTAACATAATCAACATTAAAATAAAAATTAACATAGCATTAAATAATCATCATCTATATCATCATCATCTACATCACAATCACAATAAATAAACCTCACACACACACACATACACACACACACACACATGATCTATAACATATCCATCAAAACATCATCATAATATCATCTCTCTCTCAAAATGTACATATCACATCTTTGGCTCATAGACCAGTGTACATACAACAAATATAATCAAAAACGACAAAATTTAGCACTTAAGATCATCGAGGCTCTCCATGTGGTCATGAGGAAGTCGTGTCATCACCACTCTCAGGCCATTTACATCTTCATGAATTAAAAGATATGGCATGTGACATAGATCTCTCCTACTCCTTAAACTTAGAATAACATTGAATCTATGGAAACTTTCTGATGGCCCTCTCATAATAGGCATTCTCATCTAGGGTAGTAGTATATCTCACTAGAGATACAGTCTATGGAGGTCCCATAGCACTTGATGATGGCCCAGCTTGTATTGGTCCCTATGGTGGTAGAGATAGAGGAGAAACTTGACCTACTACTCTAAGTTTATCCCTCTCTATGGTCATTATAGTCACATGACCCTATAAAACTCTGACTTGGCCCTATAGTGCTACAACTTAATCCTGTAATGCCCCAACTTGGCCCTACAATGTCATAACCTACCCTTATGAGGCTAATCCCTATGCCTATGTTATATCTCTAACCTGTAGAGTTGCATCTTTTGCCTCTATGTATGCATCCCTCTCTCTCACCAACCCCTATAAATCTGTTGGTGGCCTCCTAACCTCCACCATGGGATGTAAACTTACCCACCAAGTTGTATATGCTATAGTACACCCTGGATCTCCAACACCTAGCCCTATTAGTAGCTCCTCAAAATATAGCCCATATATCTCCTAGGGTAATGGTAGGGTACCTCTATGTCATCCCTCCTATATCGAGAGAAGGTAGGTGGATTATCCTAAAGTAGATTGAACTGCCTCCTAACCCATGTCATGGGTACCATATCTAACTCACCAGCTCATCTCCTCCTAACCCATAGTGAACTCTAAAAATTGATAAGTTATTGTGCCTATCCTTTAAATATCAAGTATGTCAGGCATGGTCTCCATAAAATATCTATAGGGATCAAACCCTTAATCATACAACTATAATAGGTAATGTCATGTAGTATGCCATTCAATTGATTATATGCCATGCCCTCTCTCTATTATCTAAAACCAACCCTAAAAGTAGCTAGAATCATGGTAGGTAACCCCAATGGTCATGTCACCATGAAGTGATTATATTCCCAATAATGTAGTAGATGGCTGACATATAAACTATATCACCATCATAGTCTTAAACCCCACAACTCTCTATATAACTATGCTAAAAATACTAGGCCCCATGAAAAAATAGACCACTACTTAACAATCTATGCAATCACACTATCAATGCAATAAAAAATCCACCACTATCTACATTTGGTAAGGCATACACCATGATCATAATCATCATTAGGATGTTCAATCGATGCTTCTCCTCATCAGCCATATATAGTGGCTCATAGGCAAAACTCATAGAATGATAAGTCACCTTACTAACATGCTCACCATATAATGCCACCATGTGTATATCATGATCCTCTCTCAAGCATACAAAGAGCTCCTCACCTTGGAGTAGTAGTAATAAAATCCTATAGACATCCTATTGGGTCACTGCCAACTCACTAGTCAGTAAATGGAAGGTGTTAGTGGTGTGATCCCACCTCTCGATTAATTCTATCATAAGGCTCACATCTCAAGTGACTCAACAATACCATCACACTCCTCTTAACCCCATGGCTTCCATGTTCTACCATTCATCTGGAGTGGCATCCCTCCTCATATATGTCAGAAGCTTCAGTAGATGATCCTATAATGTTAGCTATATACTTTCTTACATCCAAACACACACAACTCAAGTCATGTACTTTCTAATATAACCTACCACCACCTTTTTCCCTTTTCTCTAGGAGAACTACATTGGTTTGAGTCCCTAAACTAGGATATGTAGGTATCACTCAATTGACATAGGGTCTTATGAGGTTAGTTCAGCCATATACCAACCTAACTCACTATCCTACTCTTTTATCTCTACCTTATGCTTTACTACCTCTATCTCACTACCCTAGGTTTTACTACCTCTTCTCCCTCTCCAACCTAGGCCTACCCACCTATCATAACTCTAGGCCTCATGGCCTATATCCCTGACCCTTAATACTATTCCCTATCTTTTAATCCCTAGACTTCTTCACCTATCTCAACCTACCTTTTTACCCACTTCCCATAAACATACCTTTTAACCATACCTTAGATCTTTTTCCTAGGATTTCTGAGAACTACATTGGCCTGAGACCTTATACCAGGATATGTAGGTAGCACTCAATTGACATGGGGTCTTCTAAGGCTAGCTCAATCATTAGGCTAGTCGACTACTTCCACTAGGGATCCAAACTGACCCTTTCTCCTATTTTGCTAATTTTTCATAATCACCGATGTCAGCTTTAATAATGACATTAGTTCTTTATAGGCATAGGTGTTGGTTGACATTGGAAAACACTTACCAACCTCAATTTTGTGTCGATTGATGTCGATGGACCTTATTGATGTCAGTGATTGGTTCGACCCTAAGGCTAAACGACCAAAACCCAAAACTCTAATTTTAACCTACGAACCTACCCCAAATTTCCCCCAACTTATCTTAAAACTACCCTACCCTATTTCCTACCCCTCTACTAACATTTATTATACCCCCACCTCTAAATTAGCCAAAAAACTCCAAATAACCAAATCAAGTTTCAAAACAACTAGTAGAGAATCTTACCTCATCTCACCATCTCCTTTTGGGTGGCATAGCTAGCTCTTTTAGTGGTACACCTCCCATTGGGTCCCCTCTTTACTCTACCATCTCAATCACTCTCATAGCTCTAATTTTTTCTCGAATCACAAGTTGTAAATGAGTTTGGTCAGCCGCTAAACCC
Source organism: Torreya grandis (assembly GCA_037957365.1). Lineage (NCBI taxonomy): Eukaryota > Viridiplantae > Streptophyta > Pinopsida > Cupressales > Taxaceae > Torreya > Torreya grandis. Next base: position 479,690 of record JARHVA010006231.1, on the reverse strand, counting down.
CCTTTTATCTAGTTTAGTTGGTCTTAGATGTTGGCATGCTTTAACTAATCTACCAACATTAGTGCTTATGCCTATTAATATTAGAAACATTTCCCTAATGTGTCAATGCCAGCACTATTTATTACTAAGATTGGCAATGTCATACATTGACACTATTATAATAATTTTTTCCCCAAAAAAAATCAACCCTAACTTTTTAGACTTTACCCATACTCTGGGGTAATCTAGAGATCAAATATTTCTCCCCAACCATGAAAATAACCATTAGAGATCACTTAAATCTTCACCCATGATTACTTTTCTTAGATATCATGAATATGTCCTCGCTCATTGACCCTTTTACACTAACCTTGCATTGCCTATCTTAACCATTTATGTTATTCTTCTATAGTTGGCTATTGTGCACATGCATGTATATTAGGTGTGTTATATGGAAACCAAGATCATCCTATCACCTTAATCCATTTTGTGTTTTCTAAGGTCACTTCCTACCTTGGATACTTGGGACACATCGACCATTGGAGCTATAAATTTGATTGTTTTGACCTATAAGCTATTACGTACAAGCTATGCTTTGGTTATTTCTATTTGAGTCCTCCTCAACCTTATATATTATTTAATATATTGAATATATCTCATAGTATTATATGCATACAAAGTGATATTGAATTCTTCACCACTCACCCAATTACCTTTTTATCAAATCAGTACCCGATTTTGGTTTCTCCTCAGTCGATTCCCATTTTGAGGGGGGATACCTCATCCAATACTTGGAACATCTAAATCCTATTTTTCTCTTACAAACTTGTCAATAAAAATTATAAGATAAAAATGTACAAATATAGACACTAAAATTATGTCACACACACATGTGTAACTCCTTATGTCAAAACTCCTTTTTGCCTATTTTTCAATAATAATAATTAGCCTCCCTAACCCATACTTTTACCCCTCACACATTTAATTAATTTAAAATAATTAATTAAGTTAATTAAAAACCCTTTTTGCCACCTTACCTAGCCACCTCTTCCTATGACTAATTATCACCTAATGAGTCACCTCAAGACCTGGTCCTCGCATCCTAACTACTTAAGACTTATTCTCACATCAAAACTAAATTCATAATCAACTACCATCTTCTTAACCTCTTATTTTTACCATTTTATAATTGGTGACACACTTGGAATGAAGAGAAATAGGAAATAGGCCAAAAATATTAAGCTTTACCTATTTTAGGGCCACCAATGTTGGTCAACCCATGATTGATGTATGTGGGATCACCAACATCAATGATATAAGCTAAACTCTAACCTAAAGTTCAAGTTAGAAAAAATTAATAAAATTCATTCTTACTTGCACTCAAGCTCTCAGTGTTCAACTTTCAACATCCTAGATTACTATCATTGTGCATAAGTCAATCATAATCAAGAACTAAGCTCTTGAAGACCAACATTACCCACTTGTTCTCTCTATTTAGGCCATCAATTTAGACTACTAGATAGAGACCATGAATCTATTACTTATCATGTAGTGACCACTACAACTAAGTACATCACTTATTTTGTAGGTCTTTTAAGTACTTACTTTGCTATCACTTCATATCTAATGTTCATTGATTTACACACTCCTGACCAAACCCCTATGAGGGAGTTACAAAGCTTCCTTGCTTGTTTCCCCTTGACCTAACATACTAAAACTCTCACCAAATCTACTAAAACCATACTCTCGCTCTCTCTCATAATTCTTCCCAACCTCCCAAACCTGATCAAAACCATTTATTATACCCTAAAAAGCCTTATGTAAGCTCCTAGGTAATTATTGCCTCTATCAATGTCGATAGCCTAACCAACATTAGTCACCTTCACCACTGACCTTAGTAGTATAACTGATATCGATCACTCCCCTATCGACATCAGAGACTATGGATTCCCTAACCTTTCCAAAACCTACCCAAACAACATCCAAAACATAAATAAAATATACCACCTATAGTCTATTACTCTCTACTACATTTAGAGTGCTAATAATAGCAATATTATCTCTCTTTCACTGTCTCTTTACCTCTATTTTAGTTATTCATTACTCTTTTGTCTTTCAAAAGTGGACTGTCATCTTTAAGGAAGTTTCATACTTCCTAGAACAAGGACATAGCTTGGTAGCCCACTCATTTATCTAATCACAAACATCTTATGGTAGTGATTTCTTACTTATAAGTAATCCTCCCCAACCAAAGAGGAGTGGTCATAATGTCTGGATATGGTGTGCAAACCAATTCAGGTTCATTTTAATCACTTATCCCTATCATTATTTTATGTTTTCCTTTAGACTTAAAATAGACAAAATTTAGATAAATAGGTACATCACCTATAATAGCATAGTTTTTCATTTCATGTTTCCATTCTACCCCTTTTCATTGTCCAAGTTAGTAATTTTAGGGATTGAGATACAATTGATGTACCGTGGGAGTTAGTCCCATAAACTAGAGGTTTACTTCATCAACTAAACCATCCACAACTAGATGTGATCCCAATATATCAAATGAATGAGGTAGGCCTAAAACCCCTTACCTCAAAGTGTGCCATTGAGACTAATAATAGTTATAGTATAAAATTAGTACATATAATCTAAAATTGAAAGTAATTGAAATGATTAAAATTTAAAGATGAAAGTTTAGTAGTACACTTGTGTATCAATGTATCTGTCTTACCTCTTGGAAATTTTATTTGATATATGTATTATTGGGAACCACTTAAATTGATATTAAGACAAATACACACACACACACACACACACACACACACACACACACACACACACACACAGAGGAGGGCCCATACCCCAAACCTTAGATAAAATGTGGATTTCCACCTAGAATTTGAGACTAACTCAACTATGTATTCCAATCATACTTATAACCTAGTGAGTGTGAGTGATCCAAGTAAACTCACACTACCAAACTAGTGAAACTAGATGATACATTCAATTACAATCTAAAAAATTGGCAAGATTGATTGATTTAATCACCTTAATCATACCAAAAATCAAAATAACTATCATAGTAGATTGGTTCGATATAGCCTATAAAATTCTAAGTTGGTGGGTGATGATAGCCCATAAAAGTGTTCTGAATCTAAATTTGATTTAGCTTATTTAATAATATGTGCACATTGCATATCCTATGAATCTTAGATAAGTCTCATGATGAAACTATGTATAATAATGATACCAATATATTTAATTATTCCATAAATGTATATCTAAATCATATAATTGTGTGCTTTGGCTGATTCATAAATTTGAACAAGTGTGGGTGACATGTTACCATAACATGCCACCATTGTTTATGGAGAAATATGATAAATTATATAAGTTCCAATGTGGAGGACATCTTTAAAAAACATACCCCCATTGTAATATGGGTATGTTACATATTGGGTAAGTGTAAATAACATGTTTCCAAAATATGCCCCCACTCAATCTAAAAATTATGAATATGTGGAAGCCATGTATCTACAACATTTCCCACTTATATCTGAAACTATGAATGTGTAGAATCCATATCTATATTACATTTCCCCATCGATATGCCCCGTCTTTAGGTGAGGGAAAAATAAAAATTGGTAGTTACGTCACCTTATAATGATATGATAACCATATAAATGTGAATGAACCATGTAACATATAAGAGAGCATGTTTAGATAATTATGTCATAAAAGCATATAGAATGTGATCATATCAAGGCCTAATATGCATGATAAATATCATGGAAATGTCTATATATTAATAGTATAATCTCAACAAGAAATCAAATACACACACAAGAGCACTCATAATCAAATCAAAAACCCATGGTCCAAGGAGACCAAAAATAAGGGGCATGTTTAAATTCCATGCAATCAAATGGACATGACTTAGTTAAATGTACAAAAAATAGAGAATTACGTATTTAATTTTCCATACAATAAGTAACAACACATCAAATGTCAAAGAAACAAATAAAGACCTAAGGGCCATAAATAATGGAACATATTCAAATACTCAACAAACAAGACAATAGCAAGTCAAGACACTCAAGGAACTGCATAAATGAAAACATAAGTAAAAAACATAAACATGTTAGAAAAAAATGTAGAGTGTACTACAAAATTTTAGTCATATAAAATTTTCAAATTGTTAGTTTGAGTGTGGCTTACAATACACCATACATAGGTCCATTTCTCATGCTCTTATGACCCTTTTAAACACATTTTTGCTCATTACCAGTCATCCAAAACCTTTTGAATGGTCATTCCACCTCAACTAGATAATATTACCCATTCTAATCTTATTCTCCCAGGTCTTGAGCTTGTAGGATAGGAGTGCCCCATTTGAAATATAGCACCCCATAAATAAATGTCCCATTTTTGATAGTCCTATCTATTTTTACTTTGAACCCCAATGGTCATTTTCATTTATTCCTTATCCTTAAATAGGTCATCCTAGCATGAATACATCTTACCTATGACCAATTATTCCATATAAAATCCCATTTAAATCTCATTTACAATGGAGGTGACCAACCTTATAAATAAATTAAGAATACAAACAAAGAACTAAGGCACATTTCCCTATTCCTTACACATAGTCACCCAACATAGCTATAAACCTAATCAAATCCTCATACCAATCACTAACCACCTCAAATACTATTAATTTTGAATTTTTATCCACATTACACTATTGCACAAATAACACTAGGTGGAAGAACTACATATGGCTTGATCCCTCTTCAGAGTATTGGTATGTAGGTAGCGTGCCCACACAAGGGGTGTAGATTACACATTTAATACATATTTCACACTAACCCCCTCTTTCTTAAGTAAGTCAAATGCCATTTTATCAATAATGATGGATGGTTAGGGTTTAAATAAAAAATTAGATGCAAAGTGCTTTCAATTGATGACCAATGTTTGATTTTTTATAAACACTCTCAAAGACACAATGCATCTACCTAAATTTTTTTAGGTCTATGTGATTAGTTTGGACAACTATGGTAGGAATGGATAATAATGTCAGATACTAAAGCATCTACTTTTTGGTTCTTCTATCCTTTCACCCAAAACAATCCTAATTCAATTTTATAACACTTTCCTAGTCCTACATAGCGATTTTCAACCTCTATATTAGCTATCTCAATATATTATCTAGATAAGTTATATTTCTTCTTATTTATTGCTATTTTTAGAAAGGTTAAAAAGAAAAAAATTGCAAAAATAAGGACTGTATTTATTGGTATATTCTATACTAATTTATTAATCTATACCCTTAGCTAAAATAAGAATAAAACTCCATTATTCCCAAATTACTTAAATAATTTGGTTAACCTTACTTACTTTGAACAAAATCTCAAACCCTAGGTACCCCTATGGTTTTCCTTCACATTTTTGTACAAAAAATCAATTTCAAAACTTTGATTTTTGTATAAATTTTTGTACAATTTTTTTATTCAAATCTATTTTATAAAATAAATTATTTAAATAATTTCAAAATTCTAGAACTCTAACCCAAAACCCTAGATTTACAAACTAGGTCCTCAAAACTCAAACCTTCCTCCCTTATAATTTTTAGATAAAAATTTTGAAATTTTTACAGATTGTTTGGAGTGTCTAAAATATTTTCAAAATCCCTATGTTAGTAGTCATTCTTGCATTTATTTTCTTAATAGTACTTTTAAGTACTCTCTTTGGTGAAATCAATTAAATGGCCACTAATGCACTTCTTCCCTCTTATCTTATAGATAAATTTCTAGATTTTTCTCATAATTATGATAATGAATTAACAAATTTACAAAATTACACATTATCCAAAAATGATGAAAATGATTTCATTTACAATTAATACAATTACTATTTTTTTAATGAGGACTATGATGATGCATATGAATGTGATAGTGAATAAAAATTAGATGCATCTTTTCCTCTCAAATCTCTCTCTTTTCTTCCCTCTTTCAAGGAAAATAATTTTGATAAATGGGAAAGTTACTTTTCATCTCATTCTCTTATGAATAATACATAAAATGTAAAAATTAGTCATGAAATTCCAAGCAAACCTCTCATTGGTGATAATTTGTTTAAAGTTAAACCTAGTTTCTCCCTCTCTTTTGCTACTGCTATGTTCAAAATACAATAATATAAATGAAATACACTCAAGTTTCCAATGCATAGTTCAAATGATCAACCTCATGTTTTTAATTCCACTTTTTCATCTCAAAAAATGATAAAATAATGTCTAAATGATAACTCTCTTACTCTTACTTCTCATGTTGTAAATAAAAGTAATACATGCACTCTATTCAAGGATAACATAGATACACATAGTACTCAAATTTCACATGACAATTTATTTCATATTATAAATGAATTACCATATTCTCTTACACATCTCCCTAGTTATAATGGAAGTGATAATGAGTAGGGTAGTGAACAAGTAAATGAATATGATAATGAGAGTGAATATGAAAGTGATACTTCTACTTCTTCTCTTTCAAATGAAAAAAATTTTGATTGTGATAATGCATGGAATAATGATGACTATTATGCATATAGTGAATAAAAAAATTTATCTCATGCTTCTAAATCTTCTATCACTCCTCTCAAACTTAATGCATTACAAAATAGTGCTTCTACTTCTATGGATGATTCTATTTCAAATGATGCACATGTCAATGATAACATCACATCTTTTATTAAATTAAAATGTGATTCAATAAATACTAAAGATAAAAATGAATCCCCAAAGACACCCCATACTATAGTAGTACATGATTTTCACTCTCCACCCAAATAAAATGGTAATCCACATCCCTCTAATAAGGTCCAAGTTACCATTCCTCTAAAGGTTAAAGTGATCATACCCCTTCTCTACAATCTAATTGCTAAAAGTAAAATTCCCATGGCTAAAATAAGTGATCAAATTAAATGTTTAAATGAACCATTTAAATATAACAATATAATCCCCCAAGACATTATTTCTTTGATTCATGTAGCTAGTGAATTACAACACCAAGTACATCTCCTTACTTTGGAAAACAAGGCTTATAAGTCTTGGATAAATACCAATGACTTGCATGGTAACCCTCTTTCAAATTTATTTGTAAAAGTTTCATTTCCTAAGCACTTCTATATAACATCATTGCCTTAATATGATGGAACTATATATACATTCATACACCTTAAAGCCTTTCAGAAGGCTCTTCCATCTCATGTGTGTCTTTTCATTCTACTTAAGTTGTTCCAGTAGACATTAGTCGGTAATGCACATAATTGGATCTTTAATCTACTCCCTATTTATTCCTTTCATACATATGATTACTTAGAGGATTCATTTCCTAGATATTACATAGAAAACTTGGGTCTTCATGTTACATATGAGAAACATACCGCATTTCATCAGAATCCTTCAGAGCTAGTTGGTGATTATATCTTATGATTTAAGACTTACATGTTAAACTTGAGCTATAAACCACCAAATTTAGAGATTAAACATATATTTATTAATGGGTTTCACCAACCCCTCTTATAACATATACTATATTAGATAGAGTCTTCTTTTAAGCACTTATGTTATATAACTTTAGCTTTGGAAAAGAAATTGGGATTGATTGAGTTAGATTCAATTGATTGACTTACTCTATATTTCATATAACTACCTCCATATATAGATCCTAATACATAGCATCCATCATGTCCCAAATAAGTTAAGAGACCACAACCAAAAAACAACTAGTTAAGAATAGAGAGCTAGTTTCCAGATCACTACCTATAATATACATTATAGAGAATAATAGTAGGGCACCAATATAGTTTGATTCTAAGTGGGATAGCCCATATGTCATATTATCAAAACTATTAGATAGGAAGTTAATCACAATGCCTTATAATCATCATCAATATCCACATCTCTTACACAGACAACCACATTGCCACTTTTGTAACTATCATTGTATTTTTGGACATAGAGACAATGATTGTTATAGACTTAAGGACTGTATTAATAGATGTGTTAATAATAGAATCATAGAATTCACACCAAGGGAACTAATATATTCTCCATCATGGATCCATAGACATCATTCTTTCATGACTAATTTATTCTAGGACATTCATTCATAGGAATCATTAGTTACTCATCATGAGAGTAATATAGTTTCTAGCATAGAGCCTCATAGGAGATCTCTTATCCCACCTACTTAGAGGGTTTGAAGACTAGTATAGTAAAAACATCTTACATATAACAATGTAGTCTATGGAGTATATAGTGTAGTTATATATACATATCAATCATAGTCATAAGTACTACAATAGAGTTTTTAGGGTCATATCTCATGTAGCAACTGATTATGGTTAAGATTAGATGAACCAACATTATAGAGTAATAATATAGATAGATATTCACTATATCCAAGTTTCTAGGGACATATTTCACATAGCAACCAGCTAAAATTGAGATTAGATGAGCCCCCATCATAGGTTATAATTCCATCTTGATCTATTACTTAGTTATACATATTAAATTAGAGGACATAAGGTGTTATTTCACATAGTAACCCATTATGATTTTGGATAGATGAGCCTTATTTACAACACATAGTTTCAATTGCACATCCATTGAGGTTTTGTCTTATATATTTTCCACATATAGCTATAATTAGTACAATGTAGACAACATCAGATATAAAGCATGTTCCTACACAACATGACTAGTATGGCCACTTTTTTATTTGGCCATCAAGTTTTAGATAGTGATACAGTATCCATGGGGCCGATATGCACAAAGTGATATCTTACATCCCATTCTACTAACAACTAACATTCCTATCTACATGGTGGACTCTCTTAGAGTGACCACACATTAGTGATAATTTTAGGACTCTAAATAATTTATAGATATAACATTCATACCCAGGGTAGTATCATTGAGGTCTCATGCCTCTATAAACAAATTACATTTTTAGAGAAATTCTACTACTACCAGATGGGTCTTAAAGATCCCCATAGTTGCATCCACTTCTCAGAGTTATAGGAGGACCCCAAATTTAGTTTCCACTGTAGATATTTTAGACTAATTACAACATACACAACTTTCAAAGTCGCAGTCTCAACCCTTCCATCATATTTCATGATCATGCATTATCCCTCTCCTTGATATAAGACAACATGAAATGGAGTCTCTTATGAGATTCATTAGTTAGTCTCATTTCTTCTTAATCTTTCTTGTACATAATTTCTTAGCTTAATTATATATAGTGTCTTTTTGCTTAATTGTATATATCTTATTTCAAAACACCAAAAACAATATAATCTTTCAAAATACCAAAAACAATATAACATACCAAAATACAAAAACATTCAAATAACTCAAAACACCAAAAACTTTATTATTCTATGCATTATCTATGCTTTACATTTCTACTACCATGTTAAACTTACATTTTATTGTTATATGCTATTGTTTATTGATTTATCTAATTTACTATACTTCACTTTATCTTTTTTAAGTGTCTGAAGTGTTACCTGGATCGTTATTTGCTTCACTTTACCCATTAAGGGGGCATCCTACTTTTACATTTGAGACATACATTGACATATCTACCCACTGGGGGAATATTCTACATGACTACACCATCCAATTTATGTAATTCCTACATCACACACTCTATTTATCATGTTGATATACATTACTTAATAGCTTACATAGATTATTCTATCGACACTCACTACTATATAATACTTGTGTATTTCTTAGCATCTACCTACTCTTGTATTACATGTTTTGCATACTTTAACTTCTTATTTTCATGATTTGGATGAATTAATATTTATAGAATTTGCATGCCTTCCTTTCTTATTTTGAATAGATAGATGTGATTACATTTCTTAGTTCCTATTTTTTACTTGTGTGTGCCTTAGGAAATTTACCAATGTCCTTTGCTTCTACTCTTATATGTTCTTTTGGCCCTTATTCCAATATTGATTGTTTGTAATTGTAATTATATGTGGGAATTTAAACATGAATTGTATGCTTGCTTTCCTAGTTTGAGTGACATTTTCCCATGTCCCTTGTTTGCTTGGCCCCTTGGCTTCTTTTGTATGCTTATTTCTTCTTTACTTGCATGCTTGTTTGCTTCTCAGTTGTTTGCAATGCCATGATCCACATCATGAATTATCTTGACTTCTTGTATGCCATGATGGACATCATGCTCCATCCATCCTTGAAAACTAGCTAGATTTCTATTTTTAGTTCATTATACTGCATATGATATTACATTTTTATATTTATCTAGGCATACCCCTATTGATCTACCAAAAGCCAACACAAATTATGATATATCTTGAGACATTTTTTTATCATAATTGCTATATTTTGTATTTTAGAGCATAACACAATTGTAGGGTTATTTATTTTGAGGGAAGTCATTGTAGGGTCTTCATTCCTACCCTTATAAGAGGGGGAAACAAATAGGGTTTTTTTTTATATAGATTAAAGCCTTCTACCAATCAAAACTAGTTTTTAGAATACTTAGAACAATAATCAATATTCCAAACATGTAGAATAGACTAGGAAAATATGGATGAAAATAGAAAAATCATTAGAAATAATAAAGGATAAGAGCACCCCATTTGGACTAAAATGGCCTACAATAATGTGTCCACTTTTTAGCACTCCTATCCAAATAGCCAAAACACTAGAATTTTTAGAAATAGATAGAAAGGTAAGGTTAATTATAGTTTTGTCATCTACAGTCTAGCTTGGATTAGGTAGTTTTAGTCTAGTTTTACTTAAATTATCCTGATATAAAGGGCATCATACATGGCATGATGGATCTCACTTCTAGTTTTGGATTAGGTAGTTGGTATAACTTCTATATGGGGATCCATGTTACAGACACCAGATATTGGGGGCAATGTGCATGGCATATTTACATCCTTTTCTTTCTAAATCATTATATTACCCAAGTATTATTATTAGTTGTGTGCCTTATTAAATTTGTAACTAGTTGGTGTCATTTCATAGTGGCTCTCATATAAGCTTAGTTCTCAGTTTTATAGTGGCTTTCATATAAGCCTAATCTCCACCTTTCAAAGTGGCCAAGATTTTTCTATTTCTTAGTACACATTTGAATATCCATGCCACATTATCAGATTATAGAGAACTCATGGGCTTCATGAGCCATCTCATATGACACACATTCATACTAGTATTTATTCATAGTTCACACTTAGTGGGAAATGATGGAGCCAAAAGACTATCTAGCCTTTATATTCTTGATCTACCTACTTGGAGGGATTGGACATACAATCCAAACATTTATTAGCACTAATCATCACACAGCTTCATGGGATTCACCCCTGTAAGTAAGTTTAAGTATGCTTTATAATTTTATTTTATCCTAGTATTTCACTTTGTTGCATCACTAGAATAAAGGGAAGAAAAATATAGTCATATAAAATTCCCAAATTGGTAGTTTGATTGTGGCTTGTGATACGCCACACATAGGTACTTTTTGCATGCTCTTGTGACCCTTATAAACACCTTTTTTATCATTAATAATCATCCAAAACCTTATAAATAGTTATTCCACCTTAGATAAATAGTATTCCCCATGTCAATCATGTTCTACCAGGTCTCAAGCATGTAGGATATGAGTGACTCATTTAGATTATAGAGCACCATATAGAAGTGTCTCATTTTTTATGGTCTTATCTATTTGTACTTTGAGCCCTAATGATCATTTTCATATAGTCATTATCCTTAATTAGGTTAGCCTAGCATGAATACATCTAACCCATGACCATATTCTATATAAAATACCACTCAAAGCTCATTTACAAAGGAGGTGACCAAACTTAAAAATCAAGAAAGAATACAAACAAAACACTAAGACAAACTCCACTATTCTTTTCAAATAGTCACCCAACATAGCTATAAACCTACTCAAATACTCGTACAAATCCCTAGCCACTTCAAACAATATAAATTTGGCATTTAAATACACATCAAATTATTGCACAAAGCACACTAGGTGGTAAAACTACATATGGCTTGATCCCACTTCAAATTATTGGTATATATGTAGTGTACCCAATTAAATGTGTACATTGCATGTTGATTACACATTTCACACTAACCCCCCTCTTTATCAAGTGACTC